>MUZC01001986.1:9588-67523 GCA_002072015.1 Radix auricularia | reverse complement strand
AAGCGGGTCTGGCAAAACACCAAGCTAACGGAGAAAACCAAACTGTGCGTCTATCGAGCCTGTGTCATCAGTACACTACTATATGGGAGCGAGACATGGACCACTTATACATCATTAACAGCTTCCATTTGAGATGCTTGCGCCGCATCCTTGGTATTAAATGGCAAGAAAAAGTGCCTAATAGTGAGGTACTAACGCGTGCCAATACCCAAAGCATGTTCTCAATTCTTAGTGAAAGACGCCTGAGGTGGCTAGGACATGTCAAAAGAATGAGCCCCGGCCGCATCCCGAAGGACCTCCTATATGGTGAACTTGCTTCAGGAAAGAGGAAAACAGGTCGCCCACGCTTGCGATTTAAAGATGTCTGTCAAAGGGACATGAAAGCAGCCAAAATACATACAAGTGACTGGGAGTGTAAGGCAGAAGACCGATCTACATGGCGCACAGTTGTCAAAGAGGGCGTCATAGTAGCCGAGGAGCGAAGAATGGAGGAGGCTGCAGACAGAAGAGCTAGGAGAAAGGCCAAAACATTTGGAAGCACAGAACTCGTGTGTAAAAACTGTGGCAAAGACTGTCACTCAAGGATAGGACTGCACAGTCACTCGAGGAAATGCAACCCAACCCAACGGTGATGCACCATCGTCTCGCGAGACGGAAGGATGCCGGTAGCGTTGACAGTCATGAATGTTATGTCAATAGATGTAGAAGTTGACAATGGAAATAACAATAATATTGATCTAGAAATAAAAGATGTGAATAGGGTGTATCTAAGACAACTCAGAAAGGAACCTTTATTTGTCAAAAGTCTTTATTAAAATAAGAAAATGTTTCTTATGACCTTTATTTATTCTATATTTTTTATAAACATACAACTAATGTTGAGGGTTCTATACAGTTTTCTTATCATGCAAAAGTTGACGTTTTTTTCCCCATTGTGTGTCATAATTTTGTGCCATACAAAATATTTATAAAAATTTTTTTAAAGTTACCTCTTATGGAAATTAACATTTTTTTCAAGTAAAATATTTATGATCTAAATACTTGGTCCTTAATTTCTTTATGGGCACTATGGTTTTGTGATGTTAATAACTGTTAATTGATTAATATAAAGATGTCCTATCAAGTTTTGTGTGTTTTATCTTTCCCCAGCCAAACCTCAGATCAAGAAGATAGTGTGGGATGCGACTGATCCAAGTAGCTCAGGTTTACCATCAGGCCAATCTCCCATTTCAACTGTAGTTGGAAGCACAGTGGCCATCCCTCCAGTAGCACCACAACAAAGACAACCACCTCAGAGGAGAGCACAGGGTTTACGCAGAGGGGGCCCAACAAGAGGAGGACGTGGGAGCAGTCAATTCTGGGCCAGTGCTCCAGTTCGTGGTGCACCATTCAGCCCTAGGGGGCGTGGCCTGTCAAGGGGGAATAACTTTAGAGGATTTTAAAAGAAGAAAAGTAGATGCCACTGTGTGGTTCAATTGAGATATTCTCAGTATATTCTTGTGTGTGGAATCATTTGTACATAAAGCTTGGTCTTAAAATGGTCTGAGAATTTACACAGGCCAGGCAAGCTTATTCATTGCACTTGGATGAAGCTAATGAAAGCTTAACACAATTGTTACATGGTTGACTGCCATTCCAATGACTATAAGGAATTTTCATTTGTTTAAATCTTGTATGACTTGAGAGAATTCATAAAGACATTAGTAAAATTAGAGAGAGTGCAAGGTGATGTATGGTTTAAGAAAGATTGTATTTTAAAAATAAACACTAGATTTCATCTATGTTCACTTTTTGAGAGCTGCCTACCGAAATCAAGCTTAAATTTGTTGTTACAGAATTATTTCATCCATCAATAAAGAAAAAACAAAATTTTATTTATTCCTCATGATTGGGTTGTTTTTTATCAAATGTTTATATAATTGGTTCATTAACAAAAAAACTCCATTTTTTCCAAGGGTGTTAAGAAATTCAAGAAGTCTATCAATATAAAGAAAAAGTTTTAGACAGGAAATTGACTACAGACATAATAAAAATATCTACAAGAGTAAGGCATCATTCAAGTTTGGCAATAACAATACCTTAATCAAATATAAGTTCATTCATGCTTCCACTACCAGCACATTATCTAAACATCTATTGCTACATTAAAATAACAGTGAACCAAGCATACAGAGTTTACCCATTGAAAATCACTTGACATCCAAGGACCATTATTACATTCTTTTGTTGAACCTTGGTGTTAAAACTGTTAAAATTTTATAAATACATTACAAAGTTGTTTCAACCCAAAAATTTTACTACTACTGGGAAAAAATATTTTCTAAGCAACTGACTGACATCATATGCACTTTCAAATTATTTGTAACATGTTTATGTAAGTAAACATTTTAAGATGACATACTGTAAATAGAAAAGACAGAATTATTCAGCTTAAGAATGAAACATTTAATTATAAAAAAACTAAACGGGATTGGGATGTTTCACTACATCTTGAACCAAGATTAACTGAAGACTCACAATCTATGTACAGATGATTCTGTCTCTCCTATTAAATTTTAAGGAGTTGGCAAAATTTCTGTGGTATTGAAGGGGTCGTTTCACTAGTGGTCAGAGCTTCTCAGGGACTGGGTAGGAATGGAATGGAGGAGGCAATAGAATAGATATACATTTTTAGCCTCAAACTGTTTCATTTGGAAGCTTGTTCTAGGTCTTGATTGTTTCATGCAGGAATGAGCAGTTTCTATATTGTGCTCTTGCTAATCAATGACCACTTCATTGTCTTAGGGGTAAGAGACAAGTTTCTTTTTAAATGGTGGAGCAGCTGCTAATTCACATTGAAATTCATAAATGTAAACAGTCAAGTATTGAATTTATTTCATAGGATTGAAGTTATGTAATCTGATAAATGAGATCATAATAAACCAGTGGACACTTTACATTAAAGAGCAGCCCCCCACCGCCCTTTGCATCAAGATTTATAATACATTAAATTTTAATGAAAAAATAAAAGGACCCTTGACATCATTTTATTAGGTTTGTTTTAAATTTAACTCAATTTTAACATTTGTATTTATTAATACAAATAATGAGGAGAATCCCATTTAACACACAACTCACAATGTATCAATGTTCTGTTTATTGCAGCATATAAAACAACTCTGGACTTTGGAGAAATTTTAAGGGGTTACAAAGTCATCTTATACGCCGGAATATATGGTTGTTCATTGAGTAATGAGATGTAACAATAATGTGATTAAAAGCTGGGATGACAAGGAGTCAAGATATGTACGGGGATGTGCTAATAATGTGTTTTAAGAGCTTTTGCCAGTACCAAAAAAAAAAGTCAGGATTAGTACAGGAATGTACCAAAAAATAATCACACCAGAAATTTAAAAAAAAATGTTTTCTATTTAAAGCACATGAATATTTAATTGTACAAGTGTAAATAAATTAAAGAAGCTTTCAGTTTGCTGAATTGGTGAGCATTGTATAAAAGGAAAACCTCCATTTAAAAAAATGACATATTGTCTTCCCTGACCACATACTGTGATGCACAATTCTATCAAGACTAAAATAAACATACATATTCAGCCAAGTCCAAACTTCATCTTCATTTAAAACTGATATACAAAGTTGTGTATAAAAATATATCTACAGAAATTTATTTTAAAAGTATAAACATTTTAACAGAAGGAAGAAAAGAGCACCAAGTAACATTAGCGGTAGCACCTAGAAAAAAAACAATTGTTGGCTTGAGTGCATGACACATTTATCAGTGCACAGATTTGGGTTGAGGTCTAATAAATAAAAGTTATATTTATATAAGTTATTTTGTTTTCTTGGTCCTGTCAACAATTTAGGTCAATGTTGTCTCATCAACAATGTCATGAAGTAACTCACATCAGCTGCTATGACTTTGTTGTCATAAATAGTAAATCCTATTGAAAATGATGTTCAAAGTAATAATAATTAAATTGCATTTAGTATTTGCTCATTTCAATACTTGCTGCAAATATTAAGCCCCTCATTGCACTGCAACAAAAACTGAAGATGCTATCCGCAAATGTTTCACAGCCATACAGTTAAAAAGTTTTAATTTTATGTACCGGTATTAAAAAAATAAATTATGCTTAAAAAAGAAAAGCATCCAACTATTTAGAATCTTGTAATCAACCTACTAGATTCCATGTAAAGATAATTCAATATGTTAATCTTTATACAAGAACAAGGAGCGGGAATAGTGGGGTCAAAAGAAATGTAACTGATAATACATTATTTTTTCAAACCAAACTTGTTTGTATAAAATTACATTTAGATTCTCATGTGTTATAATTCTGACATAAATATCAAAGATTCCAGGAACTGTCAAAATGTTCAGCCTGCTATAGAATAATCCTTGTTTAAAAAAGATTTAAAACATAAACAGTTTTAGTACAGCTTGTGAGAAACAGTATGCGTAAAAAAAAAACCCAGTTCATCTGCACTAGTACTGGATAAATTAATTGGTCAGTACTGGTACTGACTTATCATGTACTAACCACTTTATCAAACATAAATTTAGAAAAAGGCAAAAATATAAGAGAGGACCTTAAAATAACATGTCTTGTATTTCTTGTAAGTTAAGATCCAGATTGAAGAGCCAATAACAAAAAAAAAATGCAAAAGGAACAGTTTTAATCTCTGAAACATTCAGCCACAAATAACTGGAACAAAGTAGGTCACAGCCTGAGTTATGACCTAGAAATCTCAAGGCAGCAAGGCTAGAATCAAATTATGAGGTAAATAGTCTTTGAAATCCCTTAAATTTGATGCCTCCATGATTCGCTACTTATCCACACTCTGTGTGGCTAGAGAGAGAGAAGATTTGTCTTCACATGTGATATGTGTTAGAGAGATAGAAGATTTGTCTCCACATGTGATATGTGTTAAAGAGATAGAAGATTTGTCTCCACATGTGATATGTGTTAGAGAGATAGAAGATTTGTCTCCACATGTGATATGTGTTAGAGAGATAGAAGATTTGTCTCCACATGTGATATGTGTTAGAGAGAGAGAAGATTTGTCTCCACATGTGATATGTGTTAGAGAGATAGAAGATTTGTCTTCACATGTGATATGTGTTAGAGAGATAGAAGATTTGTCTTCACAAAAAAGTTGGCCCACCACTGTCAGACATCATGCATAATAATAGCTATTTAGAATTCAAATTAAATAATGCTCACTTTGACATCTTGTATGACACATTTCAAATTAAACACACATGCTGAATGGCATAAAAAAATTATTAAAAATTACTTCATTTTTAAGTCCACTTATAAACAACCAATGGGTTAAAGGGTCATAACCCCAAGATAATACCCACCTGAAGTAGATTGAAATTTGGTCCATACATTTATAAACAAAAGGGGGATAATAAAATAAGTAACACTACTACACAAGAATTGTTCAACATTTTCACCATTATTAACAACAATAAAAAATTAGCCAAATCCAAAATAGTAATAAGTTATAAGTCATGACTAATGTAGAGACAAAAATAATAATTCAGTTTCATTTGTTGCTGGGTTTTGAAACTGTTTTAAACAACAACTTTAACATTGTTTACATGTATATTTATATACAAATAATATTATCCTGCCAAGTAGTCAAAAATAACTTCTTAGCCAGGTATGTACAAGCTAGCATAAATGTTCACACACTTGCCAGAAAGGCCAATCAGTGAGAATATGCAGCAGTAAGGACTCGATAAAAAATACTTTCAGAAAATACAAGAATTCTATGACCACACCCTGACATTGAGCAAAATAAAAGGATTGGATTTGAATAAAATTATTTTTAAAAAAAACATTATCTCTGCTGACAAAAGATAAATGGAATATGTACAAACAAGGATTATCAAGGGCAGCTAAAGGTATAGACTACTGTTGAACAACTTTGTGCAATTTGCTTGGCACAACTGCAAATGAATATAAATTTGATTTCAAAATAAATAAATTAAAAGCTTAAACCACATATTAAAAAAAATTAATGTCATATTTAAAAAAAGAAAAAAATATTTTAAAATATTGATTTTTTAAAAACATTATTTACAAACAATAAATAAAAATATTGTTTCTTTTAAAAAAGTTATGTACAAAAATTAAATGACATCAACTGAGAATTCAATAAAACAACTCTTCCTACAGGAGCAACAAATGTTCAGTAAAATGTTCAATTCTATTCATGAAAGGCCTCCAACCCACCCATAGAGGGAGATGATCTTGGGATGTATCAAATATTCTGTAGTCAATCATTGTAATCCGCTAATCAAATATTCTGTTGTCAATCATTGTAATCCGCCAGTCAAGTTAATAGATAAGGAAACTTCACCTCTGACTTTTGAAAGCTGTTCAAAGTTGTCTCCCCCTTTGCCCCACAGGCGATTTAAATTTTCCAAAATTTATTCAACAAAATAGAAGATGACCTAACTTGAGTCATTTAACTCAAAGATTCTTTACATTTCTTTGAAATGTTAACAGCCATTAGGTCATGCTCTGACTAAAGAGATTTTCCAGTGTTCTCCATCTGCATCTTGTTGACATCTAAAATATTGTTGACTTCTGACATCTGGTTGACATCTAAAATATTGTTGACTTCTGACATCTGGTTGACATCTAAAATATTGTTGACTTCTGACATCTGATTGACATCTAAAATATTGTTGACTTCTGACATCTTGTTGTGCACACGTCAAACAGAGGGGACAACATCAGATGAACATTTACATGATGAATTTATCCCAAAAGGGAAACCAATGAGAAACCCTGAGAGGATAACTCTGATTTATCCCACTATAAGACCAACTTATATTTTGCCAATTTAAAATAAATTGTGTAAAAGGATAATCTAGTTAGTGGTGGTGTGGCTAGAATTAATGGTGCTTACCTGGGCTGAAATAATAATTTTTTCACCCCAAAATACCTGCAGTATATCCTTAATGCTTCCCCTTCATAAATTGCTGCTCTTGGCAGACTACCAGTCTCCAAAAATCTTTAACGTCACTGAATACTGCTTTAAGTTTTCATAATGAATACTTTGCTTCCCAGTTTTTATCTTCTAGGGGAGATCTTAGTCTTCATTTCAAACCAATATCTTTCTCAAATCAAGAAACAAATCTTACAGATAATATTTTAACTTACCAAAATAAATAATGGAAAGCCAATATCATGACATCAAACTTTTCATTGAGCAGAACAGGAAGTTGGATGAAAGTGAACATTCCAGAATGACTGTGTTATCCTGAGTTTTTTTTAAACAGTCTGAGTTATCTAATCTTTGTTCTTCAAATCCTGAAAGATCTCCAGCAGAGTGTTGACACCTAGTAGAAATCCGTGATCGGGGCCAATATGTTTGACAGTGTCACCTTCAAACCCTTCAAAAGTTGCGTGTGCAAAGTCAACAATACGAATGCTCACAGGGTCCTTGAACTTGCACCCGTTTGTTACCTGGCCCCAGTGTGTTCGCTCTGTACTTTGGGGTGAGTGGTTCTCAAGTGTCGAAGAACTTATGGGATCCAGGCAACTGATTAAAGGGTTAGTGCCTGGGACAACATTCAGGAGATCGGCGTTGACAGGGTCAGTCTCACGGTCACCGCTGTCGTTGGCCTGGGGCCGGGGTAGCCACCCTGTACTGTAGGAAAAATTTTCTGGGGTAAGGCTAGGCACTTCTGTGTCAAGGTCACTTGTAAGGCCTTCGTAGATGATGAGAAGAGAGCAGGAGTAGAAGCGGTAG
The DNA here is from genome assembly GCA_002072015.1 of Radix auricularia. Lineage (NCBI taxonomy): Eukaryota > Metazoa > Mollusca > Gastropoda > Lymnaeidae > Radix > Radix auricularia. The sequence goes on along the minus strand of MUZC01001986.1, from coordinate 59,753 downwards.
CCCTCTAGAGACTCTATGACCGTCTTTAAAGATTTTAAATGTCTCAAAATGGGGTCAATGAGGTCAGTGCGCAGGTCCTTGCCATTACACAGGAAGTTGATGACCTCTCGCTTCAAGTCATTGTCGTCTAGCTGACGGCCAAACATCTTGTCTTTTGTTTCATACTTTCCTTCGAGGGGGAGGTAACGCTGCAAATAATGACAACTAACAGGTTATTGTTACATAAAGTCAATTGACTACCTACAGCTTATTGTTAGGATATATCTTTTGAACTTAAAAAAATAATTTATTTGATAGACAATCTGATGGCTATAGTAAAATGTTACATATTGTGCAAGTTGTTTCTCTGTTCTAGTTAAGCATGACTTCTAAGATATAAATCTAACAGAAAAATGTTGCTAAAGCCAAACATTGCTCAAATAATGACTTTTCTAGTCATCTTAAGCTATGGCCAAAAATCGAAATTGGCCAAAAAAGGAACTGGCCAAAAAAGGAAGTGGCCCATTGTTTTTTTTGTGCTCAGTTCTGAAAAGCTCCAAGGTGATGGATTGAAGTTATCTTTATGTTCAAGAATCAATTGTCGACAGTTTTCATGAGCAGATAACTCAGTTATAAAATAGGCTTCGAAGGTATCCTGTCATTTTCTGTAAACGGCTTGTATAAAACATATTCCACACTTTTGCTTCTGCAAAATAACCTTCCTAATAAAGTTATGAACTTTTGCTCATGGAATAAGAGAAAGACTCTAGAGATTAATGGTTATGTCCATGCGTGTGGTGGTGTTACCTCTAGTCTTGTGGTAGTCTTACGTCTAGTCTTGTGGTAGTCTTATGTCTAGTCTTGTGGTAGTCTTACGTCTAGTCTTGTGGTAGTCTTACGTCTAGTCTTGTGGTAGTCTTACATCTAGTCTTGTGGTAGTCTTATGTCTAGTCTTATAGTCTTACGTCTAGTCTTATAGTCTTACGTCTAGTCTTGTGGTAGTCTTATGTCTAGTCTTATAGTCTTATGTCTAGTCTTATAGTCTTACATCTAGTCTTGTGGTAGTCTTATGTCTAGTCTTATAGTCTTACGTCTAGTCTTATAGTCTTACGTCTAGTCTTGTGGTAGTCTTATGTCTAGTCTTATAGTCTTACGTCTAGTCTTATAGTCTTACATCTAGTCTTGCAGTAGACTTACGTCTAGTCTTGTGGTATTCTAACGTCTAGTCTTGTGGTAGTCTTACGTCTAATCTTGTGGGGTTGTTTTTACCATTACCTTCATCCCACACAGCCTAATCCCCAGGGAGTGAGAGGTCGTGTCCTTACACTTCTGGATCTGATACGCCATCTTCTCTGGACTGGCATCGTCTCCATGTTGACGTACACCCACCTTAAGGTCAAGGATGCATGGCCGTTTGTACGGGCACATTAAGTCTTCTAGAAGCATGAAATCTGGTTTTTAGTTAAGAATTTAACAGGCATCAAATTGAGCATTTCTTAATGATCAAAGTTTTTTTAAAAATGATCATATGGGGTAAAGGGACAAGAGGGAGCGATACACCCAAGCAACATGTGCATAAATTTTGTCTTGTGGTGATGGTTGGTGTATTTATATGTTGTGGTGATTGGTCATATATTTATATCTTGTGGTGATGGTTACTATATTTTTATGTGTTGTGGTGATGGTTGGTGTATTTTTATGTGTAACATACAAGATAATAATAAAGGTAGGAGAAAGACCTTAAATATCTACCGGACGATATATGAAGACTACAATGGGATGGTGATGGGTTGGCACAGGTTAATGGAATGATGATGGGTTGGTGCAGGTCAATGGGATGGTGATGGGTTGGTGCAGGTTAATGGGATAGTGATGGGTTAGCACAGGTTAATGGGATGGTGACTGAGTGGCACAGGTTAATGGGATGGTGATGGGTTGGCACAGGTTAATGGGATGGTGATGGGTTGGTGCAGGTTAATGGGATGGTGATGGGTTGGCACAGGTTAATGGGATGGTGATGGGTTTGCAAAGATTAAAGGGATGGTGATGGGTTGGCACAGGTTAAGGATACTGTACAGTGATTCATCCGTGTCGCTACTCCGAGTGGTTTTACTTAAGGCTCTCAGTCGAGTTGAATCAATAAATGTTCCTTTTCCATGACTCTCCGACATGTCAGTTTTCTCTGGATATTCTGGGCTGGAACGGTCGTGTGTTGAGGCACCTTCTATAGACAACTGGGTGACACCTGGGAGGGAAAGACACAGGGCATAACATCAGAGTGGGTAAATTAAGATAGATACAACAAAAATATGTATTTATATTAGGGCTGCGGAAAATAACGATTAATGTCTCAATTAATCATTTAAAATGTTAACGATTAAACTATTTTAATTTAAAAGATTGATCGATGCATCACTTACAAATTATTGGAGGTCAAAAAGTATAAAATAATAAAAAATAGCTGCCAATAAATAATAACAAATTTCCTGACGATTACTCTAACATTTTGGTTTTAAACTATTGACTGATGAGGATGTTCAAAATGTTGATAAAGTTTGCCTATCATGGTTCTAACACTTCGCCTAATTATCAAACCAAATAAAAAGCGTATTAAGCTAATGGCAGTAATGGAATCTGACTCGGAGATAGAAAAAGATGACAACTCTTCTGATGAATTACTGCGTTACAAAATGGAGATGAAAGTTCCTGAATCCATTAACCCTCCAAAATGGTGGAAACTTAATGAACACCAATGTCCAGTAATGTCATTCCTTGTGAAGACTGTTTAGTGCATACTAGTTACCTCAGTTCCATGTGAATGATATCAACGAGCAATAAGTGAAAGCATTATATGTGATAGATTTTTATGTTATAATAGTGTATTACCCGTCAAAAATGACAAAAGTTGTCAAAAAAAAACTATATTTAAGCTGAAATTAACTTTTAGACTCTAGATGATTTTAGTATAGAGTTTTTCATTGTCCCTTTGATCTGAAAGCCATCAAGCAAATAATCAGAAAATGTAGAGACACAGAGAAAAATGAAATCTCTATTCTATATTGAACAATTTTAAGAGGATGTTGGAAAAAGAGTTAATTTTGATGCTGTATTTTTTTTTTCAAGGGTTAGGAAGCTGTAACATATTTTGGTTGCTCTCATCATGTTATTTAGTATCTAAATGGTCCAAAAATTACAATCTTCAACAACCCAGTTGTTAGTGACAGCTATCTGTGCTTGGTATCTTATCTCATCTTTTCTTATGTTCTACATTAAAGAAGAACGTTCTTTGAAGAAGATTATTGTATCAATGTTTTGTGTCTAGTCTTGTATTAGAATGACAATGCGGAATTGATGGGATTGTTTTTTTCTTCTCAGGTTATCAACACATGTTAACATATCAACACACGTTAACATATATCAACACACGTTAACATATCAACACATGTTAACATATATCAACACAGGTTAACATATATCAACACAAGTTAACATATCAACACACGTTAACAAATCAACATATGTTAACATATCAGTCAGTAGGAGCCACACAGACATTGTCTCAGTCACACTGTACACAGTAAGTAATGGTACTGCTACCCCGTGTGGGGGGTGGAGAGGGGGAACACGAGATTCCACGTAAAATGGTAAATGTTTGGCAGAAAATGCCCCCACTCTAAATAAAGTGAAAAGGTTTCCCCTATCTAAAACCACCGTCTTGTGGTAATCATAAATAGTGGCTTATGTTGGGGCCACAAATTTTAAATGCCCCGTTTTTAATTTAAAAAATGGGCATTGCGGTTTTCTTAACATAGAAATGTTTAATAAAAAACCGATCAGACCAAATGCCGGCTACAACAATGTTAAAGACAGCCGTACTTGACAACACGCGTAATTATTGGCTACTTAATAGTGCAAAGGGGAGGGGGCACTGATGACATTTCTCAACTGGTGATTTGGTGGCACCCTGTTCTAACTCTTTATGGGGCGGAGTAGATGTTAAATGGAGTAAGTCCGTCAAGGTATAAATGTTGACTGATTTTATACAATTGGCAGGCTGCGCTAGAGACAAGCTAATTTAGTGGTAACCTATATATACTGTGACAGCTTTTCACTATTTGTTATGAAGTTCCAATACACCTCTGTTAAATTTCTTTGGTTCTTTCATTCCGGTTTCACCCCCCCCCCGCCCCCGATCATGTTGGCATCTGGTGGGGGCAGACGCCCCGAACCAACTTAGTGACGCTACAACACTGAACCTATCCGAATTCTAGCAGAATGGGTTGTTGTTCCACTGCCAATGTCAACACGAGTCATGTTTCAGCCAGGGGTCGGGGTTTGCATAGCGAGCAGACATACCAACACCGTCGTGTACAGACCGCAAGTTGCGCAATGATGTACATCTATTCCCATGTGTTAACTCAGGGGGTTCGGTGCCAAAACAGTGAGCCAGGATTTCAGTCCTCGCAATGGCAACAGCCGTTCAATCCGAAGGTCTTGATGGACAGACAGTACGCTGGTTGAGTACTAGCATAGAACAGTAATGTATCTTCGAGTGGGGGGGGGGGCGGACTTACGTAGTCTTGTACAAGTTCACGAAAGAAGGAATTGAAGGTGTAATATTGCTTGGTGTCTACCAGCTTTGTTTAGTCGTTGGTCAATGTTTTCTGGTCGTGGGAAGCTAAGAGTGTGAGGGGAGAAGGGGGACGATGATCGACTCATTGGTTAAATACTGTTTATTATCTTGATATCTGCCAACAGAATTCAGAAGCGGGGGTAATCCCTGAGGCCTGCCGAGAATAAGTCTGTAGAGAATAGGTCGGCCGAGAATAAGTCTGTAGAGAATAGACCTACCGAGAATAGGTCTGTAGAGAATAGGTCTTTAGAGAATAGGTCTGCCGATAATAAGTCTGTAGAGAATAGGTCTGCCTAGAATTAGTCTGTAGAGAATAGGTCTGCCGAGAATAGGTCGGCCGAGAATAAGTCTGTAGAGAATAGGTCTGCCTAGAATAAGTCTGTAGAGAATAGGTCTGCCTAGAATTAGTCTGTAGAGAATAGGTCTGCCTAGAATTAGTCTGTAGAGAATAGGTCTGCCTAGAATTAGTCTGTAGATAATAGTTTTGTAGAGAAAAATTCCGTAGAGAATAGGCCTTCATAGCCTCGAACATGTTATTTCCCCATTATTTATCCGGCATCAGATAAGGTCATTGCTGTCCGGCTTTTCGAATGGCATGTTGGATATCTTTCAATGGGACATACACGGGGTTGTAAACGTTTATCATAGAAACTCTAGAGATATGTGGTTTATAGGTTGCCATTTCCAAAAAATCTGGACTTCATATAAGTGCTTCCAGAACGTTCAGACATATAAAGGTTTTGATTTTATCATGTTATATCTACTGTTAATTTTTATCACCCACAGTAATCCCCCCTCCCCGATCAGTTTGCTGCACCACAAGAAAGACCTGTAGAAAATAATCGAATGAACCCAGAGAGTAAACTACACGTTTTATCAACAGAGTGTAAACTGCCAGTTCTATCAACAGAGGGTAAACTGCCAGTTCTATCAACAGAGGGTAAAGTACCAGTTCTATCAACAGAGGGTAAAGTGCCAGTTCTATCAACAGAGGGTAAATTTTCAAGTGTAAGAGTGTTGCCCCGTGTAAGAGAGATGGCCAGTGTAAGAGTATTGCCCCATAAGGTGCTGATAAAATTGTGATCCAAGGAATAATCTTTTTTTAAAAAGTGATTTTAAAAAAAATAATTGTGCTTTAAAAATTGTGCTTTAAAAATAATAATTGTGCTTTAAAAATTGTGCTTTAAAAATTGTGCTTTAAAAATTGTGCGCGTGAAAGTTTGAGTAGTTTAATGTGACATTTCTTACAAGAACTTATCCATTTAATGGACCTACCCATTTAATGGACCTACCCATTTAATGGACCTACCCATTTAATGGACCTATCCATTTAATGGACCTATCCATTTAATGAACCTATCCATTTAATGAATCTACCCATTTTATCCACTCTAAGGGCCACACATACCGACATTTATTCATTCAAAGACCAGTTAATATCTTAAAACTTTCATTCAAAAGGTCATGCATTTACACATTTATTCAATCAAAGCGCCACAAAAGCCAAGAATTAGTCAAATGAGTGCCATAAAAAATCTAAATTTATTCATTGACATAGCTATAATTATTTAAATTTTAATTATGATAATGACATATTAATTATTAATCCATATTTATTCATTAAACGAGTCATAAAAATCCACATTTATTCATTGACATAGCAATATATAAATATTCAAATCTATTTACTGGCACAGCCACATAATTCCTCATCTATTCACCCCCATCCCCCATTTATTTACTTAAAGAGCCGTCATCATAATGTCTCATATCAATGAATGGTCGGGAACTCTCCTGTTTTATAATGGTCACCATGGCAACAGCCCCGACACGTCATTCATCTCGATAAATCACATAGGACAGCCTCCGCTCCCCCCCCCCCCCAAAAAAAAAAAAAAAACAACAAAAACAACAAAACAAAACTCTTTATGAAATTTTGATGTCCACTTGTCTCTGGGGCATTGGTCACAAAACTGTAGCTACGATCAATATAACAGACACGGGGGGGGGGGGAACTATTAGTAGAGCATGTTTTATGTACACTGCTGTAGGCCAGTGTCACTAATGAATCAGTGCGGGGCACTTGTGACCATGACAGGATGGTATATTACTTGTGACCATGACAGGATGGTCTACTACTTGTGACCGTGACAGGATGGTATATTACGTGTGACCGTGACAGGATGGTATATTACGTGTGACCATGACAGGATGGTATATTACTTGTGACCATGACAGGATGGTCTACTACTTGTGACCATGACAGGATGGTATATTACTTGTGGCCATGACAGGATGGTATATTACTTGTGACCATGACAGGATGGTATATTACGTGTGACCATGACAGGATGGCATATTACTTGTGACCATGACAGGATGGCATATTACGTGTGACCATGACAGGATGGTATATTACTTGTGACCATGACAGGATGGCATATTACGTGTGACCATGACAGGATGGCATATTACTTGTGACCATGACAGGATGGCATATTACTTGTGATCATGACAGGATGGTATATTACTTGAGACCATGACAGGATGGTATATTACTTGTGACCATGACAGGATGGTATATTACTTGTGACCATGACAGGATGGCATATTACTTGTGACCATGACAGGATGGCATATTACTTGTGACCATGACAGGATGGCATATTACTTGTGACCATGACAGGATGGTATATTACTTGAGACCATGACAGGATGGTATATTACTTGTGACCATGACAGGATGGTATATTACTTGTGACCATGACAGGATGGTATATTACTTGTGACCGTGACAGGATGGTACCAGCATATAGTGAATGAATTATCGTGGCACATAAATGACCCAACAGATTTTGTAAAATACTGTACAAGAAATGAATGCTGCGAAACTTTGCATCAAAGTTATTATATTTTTGTTTGCTTGGAACATTGGAGAGAACCCTAATGTTTAAATATGGGAGGCAACTGAACCATCTTAAATAGTAAGGTGGGGAGGGGAGTGAAAATAACTTTGAATTTAGGCACAAAATGTCCCAGACTTGAAGGGGGAAGGAACTCACCTTTGAATATAGGCACAAAATGTCCCATACTTGAAGGGGAAAGGAACATACCTTTGAATTTAGGCACAAATTGTCTAAAACTTGAAGGGGGAAGGAACTCACCTTTGAATTTAGGCACAAATTGTCTAAAACTTTAAGGGGGAAGGAACTCACCTTTGAATTTAGGCACAAATTGTCTAAGACTTGAAGGCATATTCTTGTAGAACATATACTCTCTGTGAATCAAACACTTGCAGATGGTGCATTCATCATAGCGTAGAATCAACGACTGCCCCGCCACCTGGTGGTCGAATTGAGCCAATCTCTTTTCGGGGGTGTTGCTTATGACGGTCAGGGCCGTGATGGACGTCATGTTGTCTGTAAGACAGATCATGGAACAAACAATATTAGACACATTGATAGAGCTGTACCGACATAGAAAATTCGACAAATTGATAGAGCTGTACCGATATGGCACACCACTATACACACGCTAATAGAATTGTACCGACATGGTACACCATTATACAAACTTGATAGAGCTGTACCGACATGGTACATCATTATACACACTTGATAGAGCTGTACCAACATGGCACACCATTATACACACCTGAAATAGCTGTACCGACATGGTACACCATTATACACACTTGACAGAGCTGTACCGACATGGTACATCATTATACACACTTGATAGAGCTGTACCGACATGGTACACCATTATACACACTTGATAGAGCTGTACCGACATGGTACACCATTATACACACTTGGTAAGAGCTGTACCAACATGGTACACAAATAGATAAACTCTGAATGCAACACACACACACACATTTTGAATTTGGAAGATTTAATTAATGAACAATATTTTAACATCAACCACTAGAACTTCAACCTATGGACCTATGTCACATTTATATCAATATTTTAACATCAACCACTAGAACTTCCACCTATGGACCTATGTCACATTTATATCAATATTTTAACATCAACCACTAGAACTTCCACCTATAGACCTATGTCACATTTATATCAATATTTTAAGACCAAACACAAGAACAACTACTTATGTCGCGATTAGAACATATTTGGAACAAAAAAAAAAAAAGAACGATCTCCTACATGTAATAATTATTCCAAACAATAATCTGAAGCTCTAGGCCAGTTATTTTGTGCCAGACAACGTGTAGTATAGCAACAAGAATCACGTCAACACAGCAATGTGTCATTGACACGCTTGGCTGCACTTGTAGAGTACATGACAATTTCAAGCATGGTGGCTTTTATTTTAATTTTGACTGTTTGTAAAATTCAGGTAAAAGTAGTTCATACATTTTTACTGTATTATGGGAAAGTGGTATTTTAATTAGAGATTGTTTCCTGACAGTTTGCAATGACGTCACAAAGACACCGACATCTATCATTAGATCACTATATTTCATAAATAAAAAGAAGAGAAAAAAAACGAATAATAGTTTACTACAGATATAACACTTCGATTTAACAGCGCTTTAAACAATATTTTAAAATAACTATTTACATACTCATCACAGTATCACAGATATTCCGCTGAATTTAGCGCCATTATATTAAGCGATGAACGTTTTGATGTCTTACAAAAAATATTTTTTTTTCTATTTGTAAGTTCTGGTGTTAAAAACAAGATAATTGGTCATTAAAATATTGATCCTTGTCAATGGAGTGGTAAACATTATCTCTATACACTCTACACGAGTCAGTGGTACAATTTAACGACATGTAGCACCTTCTAGGGAACAACTTTAAACTTCTCATGCGGGCCACTCACCATCGATAGCGAGCACTGCCATGTGTGACTCTATTAATATGTAGCACTCAGTGCTGCACTGTCTTGTATGGCATTATCAATATGTAGCACTGTCATGTATGACACTATGAACATGTAGCACTGTCATGTGTGACACAATCACTGTGTAGCACGACAGCTAGTCAGGCGGTGTCCAACGTTTGGTCAGTACTAGAAATACCACCTGCTTTAGCCTAGTTTCGGAATGAATATGTCCATTGCTTTGTCCTAGTTGGCACACATTCGGCTCCCAGTAACTGGGTCACCATAAAGCATCATGGAGGTGGCAGCACCGAAGACAATGTTAATCGATAAACTCAAGAAAAACTCAAGACACGCAGACGAGTTGGACGTCATCAAACAATGTACCGGCAACGGTGAGCGCGCTGACTACTGCTACAGGCAAACATGAGATGAGTGGAAGTGGGAGGTTACAACACGCAAACATGAGATGAGTGGAAGCGAGAGGTTACAACACGCAACCATGAGATGAGTGGAAGTAAGATGTTACAACACGCAAACATGAGATGAGTGGAAGCGAGTGGTTACTACACTTAAACATGAGTTGAGTTGAAGTGAGTGGTTACTACACTTAAACATGAGTTGAGTTGAAGCGCGTGGTTAAAACACGCAAGCATGAGATGAGTTGAAGTGAGTGGTTACTACACTTAAACATGAGTTGAGTTGAAGTGAGTGGTTACTACACTTAAACATGAGATGAGTTGAAGCGAGTGGTTACAACACGCAAACATGAGATAAATGGAAGCGCGTGGTTAAAACACGCAAACATGATATGAGTGGAAGCGAGTGGTTACTACACGCAAACATGAGATGAGGGGATCCGGCCGTTTGCCTGTCAAAATGCAATGAATGCGCGTACTTCAAATTTATTTAATAAAAAGAATATTAAATGTAAAATAAAAATGATCTTTACTATTTTTCTTATCAAGAAAACGACCATGGCGAATGTGTCTCTTTCAAAGAAATCTTTTACATAATAATAGTTCTAAGGCCAATGAAAGGGAGGCTGCCAACACGGGCAAAATTTGGGGCATACGGATAAATGATCTACAGAGTTTTCATGAATTTGAACTAAATACTAAATAGGTAATACGCTAATCACAAAATATTTAAGTGCAATAATAATTGCTCACTCAAACTATTTTTGGGGGCCCCAAAAGGATGGTGGCCGTAACATATAGCTTGTTTAGTTTACAGGTAAATCCAGCACTGCTCGTTAGTGCAGGGGACATAGCTCACCGGTCACTGGTGCAAAGGAAAATTCCTGCCGGTCCACCATAATAAAAAGTTCCAGTAGCACTACTCTAAGCCAAGCGATGTCAGTACTGCATGGCCTTCGTTTGTACTGTACGCGATCGTTAGTCTTCAAAGATTAACACTGGACTCTCGCCTCTCTCGAGAACGCCTTCTTTTTTAAATACAAATCACGACCACTAAAAAATGACATTGTTGTTCGCAACCCAAATTGATCGTGACCTGGGACGTTCGTAAACCGAGGCACCACTGATACTGAATTGTCAATTTATGCATTATCATGTCTGTTTTGTGCAGCCTACATTCTCATGTCTTGCCAAGACTTTCTTGTACTGTATTTTCAAGACTGCCGTTTCCTGTCAGTCTTGTCCTATCTCACCAAATCTATCGTGTTGAGCCTCACTATATTGTACTATTTCACCAAGTCAATCGTGTTGAGCCTCACTATATTGTACTATTTCACCAAGTCAATCGTGCTGAGCCTCACTATATTGTACTATTTCACCAAGTCAATCGTGCTGAGCCTCACTATATTGTACTATTTCACCAAGTCAATCGTGCTGCGCCTCACTATATTGTACTATTTCACCAAGTCAATCGTGCTGAGCCTCACTATATTGTACTATCTCACCAAGTCAATCGTGCTGAGCCTCACTATATTGTACTATCTCACCAAGTCAATCGTGCTGAGCCTCACTATATTGTACTATTTCACCAAGTCAATCGTGTTGAGCCTCACTATATTGTACTATTTCACCAAGTCAATCGTGTTGAGCCTCATTATATTGTACTATTTCACCAAGTCAATCGTGCTGAGCCTCATTATGTTATACCCGGATGTAAATAATTTTAAATGCCAGTTGCTGTTTCACTCAGGCCCAGATACTACACCCAAATTTTACTACATGACTTTAGGCTAAGTCCAATCTTACTACATGACTTTAGGCTAAGTCCAAAAGAATCCAATGAGGAGTAGATCTTGGAACAAATGTTAGCTTTAGGCTGCGAGGCTGGACAGACCGATGCCGTGTAGCAGATTAGAACAACTACCGCACATCAAATTTTGTAAAAATTTTCATTAAAAAATGGATGCTGTGCAAATTTGCTCACGGACCAACGAACTGTAGCCAGTGTAGCGGGAAAACTGCTTGGAACCATATCAATCATTCGAATGATAAGTTATTCCTGCATTCACATCAGTCAATAATAAGTCATTCACAATTCCCGTGCTATCAATTATTTCAACACAATAATATTAGTAAAACAATATAACTTTAAAAAAAGAAAAGGTTTCCAACGGACAGAAAAAAAACATTAATGGGAGATAATCCAATACAATTATCGACATTTTTTGAAGTATTTATTATAGTATTTGTTTTCAACTATTAAAAAAAAAAAACTAGTTATAAATTATAGCTAGTAATTTTTTTTTTAGTGATTCTATACTTGCTCCATACTTGGAACACGTGAGTATTTAAATGTATATTAATGGTATTAGAAATCATGCAGACGTTAGAGGCAGTTTAAAATTAATCTTTTCGTTTGTTTTAGGAACAATTCTATCAACAAACACAGATGGGGGTTACTGATCATGACAAAAATAGATTTTAAAAGTATTTGTAAGGATAAAGTTTCCGAGCGAGAGAAAAATGACATTTGAAGGCAGATTTAACTATTAATAACTATAATTATTTACTTTTTAACTCTTAATAATATACGAATTAAATTATTGTTATGTAACACGAACACATAGAAACAAATACGTGTCAAAATAATGTGAAGCAGTAGTTAGTAGTATTAGGCATGATTTAAAGTTACTTTCAGTTTTTAAACTTAGATTGGCATTTGCTTTGATCACACGGCTAATAAATAAATTATAAAAGAATAAATCAATATACATACTACAAACCTAGTTAAAGGTTGCTTGAGGCTAAACGTATCCTAGATATTAAAAATGTTATTTTTTATTTTAAAAAAATATTTTTGTATGGCTGGATACAACAGTAATGCACCGGTTCAATGTTTACAATAAATGATTTTATTGGCTTATATAATGAATTACGAATATAATTACATTGATTTATATTCATTACATGGTAAACACAAAAACTGACCTAGTTAACAATGTGACCTAAATAACAATATGACCTATAATGACTAGCAGACCCAAATAACCAACTGACCTACCTAAAGCTCTGACCTAGCTACCACGCTGACCTTGTTAAAAAGCTGACCTCAATAACTAACAGACCTACCTAACACACCAATACAAATTCAACTCTACAGCTCGTTCCGACCCGGACGTGCTGAGAAAAGGAAAATGTATCCAAGATTACTTTTGAAATCCCAAAGAAAGATCAAATACGGTGTCGGGTTATTTTGTGCCCAATGAAATACAATCCTACCAGGAAATGTTAAGTCAGGCCACCATCAAAATGAGTATGAGATATGTTTATGTGATCAACAGGTGTTATCATCATCATTACATGTCGAGTGACAGATGGCTGTCAACATACGTTTTACATGTCGAGTGACAGTTGGCTGTCAAAGGGTTATTACATGTCGAGTGACAGTTGGCTGTCAACAGATGTTGTCATCGCATGTGGAGTGACAGTTGACTGTCAATCAGCTATCAAGTGGTGTCATTGAAAGAACTGTGACAGCCGACTAGTCAATGTAAATTTGTTGACGGCTTACACTGTAACTCTGGTGAAAGTGGGCTTGGCTGTCAGTGACAGCTGACAATGGCAACGTGTCGTATGGTAGGACTTGGGACAGCTGAAGACATAATGAGACGGAACACACGTTAAGTCCAGGAAGGTCACTGAAAACCGTCTGAGATTTCTCCCGACGCGAGTGGGCGGACAGGTCGGTCACGTGACAGTCCTAGCGTCAAGTTTGATCTACGTCACCACAAATATATTGTGATGGGTGGGGCGGGGGCCCTTCCTAAACATGAACTACGGAACTTCTGATGGGTGGGGCGGGGGCCCTTCCTAAACATGAACTACGGAACTTGTGATGAAGCACAGAGGGAAGTCACAAGAATTCTCTCCCCAAATCATAGAAACCTGGCAACTATTGACTTCCACGTTAACCTTTGCCAGCCCGCCTACACCACGAGACAGCAACGACATGAATGTCACAGAATATATGGCAACGGACTGATGAGCAACGGCTTGCTTGGCAACGGAATATATGGCAACGGAGTGTAGAGCAACGGCTTGCTTGGCAACGGAGTGTAGGGCAACGGCATGGTTGAAAAAGAGTGTAGAGCAACGGCATGGTTGGCAACGGAGTGTAGGGCAACGACATGGTTGGCAACGGAGAGTAGGGCAACGGCATGGTTGAAAAGGAGTGTAGAGCAACGGCATGGTTGGCAACGGAGTGTAGGGCAACGGCATGGTTGGCAACGGAGTGTAGGGCAACGGCATGGTTGAAAAGGAGTGTAGAGCAACGGCATGGTTGGCAACGGAGTGTAGGGCAACGGCATGGTTGGCAACGGAGTGTAGGGCAACGGCATGGTTGGCAACGGAGTGTAAAGCAACGGCATGGTTGGCAACGGACTGTAGAGAACGACATGGTTGGCAACGGACTGTAGAGAACGACATGGTTGGCAACTTTTTGAGACGGAAGAGGCCAAAGTTAAAATATTACAAATTTTCCGTGTTCTCAAAGAGCCACTCACACGAGTTTTGAATATTAAAAAAAAAATACTTGCGTGGAACTGGAGAGCCGCTGGATGCCGACCCCTGGACTAGATGTAAACATTAAACGGAATAGATGGCAACGACCTAGATGGAAACGGAATATAAGTCAACGGAATCAGGGGCGTCGCTAGGGTTGGTGTCACCCGGGGCGGTAGCTCATGGTGTCACCCCTTCATGATTTAAAGGGAGACGTCCATAAATGACGTCACGTGAGATTACCAATTTTCATCCCCCCTTTTCACCCGCGTCATACTTTGTCACAAAAACGTAAACCCCAACCCCTTGTTCCGCTATGACGTCACAAATCTTAGACATCCCTCTCCAAAGCCATAATTTTCTCAATAAAAATTAGCATGTTGCTACTACGTATTTTGTCATTTAAATATGTATTTAGTGTATGTATGCACTATAGTATCGTAACACGCGGGGAGCCATTGAAAACGTCATTAAATAAATTGTAAACAATGAAATATTTAAGGGGACTTTTATTTAAAGTTGCGGGTTTTTTATGTGACGTCACATTTTTAAACACACCACCCCCTAGTCACACATCGTCACAGATGCGTGACCCCTCTCCCTATGGTTGAATTAAAGGGAGGGGGCTGAGCGGGCTAAAGCCAGGGGCCCCCAATAATTTAAATGTTATCATAATGTATAATAAAGATGGGCCAATGTTTGTATGAATCCCTGAAAATGCCTTGGACAGTCATAAGTCAATGATGCAGTTATAAGTAGGAAGTATAACAGAGTCTGGGCTATTCTTTGTAAGAAGTGCAGTGCTGCTCATTTTGTGCCGTGTACAGCTCATTACCTTCACTTGGTTGGGAATCGTGGAGAAGTTGTCTTCTGCAAAATCTTTATACCTGGCTTGTTGCATCTACTCATCGTCGACAGATATTTCCAAAACACATAAAAGTGATACATGTTAACAAAGCCTTGTCTGACACAAGATGGTCAGCCCGACATAATGCTGAAAGCAGGGCCGGCTTAAGGGAATTGGAGGCCCTTATCGAAGTGAATTTGGTGGCTTAAAATGTAACAGAAAATTATAAAATAAATATTGAAATATTCTTGTGCGAGGCCCCCATTGATAATGAGACTAATCGGAGGCCATAGGTGGTTGCCGGTTTGCTTATGCCTAAAGCCGGCCCTGCTGTCAAGTTTGTTTATAAATCATACTATGAGAATATTGTAAAAGAACTTGCAAGTCAAGAAACACGACTTCACCTCCTTGTGGTCTGGGTAACAAGTATCTTTAATGAATCTTAGAATCAACCTCTGTTACATAGCGAACCTTACATTAATAGCCATCCATCCTCTCCCTTTACGACCACACACTATTTTCCGTTCACAGCACAAAACACGTGTTTCATACTCAGTCAACTCGCACGTTCACACCATGTCAATACAACAACACAACACGTCACTCACAAATACTGCAGCACTGAAAGAATTAGCAACAAACGAAAATCAGCCCCGTGTCTGTTGACATGAAGCAGAAAGATTTCGGAAGGAACTTAAAGTCGCTATGTTGAATTTGGGAAACAATTTTAGAGAGATATCAGAAAACAAAATTATCCCTTCAAGAGCCGAGAATATCTTTGATTTCAGCCAAGTATTTGAAGTCTCTCATTGAGTTTGTTAAAAGACAGCATTTTTAATTTGATTAATATGAAGACAAAGGAAAGGACAAGTCCGTGGGGGAAAAAGAGTATAAATAATCGATAATACTATCAAAGAAGAGAAAGTGTCAGTTTGATATCACCAAAATGGTATTTATGGTAAAAATTGAAAACTTTTTGAAGCCCCACAACATCGATTAAGCGAAGATAAAGACATCCATTCTGAGCTCAGCAATGACGCCATTCGATGGGCAGCAGCCAAGTTAATGAAGAATATTAAAGTGATTTCGAAGACTACTTACCTTCACAATTAGTCAAATTTTCAGAACTCTTAAAAAACTCATTGTCCAGCCCCAGGCTTAGGGTAAGGAAAAGGAAGTAGCACAATGCGAAACTCAAAACAAGTGCACAGAGCTAAAAATACATGTTGCTGCTTTTGAATGAGCTAAATTTCAGTTATTTACAAATGTAGCATCGCACTTCACATCTATCTCTCAATGATGACTTCAAACTGCAGCAGGGAGCCATCCTTTTCAAAGCCGAAATGAATACAAACATGAGTTAAAATTCGTATTGGACAAACATGACTGAATATGCTCTCTCTAATGACTATTGAAAAGGAACTTGTAAGCTTATTTAGCTTTACTGACTTGATTGAAAACTTCGCCATGAAAAAAATCGCAAACTTAAGTTGTAGGTTGAAATAACAATAATAAATATTGTTATAACTTTTTGATTTCAAATAGAGAAAACAATTCGTCACCCCATGAAAAACAAAGGTTGGAAAAAAAAAACATTAAAAAATAAAGAATAACGCGTAATATTATTCTTTATGTTGGCTCGTTAGAAACCATGAATCAGCGTAAGTCGGGATGGGACCGTCGTAACCGGACTCTTTATATATACAAACATGCTTATCCATGCTTGCACGTCTTTAATAAATATAATAAAATATTCATTCAAAGACATTGAATTCAAATTTCCTTCTTAAAAAAACAACAAAGAAAACTTGAGAGAAATTGTACTCCCCCCACCCCACTAAGGTGGAGGATATAGTGAGGTGGGATTCATTCATGCTGTTAGTGTGTTAAAGCCTGAATGGCTTTAATTCCAACCTTTTTAAAGATCTCTCTGCTGCGACTGTTTCTTTTTTTTTTCTAATTTGTTTTAATGTTGTTTGTGTGCTGGATTTTTTTTTTATTATTGCAAGTTAACTGATTTTTTTAAAATTAAAATCTCTGTGTTTACTGTATGTCATCGTATTTCTTACTTTCTTTCTAGTTGAAAGAAATGTGTATTCTTTGTTTTTCTAACATAAAATCGAACAGTAAAATTTTTGGCTTTGGTGTCACCCCCCTGATGGTGTCACCCGGGGCGGCTCGCCCCCCGCCCCCCCTCACGACGCCACTGAACGGAATAGATGTGATTGGAATATAAGTCAACGGAATAGATGTGATTGGAATAGATGTCAACTGTTAAGGTTCTCACGGCTGGAGTTTTGTTGTATAGTATACGTCACGCTTGTCCCTCGAAGCGTTTCCTCTTATTATAATTTAGTATAGAGTACGATAATTCTATGTGTTATAACAAGGTACCTCGTGTGCGAAGTTCTTGTGTGTTATTAATTAAGATCAATCTAACACTGTCCCATAGTGTATGTTGTAGCAATCAAAATTGTCCTATAGTGTATGTTGTAGCAATCTAACACTGCCCCATAGTGTATGTTGTATCAATCAAACATTGTCCCATAGTGTATGTTGTAGCAATCTAACACTGTCCCATAGTGTATGTTGTATCAATCAAACATTGTCCCATAGTGTATGTTGTAGCAATCTAACACTGCCCCATAGTGTATGTTGTATCAATCAAACATTGTCCCATATTGTATGTTGTAGCAATCAAAATTGTCCTATATTGTATGTTGTATTAATCTAGCACTGTCCCATATTGTATGTTGTAGCAATCAAAATTGTCCTATATTGTATGTTGTATCAATCTAACACTGTCCCATATTGTATGTTGTATCAATCAAACATTGTCCTATATTGTATGTTGTATAAATAAAAAATTGTCCTATATTGTATGTTGTATAAATCTAGCACTGTCCCATATTGTATGTTGTATAAATAAAAAATTGTCCTATATTGTATTTTGTATAAATCTAGCACTGTCCCATATTGTATGTTGTAGCAATAAAAAATTGTCCTATATTGTATTTTGTTTAAATCTAGCACTGTCCCATATTGTATGTTGTAGCAATAAAAATTGTCCTATATTGTATTTTGTATAAATCTAGCACTGTCCCATATCGTGTTTTTAGTAGAATCTTCCAACTGGTCCACTTTGGTCGACCTCGCTTTTAAGTGTGAGTGGTTGGGGGGAGGGGGTGGGGAAGAAATCATGTCTTGGAGTCACTTGACACAAAAGGTGATTAGACCAACTAGCATTGTGTTGTGTACACAACAGTAACTCAAGGACATGTACATTGTACATCCACTGACTCAAGAATAGAAATGTGTTAATATCCACTTAGTCAATGATAGAACAGTGTGAATATCCACTGAGTCAATGATAGAAGTGAGTGAATATCCACTGAGTCAATGATAGAAGTGAGTGAATATCCACTGAGTCAATGATAGAACAGTGTGAATATCCACTGAGTCAATGATAGAAGTGAGTGAATATCCACTGAGTCAATGATAGAACTGAGTGAATATCCACTGAGTCAATTATAGAACAGTGTGAATATCCACTGAGTCAATGATAGAAGTGAGTGAATATCCACTGATTCAATGATAGAAGTGAGTGAATATCCACTGAGTCAATGTAAGAACAGTGTGAATATCCACTGAGTCAATGATAGAACTGAGTGAATATCCACTGAGTCAATGATAGAACAGTGTGAATATCCACTGAGTCAATGATAGAAGTGAGTGAATATCCACTGAGTCAATGTAAGAACAGTGTGAATATCCACTGAGTCAATGATAGAACTGTGTGAATATCCACTGAGTCAATGATAGAACTGAATGAATATCAACTGAGTCAATGATAGAACTGTGTGAATATCCACTGAGTCAATTATAGAGCTGAATGAATATCCAGTGAGTCAAGAATAGAACTGAATGAATATCCACCGATTCAATGATAGAACTGAGTGAATATCCACTGAGTCAATGATAGAACTGTGTGAATATCCACTGAGTCAATGATAGAGCTGAATGAATATCCACTGAGTCGAGTCAATGATAGAACTGAGTGAATATCCACGGAATCAAGGATATAATAGTGTACATTCCAGTGATCAACCATGTACACACCCAGTGATTAAAGATCCATTATGCACTCATTTGACACCAGGAAAAAAATTGTGAAATCACTCATTTACTTCAGGACGAATTTAGTGCACAAAGCTTAGCACTTATATAGAAATAAGTACAAATTCACCGATTGTAGTTTATTGCCAGTACAGAAATGTGTATCTATCTAGTGGGAGTAATTCAAGCCTTATGTACAGAATGATAATTTTTGTAATATTTACAAACGCCACCCAGGGGCCGACTAGAGCTTTAAAACGGCCGGGGCATTATTTACAGAGCGGCCCTTCTCACGTGCATACTACTATTCTATAGATGAAATAGGCCTACAGTCCGCCACTATTGCCACTTATGACTATGACTATTTTTTACAGGTTTCTATCAATAATTCTTACCGAGAGGATTACACTAATGTGCACCACATCTGCTCCACGGAGGAATGCTACAACAAGAAATAAGCCGTCAAACATTTACGGGGAGAAAGCGTCAATTCAATAGCTACTCAACTTACGTTAAATTATAAATTCAAGGGAGACAAGCGAATACAAGTTATAACACCCTTTAGAACTACTAATACTAATTACAATATAAGTTTTTAATTATTTATAAAAGTTAGCAATCAATTTCAAACATTAATTGAGAGTTTTCAACGCAATTTCCATTGGGAAATGTCTGGCAAGTTGTTTAGAGCTTTGAAAAGCAACTCCTCCTGAACCATACCAGACAGAGGGTACGGGTATTTGAAAATATGTTAAGGAGGTCCCAGGGATGTGCACGTGTAAACAAAAAATATCAAAAAGGTTAATGGGTTTCCTATATATTAGCTAAACGAGTATGTGCAAACAAGTATGAGGGATAACCCTCGCTGAGGTCGACCAATCAGTTTATGGTTGACAAGCACAGGTGGTGGCCGAGGGAGGGTATCATCGAGACCGACAAAGCTTCTTGATTTCATTATCGTTGTTCCTTCGCTGTGTAGTCATTATTACATCCGCCTAACACGTGGAAGGTCCTGGGTTCAAATTCCAGCTAAGACATTATTTAAAAACAATTTTTAAAAATGTTTATGTTTTAGTCCGTCCCCGTCCCCCCCCCCCACACACTTTTTTTTAACATGACTTGCAACATGGCTGTTTATATGGTGATGAGTTGGCGGTGAGGCAGATATTATCGGGATGTCTGAAATACTTCCCGCCAGTATCATTTACTTCCGAGAACGTCCTCGAGTTTACAATCCCGGTCAACATTTGTCTACACTCTATATACCGTATACCTGCTCATTAGCGGTCCTTCCGATCGTGTTTATACTTAAGTTCACTTGGCTCTCACACGTGATGACTTTCTGCTGCTATCTATTGACAATGTTGGTATGTCCACACAAATTTCACAGTCATCTATCACAATGATGTGACATCACGTTGCCAATATCCTGATAAACATGTACAACCATGGGTCGCATCTAGTATATGTTTATATGTTATAATTTACAATACTGTTATTAATAGTCATAATATTAATTGAAGACCATGCGAAAAAAAAGGTTTCGGTTTTTAACTAGGAATGACGTTTGTTAGGTTCGCACATTCACACAAATATAAAACAAAGTTTGTTTGACGGCTCAAGCAAAGAGTCCCAAAGGAGCCGTCCATAAAGTACGTCATTTTGTGACAGGGGGAGGGGGTGTCCGCCATGTGTGACCTCACGGTGTTTTATGTTAAATTTTATTTATTTTTTCAATAAAAATAATTTTAAAAATATATTTTTGTACGAAATTGTGACGTACTTTATGGACGGCCCCAAAGGGCTGAGCACGCGAACTTTAAAAGGGTGTCCTCCGCTAGCAACAAAGGGCAATGTAGCAAGCTGTAGCAGCGGAGTGACCCCCCCCCCCAAACAAATTAAGGTGACCGATTTCATTAACAAAATAATTATTTAAAATTAAAAAAAAACCAAACCTGCATGTAACGTACTATAAATGAGAATATTGATGTATTCTTAAGTTAAGTTAGGGAATAATCTCGCTCGCCCTACGGACACAGTTTTACAGTCATGCGCACAAATACCTAGAGCGTCACTATTGATGTGATTACTGATTTACTCATTGTTTGGAATGATCTCGTCAATTCAACTCCTAACATCGCCATGCCGTGATAAAATGAAAGCCAGGTACCGCCTTCCCCCCCCCACCCCTCCCCCCCCCCGCATGAGACTCTGGCTTAGACCATGGATTNAAATTATATGAATGATATATAAATTATATGAATAATATAAAAAGATTTCACGCACGCACGCGCGCGCGCGCACACACACACACACACACATATATATATATAAATATATATATATAGGCCTATATATATATTCACATTAAAACATACCGGTACTTGAAATGCAAGTCACGGGTAAAGTTGAAACTTATTTAAAATGAGAGCCGCAACGCCACACTTGGACCCACGTAGATGTGATAATCAAAGCTACAAGCAGTTGGGGCTGTTCAAGACGCTGTCAATATCTGCTGTAGTATTTATATAGAATATAGAGCCAATCTAATGGCGCTTTCTTATATAACCCCCACATCAAATTCAAATACATTGCACGAATATCTTTACGTATGACTGCACAGAAAGGGTCAACATTTATTGATAGAATCTGTTAGCTATTCATGGTCTAGTTCCCTTCGTGTATATAATCTTGTCCAACTGATTCATAATCTAGTCCCATGGTACCCACTATATGTCAATAATCTAGGTCCACTAGAAAATAACCTTGCCACACTAGAAATGAATCTAGTCATATTTACGTTCACAATCTAGTCACTAGTCAAACTAGAACATAATCTTGCCCCACAAGAAATGAATCTAGTTTTATCTAGTCACATTTACGTTCACAATCTAGTCAAATTAGAATATATTTTAATCCCACTCGGTTTCAAACTCTAGCTGCACTGGATCACATTTTGGTGGTCGTTTAAGATGACTCATGTTCTATGTTTTGGCTGGTGTTAGTGTTAGATTACGGCAGCAAAAAGTTCTATGTTTTGGCTGGTGTTGGATTAGAGCAGCAAGAAGCTCTGTGTTTTGGCTAGTGTTAGTGTTATGGTGTCACTGACCTTCGCTGACCTGGTAAAACACCTGTGCAGGTGACTTTAAAAAAAAAACTTCGCTACAAGTACAAGATATCTACTTTTGTAACGCCATTCTATCAATAGAAAGTTTATGGAGGTCGGTACTACATGGGACTGATATCGATTCAACTACGTAGTCAAGGCTTATTTACTCATATCTCGAATTCTTGACATAAAATAACAGATATTTGAGCGACAGTTAAAATCATTCTCCTTATTGGGCAGTCTAGTTCTAGCCATATTAATAACGAAAACCAATGAATTGAATAAAAGACACTCAGCATTAAAGTCTAAAGCGTAAAGAGCTTGTCCCACAATTTATTTGACATTCCTTATTTGACAGATGGGGTCGGTATGTGAAACAAGGTGTTGATCTGACAAGAGATAGAGAACAAAACAAAGGGATTCAACATGATGTGGTCAGATGGCTTTCAATAAAGACAATGTTGACATCCTTATCAAATTCATAGGTCAAAGTTCAAAGATCCTCTCTTCACTTCCGGGTCACTGACATTACAACGTAATAAAATAAATATTGTATTTGGAACAGGTGATTCAGTAGATAACTAACAAGCAATATAAATATATGTGATAGTCGAACGGACTAAAGGGGGATAACTAGCTAGGTATATTAACATGTGATCATTGAAGGGGGATAGCAAACCTTGAACATTGAAAATGAATGTTTCAAATTTTTTTTTTTGTTGAAATTTTGAATTTGATTAGTTTGTTCCATATATTAAAATTTGATATGATTTATTGGATGTTGGAACTTGAAAATATTTGTGTATGTTTTCATACCATTTGTTTAAATACCATTTGTATAAATACCAGATTATAAGATACATTTGTTTGAATCCGTCATTACAAAACAAAAAAGAAAGAGTTATTGGGTTTTCCTTGACATTGCAATGTTTTTACTTGTGTTTGGTGCGGTGCGCACGGTATGAAAGAGTATGACGTAATAGTGTGAACGTGACGTAAGGGAAGGCAGTTGTGAGCGGGGAGATAGGTCGTGTTTGTAAATGGAGGAACTTTCGAAAGCTGGTAATAAAGTTATAGATGTTTCAAGAGTGTTGGTGTTATATCTTGAGTTGACCTGTCCGTTTGGTCATAACAAATAATCCAGACAACGACGTAACAGAATCCCATTGGTATAGATATCCCTTGCATAAATACCATTTGTTTACATAACAGATGATACTAATACTATAACTATAAAGTAAAATATAAGTTTAAATGTGGCGCAAATTAACATCTATCAAGCGGGAAATTTACTTTTGGGTTGGTTGTTAAGTCGATGCACATAATACTAATACATTGATATCAGAAGCTGTCACTCATGTTAACCCATTAACGTCTATGGCATGATTGACAGCCCAGACAACGACCACGTCATGGATGAGTGGATGATTGCCGCAGACACTGAGATCAGTGGCCTGTGACAAGTGGGTTAGGGTTGTTATGTAGGTTACGTGCAGGAGAGCGGAGCACAAGGAGATAAACAAGTTTGACAAGATTTCCTCAACTTGAACCTATTGATGCCATCAAACCGAAACCACCTTGGGGACTTGTAATTTGTAATACACAAAAACTGTCCAAAAAATGTTGCACCTTCTTGACTCCACAAACAAGGTCTGTCATTTTAATATGCAAATAAGTTGACATAGTCCTGTGGTGGAAGGGCTTGGGGAAGGATGGGTAATTGAACTGATTTTGGGAGGTTCTAGTCCAACGGTGGCGAATACGAGGCTCGCGAGCCGTGTGCGGATCCTCTATGTTCAAATTGCGGCTCGCGTACAATCTATGAAAGATATGTTATAATTATAAAGATTGCTGGAAGATTTCCAAGCCAGGTTTAATTACCCACAGTGCTTCAACGCGGCTCTAGAATTTTAAAAAAATATATTTAAATGGCTATTAATTACTCCAGGTCTGGACTAGCCAGCCCTGTTCAAGTCTATGTTGTTGTTAGCCCATATAACATCCATCAATGGTTAATCAAACAATTTGATTTGAGCGGCGTTCGTCGCCCTCTCTATCGCGCCGCCCCAAATGCTCAACCCATTAGAAACCTCAGGACACACAGAGTGGACTTCGCCATGTTATCTTGTGTCGAGAGTACTTGAGAAAACCCACACATATCAATCTGATATAGTAGAGATTTCCTTTAAAGTCATGTACTTGGAGATCGAGTAGGTCATGTACAAAGCCTTTGATTGACACGAACGCAATGTGTGGGCGGGTTTTGTTCACTTTGCTGTTCTGATAAATAACGTGGGGGCGTGATAAATACTTAAATGTAACTTACTCTCCGCCAACGAAATAAGGTGGCTGAGATACAGCCTAAAAAATGATTAAAACGTGTCAAGATATCAGGACATAACATGGCGTACAAAATAAAACTTCATTCTAGTCGCTAGTTTCGCCCACCGTCTGCTAGATTAGCGTCATTCAATGATTGCCCGTGGACCGAAATTTGATCTTAGGATCATTACACTTACGGTCCCTATGGTTTACACTGCCGGTCCTTGACCCGGGCAATCTTTGGAGTTGTGCACAGTATCAGGATTTATAGTGTAAGAAAACTATGACTATGACAGCGGTCATTTGATGTGCACTGCATGGTCCGTTAAACTAATGATGTGGGAAGCACTGGGTTAGATAACCTTCGACACTTTGACTCATGACTTTCTAGCCAGCCAACAATGACACGGTGGGTGTGGTCTAGTTATATGACAGACATCAAAGAGCAGTTAGCCATAGATCACGATAACAATGATTTATAGATTCATTTCGAGTCGTCACAAACGGGAGCTGAAACTTTGTTCGCATGAGATTGGAGAACAAGATGAAACTAGGATTAGAGAGAACTGCTACACAATTAACTATACGTATACA
Organism: Radix auricularia; assembly: GCA_002072015.1. Taxonomy (NCBI): domain Eukaryota; kingdom Metazoa; phylum Mollusca; class Gastropoda; family Lymnaeidae; genus Radix; species Radix auricularia. Next base: position 34,317 of record MUZC01001986.1, on the reverse strand, counting down.
CACACGATTAGAGTTGTGTTTGAACAACTTTCCGTGGTACATCTTGGCTGAATAATGGTACATCTTGTCTGAGTGATGGTACATCTTGGCTCAGTGATGGTACCTCTTGGCTGGGTGATGGTACCTCTTGGCTGGGTGATGGTACATCTTGGCTGAGTGATGGTACATCTTGGCTGAGTGATGGTACATCTTGGCTGGGTGATGGTACATCTTGGCTGAGTGATGGTACATCTTGGCTGAGTGATGGTACATCTTGGCTGAGTGATGGTACATCTTGGCTCAGTGATGGTACATCTTGGCTGAGTGATGGTACATCTTGGCTGGGTGATGGTACATTTTGGCTCAGTGATGGTACATCTTGGCTGGGTGATGGTACATCTTGGCTGAGTGATGGTACATCTTGGCTGAGTGATGGTACATCTTTGCTGGGTGATGGTACATCTTGGCTGAGTGATGGTACATCTTGGCTGAGTGATGGTACATCTTGGCTGAGTGATGGTACATCTTGGCTGAGTGATGGTACATCTTGTCTGAGTGATGGTACATCTTGGCTGAGTGATGGTACATCTTGGCTGGGTGATGGTACATCTTGTCTGAGTGATGGTACATCTTGGCTGAGTGATGGTACATCTTGGCTGAGTGATGGTACATCTTGGCTGAGTGATGGTACTTCTTGGCTGAGTGATGGTACATCTTGGCTGAGTGATGGTGCATCTTGGCTGAGTGATGGTACAGCTGACATTGGATTGTGCGCCCATGTGAATGAGGCAGTGAAAGATTTCATGGCGAATGGAGTTTTTAAGGAGCTATGAATTGAGTTTTTGGGGAGCTATGAATAGAGTTTTTAGGGAGTTACGAATAGAGTTTTTAGAGAGCTCCGAATAGGGTTGTCGATATTGTTGAAAAAACACAGCCGCCACATTTTCACGGGTACCCGGGCGAAATTTTCCTACCCGGATAATTGCACGGCAACGGGTTTCCGGGTAATGTTGACAGAGCTAGCTAAGAATAGAGTTTTTAAGGGACCTACGGCTATACATAAATAAATAGCCTGAGTTGTCGGATGGCCGTGAAGCTATGCACAAAGTGTTGTGTCTAGAATGAGTTGTGACTTCTTTTCATCGTTTTTCATCGGTTGGTTGTTGGGTCTCTTATCAAATATTATAGACGCCCCTTCTATGCAGATAATTATTACGTCACACTTTTTAGTCATTCTAGTCTTGCCTTTAACTTTTTATGAACGTTTTGGTGGTGGTAGTAGTAGTAGGTTTGTTCAGACAACCCATTCCACGCCCAAATTCTAGTCGGGAAGAATCAGAAGTTGTAATATAAATTTACGTGCATTTGTCCTTGCAGGTGGAACAAAAATTCTTTTTATCTCTATGTCTATCAGAGGTTTGCATTATAATTATATTGTTGCGTTCTATGTCCAGGTTATAAATTAGAGCCTTATGTGTAATCACTACCAGCTTTTTCGTTCTTCAACTTCAAAACCCTAGTCTTTCGAGATTATCTTTAACTTTAACTCCGTGCTGATACTTCTTTCCACGCTGATTCATAGATGTTGGTGAGCGTGTGTTCAACACATTGGACCAATGCTGAGATTTTCTCTGTGTTGACGACTTCGGTTACCTCCGAGGCACTCGCATTCAACAATAAGGAATCCTCCATTTACGCCAACTAGTGGCGGGAGCTGAACGGTTGATTGGGTCCCCGCCCAAAACGGTACCCTGAGCTTCGTTTACCCCCTTCCCAAACCCCCACCCCCTCCTGCCAACACACAGGAACAACTGACCCATGTGATCAAATTCGTAAATATGCCACAATGACCGACATTTCATCACATAACAAACATGAGTACATGTCCACAACACTGATACAAGCCATTCAACTTTCTGATTGTTGGTAACAGCGCACATATCTGATGTGATACTCGGCCAGTTCGCCGGTAATGGCTTTGAGGTTAACAACTGCCTCGTCATTAGGACCCCGCCCTTTATTTCAACTACGCCGAGTGGCGTCACTAGAGTCAGTGTCAGTCAGTGCGACTGACTCATGGTGCTACCCACTACAATAAAATCATGGCGTCATAGTGTATGTCCTATAGAAGGGATATTGAGAGAATGGTGTATGTCCTATAGAAGGGATATTGAGAGAATGGTGTATGTCCTATAAAAAAACAAATTACACAGACTATTTGTGTAAGGAAACAATAAATTAAAGCTTTATTATCAACTAATACAAATAATGGTAAACGTTTCGGCTCATGCCTTCATCAGTACAAAAACAATTACATGTACTTACATATATATTCAAATTAAAACATATTAAATTCTATGTGATAAAATGAAAAGAAATGAAAGACAAAAATAAACACGGACATAGAATATAAGAAAAAGGAGGAAGTTGAAGTATCTAAAGTAACAGTGAAAACCACAACGGGAAAACGATTTTGCAGTCATGTAAAATTGTGGATTTGGTTAATTCCATATGGAGCCAACGTACCAAACCGTTTTATGAGTCTATTTTCCATGTGGACTCTATCATGGGTATTGGTTGCATATAAAATACCAGTAACTACAATATCCAAAATGCCATCGTGGTCAACACTGTTAAAATGTTTAGACACAGGACACTGAGCCTGTTTATTTATATTGTACAGGTGTTCTCTAAACCGATCTCCAAGACGACGACCTGTCTCACCCACATAAATTTTTTTACATCTCTTGCAAATAATTGCATAAATCACGTTGCGACTGGTGCAAGTGAATCCATCTTTTATTAAGAATTGTTCAAGAGGGAAAGAAATTTTGTTAATTTCAACCACATATGGACAAGTATTGCAACGGTTACGGTTGCAACCTTTTGTTCCAATATGTGCTTTCATTGTGGGAAGGTGACTTCTTACAAGTATGTCTCTGAGGCTTTTATCTCTCCGGAAAGCAAAAAGAGGAGGTTTTTTAAAGACCTGCTGAGTTAGAGGGTCAGCCATAAGGATTGATCGGTTTTTGAGAATCACCTGGCGGGCCTTAAAATTATGGGGATGGAAAGTTAAAACAAATTTGCATCTATCACATTGATCGTGAACAGATGATGTAAATGTGTCCTGTCTGGTCATGCCTTTAATTCTATTGACAGCTGATGTTAAGATTGTTTCCGGGTATGACCTCCTTCTAAAAAAGTCCAGCATCTCATCACTTCTTTCCAAGAAGTCTGCCTCATCACTGCAGAGTCTTTTAAGTCTTAGTAGTTGTGAAAATGGGATAGAGTTCCTACACGATTGAGGATGGGACGATGTATATAGAAGGAAACTATGGCTGTCTGTAGGCTTGTAAAAGATGGATGTTGATATTTTGTTTTCTTTTAATTTTATTTGTATGTCCAAAAAGTTAACAGTACTCCTATGAATAGTTGATGTGAATTTTATTGAAGGATGGAAGCCACCAATGAAGTCAATAAAATTTTGCAATTGCTGCATGTCCATTTTGGTTATTCCAATACAATCGTCGATGTATCTCTTGTAGTACTCTGGACAAATACCTTTGTAATTTTTATTCCATAGGTGTTCCAAATGGCCCATAAATATGCATGCATAACTTGGTCCCATTTTTGTTCCCATGGCAACTCCACTAATTTGATCAAAAAACTGTCCGTTGAACTCAAACGAGTTTAAATTTAGGACCAGCTCGGTCAATCGTAGTATGGCACTTGCTGGGAACTTAAGGTTTGCCTTCTTGTTTAGAAAAAAGGAAATTGCAGAGAGGCCATCAGCATGTGGAATTGACGTGTACAATGAAGAAACGTCCATTGTAAATAGGAGGTGATCTTCATCCGGTAAAACCAAGGAATCCAGTGATTTTAGCATATGGCTAGTGTCCTTAATATATGATGGTAAATTTTCAACTATCGGTTGGAAAACAGAATCCAAAAAATCAGAAATNGATTGTGGCCAATTACCACCCTCTGCAAAAAATTTACGCATTTATGATAGTGATCTAGGTAAGCCATGCTTATACTTGTTACCTAAAATACATAAGCTGGGAAACCCAGGAAGACCCATTGTCTCCGCCTGCTCTTGTCCTACTGAATTAATTTCTGATTTTTTGGATTCTGTTTTCCAACCGATAGTTGAAAATTTACCATCATATATTAAGGACACTAGCCATATGCTAAAATCACTGGATTCCTTGGTTTTACCGGATGAAGATCACCTCCTATTTACAATGGACGTTTCTTCATTGTACACGTCAATTCCACATGCTGATGGCCTCTCTGCAATTTCCTTTTTTCTAAACAAGAAGGCAAATCTTAAGTTCCCAGCAAGTGCCATACTACGATTGACCGAGCTGGTCCTAAATTTAAACTCGTTTGAGTTCAACGGACAGTTTTTTGATCAAATTAGTGGAGTTGCCATGGGAACAAAAATGGGACCAAGTTATGCATGCATATTTATGGGCCATTTGGAACACCTATGGAATAAAAATTACAAAGGTATTTGTCCAGAGTACTACAAGAGATACATCGACGATTGTATTGGAATAACCAAAATGGACATGCAGCAATTGCAAAATTTTATTGACTTCATTGGTGGCTTCCATCCTTCAATAAAATTCACATCAACTATTCATAGGAGTACTGTTAACTTTTTGGACATACAAATAAAATTAAAAGAAAACAAAATATCAACATCCATCTTTTACAAGCCTACAGACAGCCATAGTTTCCTTCTATATACATCGTCCCATCCTCAATCGTGTAGGAACTCTATCCCATTTTCACAACTACTAAGACTTAAAAGACTCTGCAGTGATGAGGCAGACTTCTTGGAAAGAAGTGATGAGATGCTGGACTTTTTTAGAAGGAGGTCATACCCGGAAACAATCTTAACATCAGCTGTCAATAGAATTAAAGGCATGACCAGACAGGACACATTTACATCATCTGTTCACGATCAATGTGATAGATGCAAATTTGTTTTAACTTTCCATCCCCATAATTTTAAGGCCCGCCAGGTGATTCTCAAAAACCGATCAATCCTTATGGCTGACCCTCTAACTCAGCAGGTCTTTAAAAAACCTCCTCTTTTTGCTTTCCGGAGAGATAAAAGCCTCAGAGACATACTTGTAAGAAGTCACCTTCCCACAATGAAAGCACATATTGGAACAAAAGGTTGCAACCGTAACCGTTGCAATACTTGTCCATATGTGGTTGAAATTAACAAAATTTCTTTCCCTCTTGAACAATTCTTAATAAAAGATGGATTCACTTGCACCAGTCGCAACGTGATTTATGCAATTATTTGCAAGAGATGTAAAAAAATTTATGTGGGTGAGACAGGTCGTCGTCTTGGAGATCGGTTTAGAGAACACCTGTACAATATAAATAAACAGGCTCAGTGTCCTGTGTCTAAACATTTTAACAGTGTTGACCACGATGGCATTTTGGATATTGTAGTTACTGGTATTTTATATGCAACCAATACCCATGATAGAGTCCACATGGAAAATAGACTCATAAAACGGTTTGGTACGTTGGCTCCATATGGAATTAACCAAATCCACAATTTTACATGACTGCAAAATCGTTTTCCCGTTGTGGTTTTCACTGTTACTTTAGATACTTCAACTTCCTCCTTTTTCTTATATTCTATGTCCGTGTTTATTTTTGTCTTTCATTTCTTTTCATTTTATCACATAGAATTTAATATGTTTTAATTTGAATATATATGTAAGTACATGTAATTGTTTTTGTACTGATGAAGGCATGAGCCGAAACGTTTACCATTATTTGTATTAGTTGATAATAAAGCTTTAATTTATTGTTTCCTTACACAAATAGTCTGTGTAATTTGTTTTTTTAAATAAAAAAGCTTTATGCAGTCCTATTCTGTATGATATGTATGTCCTATAGAAGGGATATTGAGAGAATGGTGTATGTCCTATTGAAGGGATATTGAGAGAATGGTGTATGTCCTATAGAATGAATATTGAGAGAATGGTGTATGTCCTATAGAAGGAATATCGAGAGAATGGTCTATGCCCTACAGAATGGATATTGAGAGAAAGATCACAAAGAATCAATTTATGTCATATATAGAGCATGGCAGTCAATAAATCTAAACAAACAAGGTAGCAACTTAAAGTTTTGTATGTTCAACATCAAACAAGGTAGCAACTATAAGTGTTGTATGTTCAACATCAAAAAAGGTAGCAACTAAAAGTGTTGTATGTTAAACATAACACAAGGTAGCTACTAAAAGTGTTGTATGTTCAACATCAAAGTAGCAACTAAAAGTTTTTTATGTTCAACATCAAACAAGGTATCAACTAAAAGTGTTGTACGTTCAACATCAAACAAGGTAGCAACTAAAAGTGTTGTATGTTCAACATCAAACAAGGTAACAACTAAAAGTGTTGTACGTTCAACATCAAACAAGGTAGCAACTTCAAGTTTTGTATGTTCAACATCAAACAAGGTAGCAACTAAAAGTGTTGCATGTTCAACATCAAACAAGGTAGAAACTAAAAGTGTTGCATGTTCAAAATCCAACAAGTTAACAAGTGCTTCAAAATCCAATTCTAATTTTGAAATACAACACAAAGATACGTGTTTAGTATAAAAATTAAAGATTTATAATTTAGAAGACAAAAGAGAGGTCTATTAGAGAGAGAATTAGTGAACTGCATATGTAAAACCTCATAAGCACCCGCCCCAAGCATTTAGTCATACCAAATCAAATTACTTGAACTTATAAAGTTTTAATTTATTTTCTTCTTTTTAGTCCACTTATACAAATCTTTTCTTTTTACCTCTATTTTTTTTTTCAGTTGTCTCCCTGTTTTTAAAGTGTTTATTGTCTTAGTGTGGTATATTTCTTCTCCTAGTTGCCTCCCTGTTTTCAATGTCTATTGCCGTAGTTGGCTACATTTCTTGTATAGCTTGCTTCCCTGTTTATCAAGTGTTTCCTGCCTTAGTTTAGTATCTTTCTTGAACAACTCCACTTCCTGTTTATAAAATTTTTCTTTTCGCCACAATTTGAAAAAAATCTTTGTGATGTGACTTTGTGAATTTTTGTGGAATGAAAACACTTAATGATTTCAAACTGAAGAAGCTATTTTTTAAATTTCAAACTGTAAAGCTATTTTGAAGTACCTCTATTACTATCTCTTTCATTATTATTAGTACAATCTATTAAAGAGTTCTCATTAGGTCTGTTCCCACCCTCACACACATAAATATTCGGATTTTAACAAATATAAAAAAAGAAAATGACTTTGACAGTTAAAATGATAAAAAGAAAGAAACAGGTAAGTTCGTCTAGTACACAAATGTTAAGATACATTTAAGAGAATAGCAAAGACAATGAGTCAATTATCAGCAAGATCTACTTGAGAGAAGACAATGAGGATGTCAAAAATTTAGCTTTAAATTGTTTTATACTAATGCACACACTTAGCCCCAGCAAGATTTACGTACATAAAACATTGAAAAGACAATGAGAGATTTCAAATTTAGCTATTTTTCTTTAATACAGAGCCAGCATAGATAAGAGCATTGTATAGACAATGTTTACAAATTGTCTTCAGGGCTGAGTTCTCATAGATCACTTCTATTCAACACCTTAAAGTAGTCATCTAAGAATCTAGATGAACATTTTTAACTTGCGACTGGGAATAAGACAACAAAGGGAATAGCACAACTTAAAGGGAATAACAGGACTTCAAGGGAATAACACGACTTAAAGGGAATAACAATTATTTCAACCTTGTCAAATAAAATAACCAAATTAAGAATACATTTATTAATGTTTGAACAAAAATACATTGGCTTCATTCAATGTATGACTTAAATGAAAGTGATTGAAGTTGCTGTGTGAATGAGTGTGGACAAGTTTGAAGGGATGTGTAAGGTTGAAAAGATGTTAATGTTTATATAAACATTACTCAAGAGTTATGTCATGTGTAAGTGTTAAAGTTGAAAAATGTGTAAAGTTGGCATCAAAGTGTGAGCATCAGGTTAAAAACAATAGGTTAGTGTTCCACCCACAGGACATATTCAGGCACATACTCTAAGCAACGTATAATAATCAGTATATACTCTATACAATGTATAATAATCAGCATATATTCTATACAATTTATATATAATCAGTAATAATCAGTATTTACTATACAATGTATTTAATCAGTATATACTCTATAAAATGTATAATAATCAATACATGCACTTTACAAGTGATGGCGACCCTTTTTGGGGCCCCGTGCCCGAAATTCAATTAAAACCTACTTTTATATAGCAAAGTGCCAACACAAAGTGCCAGCACAGGGGTTTGATTAACCAAGTAATGTTTTACTTGCATGCCAGCTGATGAGGCCTGCGTGCCACGTGCCATCTGTGGCACGCATGGCATAGGTTCGCCATCACTGCTCTTTACAATGTATAATAATAATAATCAGTATCAATGTTACTAATAAGAATCAGAGTTAAGAAATCAGCAGAGCAAATATTAACTAATTAGTGTATATAAAGCGCCTATACATCTGAACATTTGGTTTTATTATCTCTTATCAAAGATATGAACAGTGTTCATTGTACACACTTTAGTTTAAGATTATGTGGATGGAGAGATTTTGTAATAGATTGAAGCGTCCAAATGAAGTTTAAGATAAAATGTGGGCTCTAACATAAAACAGACACTCGTTCTTTTTCCATCTAGTCTAGTATCTAGGCAGAAACAGTGATATGACATAAAGTGGGACTCATTGGTCGAGTGGCATGCCCACTGGCTGGTCACAGGTTTTAATCCATGTGAAGGCAAGGATTTGTTCCCGCCTCAATGGTGTCCCTGAGTCCACCCAGCTCAGAATGGGTACCTTACACTAGTTAGCACTGTTCAGACTTTGAAGACATTTAGAACATAGGAAGACTGCAGTACATAAGCCAATGGGTATCAATTTCTTTTATCTATCATCTTTTAACACTTAATCATAATCATATAGGCCCAAATATCTAATCTGCCAAAAAAAAGATTTCAATTCACCAACCAGTGATGTATGCTTTGAAATTGAAATGTTTGAAGTTAAACAGTAAAAAAAAAATGCAGTCACAATTGTTTAATTTTCAAATAATAATAAATGAATTCGAAAATTTAGATCAGACCTTACTTACCTTAATGACTCACTGAACTGCAAGTCAAATTTGAATGAATATTGACTAGAAATAGACAACATTAGCAGAGGCGTCACTACGGTTGGTATCACCCGGGGCAGTAGCTTGTAGAATCACCCCTTGCAACTTAACCCATTGAAACTTCTTTAAGTTTTTCAGTGCCAAATAATGGATGGGAATATATAGAATTTTATATTTTGGTGACACCTCCCTGATGGTGTCATCCGGGGCGGCCCGCCCCGGACCGCACCCCCTAGTGACGCCACAGAACATTAGAATCATTTTAGAACAATTATTGTTATAAGTTATAGCCATAGTCATAGCCTTGACTGACCTAGGCCTTGGCCACTTTTTAAAGACTTTTTTCAAAGGTAGTTCTTGTCAATGACAAAGTCTTTTAACTCTTTATTAGTATTGTTAGTCTTGGGCCTTAAATTTAGATTAGACTATTGTATTAGTATTACTATTTAATATTTACTATTACTAATAATATTAGTATTATATTAAACTAAATTAGTTACAATTAGTAGTATTAGTATTAGTATTATTAGTGAATTATTAGACAAGACTAGATATTAAGATATTTTTGTATTAAATTTATAAAATCAAAATGTTTTATAGTTAAAGTAAGTTATAATTTATAATTCACTTGGCTTACTAATTTAAAGGTCTACACTTAACACATAAATGACATAAAATAAATAAATACATAAAGCTATTTAATTTGGCTTTGGTATAATATAGCCTAGTTAAGATAATTTTACAATCGAATTCACTGACCTGGCCTTGATTCTGGTGATTATTGTTATAAAAATATATATTTTAAATTCCACTTGATTCGATACAATACAAATATTCAATTACAATTGCCAATCGAAAATACTCTCACTATTATTAACTATTAATATAAAAAATAAGTTTAATTTCTTGGGTATTCCCTCTTATTTTTATCGTTTATAAAGTTTATCAAATATGAATCACTTCTGAAATAGTAACAGTCAGTAACTGTAACAGATAACGTCGTAGCCTTCCTTAGGCTTGGTCCAACTTGGTTACGGTTAGCCTATCCCTTTCCATAACACACTTCACTTGACTTAACCACCATAATCGTTGAAACTAAAGACTAAAGTGTCTAAAGACTAAAGTCACATCACTAATCTAAAAAATTTAAAGATACTAGTATTACAATTACTATCAATTACTAGAAATAGAAACTAAAGTTTAAAAACTCAACAACGACATGATTTTTTATGAAGCAACAGCTGCTATTTTATACAACACTGTCGTGGCTGCAGTCTACAAATAAAAAAAAATATTTGTATAAAGCCGTAATTGTAATAAAACTAACTGCTCTTGACTCTTGGTCTCTTAATTACTAAAATTGACTAAAGGTACTGGTCAATGGCAGCTTTTTTTCCCCACCATCACCCAATCGCAATGACCCCGGTGACGCCGGATATTTATATCAATATCAATGTGGTATCGAGATTTCCACACAGAACTGGCCAATGACTACGATAGTGGGTAAAACACTTGACTGACTAACCTGTCCAGAGGTTGAAAGCCATTGAAAGCAAATGCTTCTTAATTAAAGCAATACTAATAGCTAATGATGAAATGAAATGTTTATTAATACTGAATTTTAAATCCAAGAATTCATACATATAAGTAATTATAAAGTAGAAGGTAATATTGAACCTAAATCTTCTTCCCGTCTGAAATTCGGGCTTAAAATTAAAATAGGTTATTTGCAAAACTACCTAAACTAACTAACATCATTTGACATTTGAAACTGTAATAATATAAAGGTGCAAGACTAGACTAGGCAGTAGGCATTAACTATGCCCATGGCAAAGCGTATGACACAATAATTTTTATCACTTTCGTATAGAAAGAGCGTCAGTAATTTATATTTTTATAATTTTAAAGATAAGAATAAGATTAGACGATAGATTTTGATAGGCATGTGTCGTGGCTAATGGCCTGGCCATGGATAATACTAATAATAGGGCCTACTAAGCCTACTAATAAAATAAAAATGTTATATAATTTTAGTATATTGGCAGACAGGCTTAATGAAAGTAAAATATATTATTTATAGATTTAGTATGGTAAGAGTTAAGATAAAGATAATATTAATAGTCTAGTAGGCATATACTATAATAAATAAAGTAATTTCTAGTCAATTAAAAAAAAATAATCAAAGTATAAATTAAATAGTAAATTAAAAAAAACAGTTTACTTTGACTTGATGTTGCAACTTAAATGATTACAAAGTTGCTGTCTAACAACATAATACGCTTCGTGAATATTCAAAATTCTCTGACTTGCCTGGACTTCTACTAAGAAACGTTATTATCACCACGATGAAGCTTAAGAGTCCCCTGAGTTGCGTGTATACCACTGACACCGTTAGTCGCGTTAGTGTTAGTGCTCAGCCTGCAGTTGAGTTATTTTAGTCTGACCCTTCACCTTTCACCTATAGAAATCTAGGCCAAATTCTTAGAGGAGATTATAATGTATAGACGATTTAAAAATAATAAAAGCTATGAGTCATAATCTAAATAAAGATAACGAGATAACTTAATTTTTTCTTTTTAATCTGGGGATATTTACAAATTATAATCACTCCCAATTTGAATTTTATAATTTATTACCTGACTCGTGCTACGAATAAAATAGAAGGATCATTTTGTGTGTCGTTTGCTGAGACTGAGAAGTTATTTTAAATTTATTCAAGCACTTAAATCGACACTATGTCTAATTTAGAGTCTAAGTAAGATACTAACTAAGATTATAAATCAAAATTTAATTTTACTGTCCATAGCCTTAACTCCCTCGCCGACCTCGTAATCCTGAAACAGTTTGTGGACAGCTGCTTTATAACAATAGGGAATAGGGCATATGAATATGGCATCAAAGGGTATGTTTTTGAATTCAGCTTTTAGTACTTTATTATTAGGAGAAATTTAGCGGTGTGATGGACAAACAATAGTGGGTAGTGGTCTGAAAAAGGATCAACTCATAATTTAAAAAAAAAAAAAAATCAAAATAATTTTTAAAAATATTTTGAAATATATAATATAGATATAGATGAAATTAGCCATTCGTCTAGAAAACTTTGCTGCCCTAGGGAAAGGGGGGGGGTGGAATTTCAGGAATTTGTGTGTCTGCGTGTAGGGGGGGGAGCTGCAGGGCTTGCATCTTTGCGGTACTTTGCACTAATGAGATATAGTGGCCAAGCCCCCAGTGTTATACAAATCATGTGGTGGCACGCTTCAGCTTATTGTCTTGTTTGAGCTAAGTTTACCTAACCCCTCTAGTAATTTTATATTGATATACATTATTTTATACATGATGACTTATACATGAGATGTGAGGGAAAATCTCCCGTGTGAACCTGGTAAGGAGCCATAATTCAGCTATAATGTTGATATTTAAAGATTTGGTTTGTCTATTAGAAAATAGTATGCCCTCTCTCAAACATTGAGACCTTATCGCATTTTAATGAAAACACTAAATTAAAAAGAACAGTCTCACGCACATTTTTTTTTGGTTGGTTTGTCAGGGGAGAATATTCATGAAAATAAAAGCTTTTGAAAAGTATTGCTATTTTCCCTTTTCACAAGTGACTAACTAAAAAGGGATTTGTATAAACTAGGACATAAAAATTACATATTTTAAGAGATTCTATTTGTTAGTCGAAGCAGGCTTAATGCCTAATAAAATACTCGTCGTTTAATTGCGCTCATGCCTCATATTTTACTATAATTTTTATTTTCAGATTTTTATTATTAAAAAAACTAAAAAATAATATTTAATGCATGTACCATTTATTATTTTTATTATGTAAAAAGTAAGAGAAAGAGATTTAACATACATGTGCAATATTGTATAAAAAATTTCATTTATGAGAGATGACTGATGAATTATATAAATTTTTTTGTTATTTGCGTTTATAAAACTAATTATCCTTTTAAAAAATGATTTTGATATTTTTGAAATAGAACAGATTATTTCGAAGTTGAATGTAGCTTTTATTTTTAATTTTCATTTCAGTCAATAATTGTAATCGGTTGATTCATGTGGTTTTATATAAATGTAAACAATACAACGAAAACTTTGCCGGATGCGAGACTCATGGCTCAACAGGAAAGTTGTTGAGGTCCAACAATATGCATTCAGGTGTGATACGAAGAGTTTTTACAAAGTGTATGGCCGCACAACGTCTAATTCATCCCCGCTTCTCGGTGCTGATGAGATATATATATATAATGACTGACAGGGAAGATTCTCGAGCGCTGCTCTAAACAATTTCAGGCTGTCCTAAACAGCAACTCAAGTATTAATGAAGATGCTATCAGTCGCCTCACTCAAGTATTAATGAAGATGGTATCAGGCGCCTCACTCAAGTATTAATGAAGATGCTATCAGTCGCCTCACTCAAGTATTAATGAAGATGGTATCAGTCGCCTCACTCAAGCACCAATTAACTTGGCAATGGACGACCCGCCTACAATTCTTGAGACGCAAAGGGCTTTACATCTTCTGTCATGTGGAAAGTCTCCTGGATCGGACTCAATTCCGGGTGGTTGTAGGTATAACTTAGTATAAGGCATAAGGTCAGAGGCGTCACTAGGTTTGGTGTCACCCGAGGTGGTAGCTCATGGTGTCACCCGGGGCGGTAGCTCGTGGTGTCACCCCCTCACGATTTAACCCATAGAACTCTCCCGAGTTTTCCAGTGCAAAATAACGGGAATATATAGAATTTTACAGTCTGGTGTCACCCCTCTGATGGTGTCACCCGGGGTGGCCCGCCCCCACCGCACCCCCTAGCGACGCCACTGCATAAGGTTAAACAGAGTAGATGCTCCGTCAAAATCTTTTATCTCCCGGACCCTATAACATGACTTTATTTACGTTTGCATAATATTTTAATAAACATTTAAGTGAATTTAAGAGTATTGAAAGTAAATTTAAAGTAATGAAATAATTTCACTAATGAACTCTCGCTATTTTAGCTGCTTATATACAATGGTGTTTTAATATTACTTTAACGTTCATATTTTAGCTTTGTGTAATATCGCAAGTGCTAATTAATTTTGTGTGTGTACGAAATGAGACTAAGTGAAGTGCTACCTATGTTAAAACAGTAAGGATTTTTTTTTCATCGCTACAAACAAGTATTAAAATAGCTTAACCAAACACGTCTTTCCTTTTTTTTTTTCAATTTCAATCAATAACCAAAATTGATAATTGAGCCAAGTAGGCCCTAGCGCTAAGGATTAATTCATTAACTTTATCGCCTTTAAAACTACAATAATTGGTATATATAGGTATAACTGTGGAGATCGTTATCTGTTGATGTGTCCGTGCGCCATGCGCTCCCCCCCAACGACCGCAACGGTCACGGGACTGATGATGATGATGATAGGCTACTACTTAGCAATTCTTTCCGAAATTACCATTAACATGGTTATATTTATTCAATTATCTATAACAAAGTTAAGCATAATAATAAAAGAAAGGTAAAATGCAAACACTTTGAAAAAGACAAGGTTTTTTCATTTATGAGTGTTAGTGTTAGGATTTTCTAGCTTCCTTAACTTTTCAGCCGTCTGCTCTCTCTGACCCATGTAATTAATAATGCTTTTGAAATAATCAAAATTTGTTTTAATTTATTTTATGTCATCCAACTTTGACCTTGTGTCCAAGATCGCATGTATTATTTTCGATATTATTTATTTAAATTTATCGATCTGGAGGTTATCAGCGTAATAAAATTAAGAAAAAAGAAAATAAATAAATTTTTAAAAAGTTAAAAAAAAAACCATCTATCATACAATTAAAATATTGGTATCGAGCATTGTCATTATTTATTCATATCTTAAGTTGTCTGTCCATGTTGGTCACACCGTACATGACACAAGAAGAATTGATTGCGAACTGAGGTGGAACAGTTGTCCATAAATCCAGCATACGTTCATTGATTGGAAGCGTGAGTTCAAACTATGGACTACTTCTGAACACAGAGCTTCATCAAATATCAGTAACAGGCTGCTAGGGACCGAGCACACATATTACAATGTTTATTTTATAAAGGGTAGTAATTCATTATTTTGTTAATGAGAAGAATATGGGATGCTGCATAAATTTGTCACTTGAACAAATTAAATTAAACAACACGTAAAAACAAAGTTATCCCCTATATATGAGACAGAACTTAAAGTTAGAATTATATTCAAAATAATATGAACCGCGCGACAAACATTCGCAGACTGAACGCGACTGAACTCCCCCTTGCTGTAAAACGGGGGAGTGTTGAAGTATGTGGTCTTGGATGGTTGGACTGAACTCCAGCTACACGTAGAGGTGAACAATAGCAGACGGTGACATAGAGTTTGATAGAGATAAACTAAAAGTGCATTAATTTTATTACGGTACATTCGAATAATCTGGAATGTTGCTACTATGCATTATTAGGTGACACAATTCTATGGGCAAAATTTCAGCTCGATAGCATCACGGGAAGTGAGTCATTTTATAATTTTGTTTGTCCACACGCCCGACCGACGGACGGCGAGCCCACGACAAGACGGTGAAGCCAATATAAGGGATTTTAAAAAGGCTTAACCAAAGCAAATTAATTCAACCAAAATCTGCGTAAATGGCCTATTTACTAGACTATAAAAAATGTGTTGATTGTGGCGGGGTTGTCAAGAGATGTTAGATAGTATTATAAAGGTTATCGGGTTTATGTGCTGAAATTTGATCTAATTCAATATGTTATGACGGATATTTCATGGCTGTCACAATTTTAGTTAAAACAACAAAGAATCAAGCATGTTTCTTGAAAAAATTAAGCATCTTGTGAAATCTAAACATTATATATATCTATATTTGTATAAATTAAAAACATCTATAATCTATACTCATTTTGATAGTTAACATATACAGTGGTACCCCGAGATACGAAATTAAGCCCAGAGGCGTAACAACGACTTGGCTCCGGGGCAGTTGCCAAGGGCGCTGAGGGCTAATCCTTTAATAATCTATTTAGTCTTTATAATTTAGTATTTTCCCCTAATTCTCAAGGGCGCCAAAAATGAATTAGCCAAGGGCGCGGAAAACCAAGTTACGCTTCTGATTAAGCCATTCCGGGAGTTTTTCGTATCTCGAACTTAGTTTTACATTAATATTAAAATACTCAATCCTTTCCAAGCCACACAGAAACGCCAACTAAAATTAAAAAGTCATGGAAAGCTTTATGGAAAAACAAAATAGCGTCATCTTGGAGGGGGGGGGGGGCCCTAGGTTTGNGGGGGGGGGGGGTCCTAGGTTTGTGTGACGAGGGGGATGGGATGAAAATCAGTTAAAATCACGTGAAGTCATTTATGGACGGGCCCCAATGGGTTATTTAGTTCTAGGTGCACTAAGCAATTGATTCACTGAAAATGGTTTCACTTGCAGATTAACTCTACATCATGTTAGCAGAAACTTTTAAAATGTTGACATTGACAAACAAGATAGGCCTATTCCAAAAATATCAATTTAAAAAGTATATATATATATATTTGGTACGGCAAGGTCGAAAACAACAAATCATGGAAATGAAATGGAGATGGATTGGACACACCCTTCGGAAAGATAACAGCAGGTTGAGGCAGGCCTTAGATTGGAACCCCCAGGACAAACGCCAGCGAGGAAGACCCAAGCGTACATGGAGACGGAGCATGTTAGATAGGCTGGTAGAACTGGAAAGAGCTGGGAAGAATTGAAGCGACTGGCAGGGGACCGTGCACAGTGGCGAGCTTTGACAGAGGCCCTATGTTCCACAAGGAATACAAAGGACAAATGATGATGATGATGATATTGATCACGAATGTCGCTGGCTGAATGTTTCAAGCGGCACTTGGACGTGAGAGGCTTTGATAAAGAAACCTTGAGCTAGAGCAGGGCCGGCTTTAGGGAATTGGAGGCCCTAGGCGAAGTGAATTTGGTGGCCCTAAAATGTAATAGAAAAATAAAAATGTAAAGAATAAAATAACACAATTTAATAAAAACTACCTGTATTTATATCTAAATCAACAGTTTACTGATATTACTGATATTTATACAAACATAGTCGTGCAGATGTCATAAACCAGGGTTCGTGAAACCATGGCTTGCGACCCAGATGTGGCTCTTTTTATGGCTGCATCTGTCTTCTCTCTTCTTACCTTAATATCTATAGAGACGCTCCCTCTATGCAGAAGATAATTGCGTCCACAGATAATTGCGTCCACAGACCATGACGGATGATCTGTTGGCGAGTGATGCAGCGTTCACAGGCCACAGTGGCAAGTGATGCAGCGTTCACAGGCCACAGCTATTAGGGTTCCACGCATTACCCAACCGCATAACTAGTGTTAGGTACCCATTCGGAGCTGGGTGACTCAGAGACGCCCTAGGCCCCGGGAACAAATCCTTGCATTCACATGGATTCGAACCTGTGACCATCGGTATGCCAGTCGAGGGCGCTGCCACTCAACCACATTGTCTTGCACACCAATGTTCGATTGTATTTTGTTTCTTCAGTAGCCTTTGATCTAAATATCGATTACATATAAAAAATAATCTAAATAACCTAAATGTTAAAGTAAAAAGCTATGGAAATACAGTCTTATCCCTGCAACAAGCAGTGGTTGCATTTGAAAACAAGCTAGAACTCTTCATCGGCGACATTGAAACATATTTACTATAGGCTACTTTGAAAAACTGGGGGATTTCAAAGAAACGTGCGTATCAAGTGACCCTGTGTCTTAATATTCAGGAGGTTGCAGGCTCAACGTCTAATCTCCTGCAGTCATTTAAAGCGGAGTTTGAAGAATTTCGCAAACGCACTCGTCTTTTTGAGTTCATCACCCATCCACAAGAGTTTGCAGTGGACAGATCGAAAAGTTTTTTGAAATTTTTTTCTTACATTTAATCGCTATTTTATCGATTAAAATAACCTTAATCGATAAAAATGTTTACCGATTAATCGAGAAATTAATCATTAATTTCCGCAGCCATATGAAAAATGTAACATTTTTAATGATTTTGAAATGCGCTATTTAAAAATTATCAGCGTGTAAAGGTATTGCACTGATTTGGGGGAGGGGGAAGGTCTTATTGTTTTGACCTTGATCGTTGTTCGCTCTTGAAATATTTTTTGTCTTTGCGAGGCCCCAACTAATCGGAGGCATATTACCCTTTCTTGCGTTGTTGAAATTACTTTAAGGTCTTTTGGTTGACACAAAAAAAGTAAATTATAATGTGAAATCATTTGAGTAAATAACTGCATAGATAAGCTTTAATGTAAACTTAAACGTTGTCAATAAAAGCCGTTTACCAAATTATAAACTATTGACTTCAGTCAGTGGCTACTAGCTATTAAGATTACTACTACTAATAATAATAGGTAGTAGTAAGGCTTGGCTAGGTTAAACTAGGTTCTAAGTCTAACTTTAAATTAAAAAACACACAATTTAATTACCTAATTAATTTCAAATTAAAAAACAAATGGTTAATCTAAAAATAATAAGACTGCAATGCTATCATCAGCACATACAAATTATATCCCTTTATTAATATTGATTGTTGAATATGTTGAATTTGAAAGAAGGAAAAAATAATAAAATAAATTATAACTAAATAAATATAGCAATGACAAAGCATAGATTAAGTAATGAATGAGTTCACTTCCGCCAACTCACACACTGAGCACAAATAGGTCATGTGTGTTGTGGTGAGTACACTTGCACGCAACACACTAACGATCGCTAATCGATGTGTGCGCGGCGAACAGATAATTGTAAGATTTTTAATAATAGGCTGTGTAACGGGAAAGATAATAAATGTAACACAGTCGATTCCATTCGGACATCTGATTGGGATATGATTTACCTCTTAAAATTGTAAGTAGGATAAGATGTATATAGTTACAGTATAGACAGTATAGTATTTTCTAGATGTAGAAGTTAAAAAAGGGTTATAGTTATGTAATTTCTCTCTCTTGTAGCCAACTTGATCAATATCTGGCACATTTTCAAAACTATTCGTTATGCAAGGGAAAGCCAATAGTCTTACGGCTCTTGCCAATACCAACGGTGTCCCGTGACAGTAAAGTGGAGAGTGGCTATCCTTAATTTAAAATATATGTCAATAGCTTTTAAAAGGTCTTCTACTCCCCCCCGCCCAACCCTTATGTCAACTTGCCAATTAATTGTCAAGCTCTTCCTGCCCTTAAATTATATTTCACGTATAATTACCACCCCCAAACAAGCCAAAACATTTATTATATATTTAGAAATACACGCAATTGTAAGAATGATTATTACAGAGAAGATGGAGAAATACGAAGACCAACCATAAGTTAACTTAGTTTCAATTTTTAAAAATAATACGGTGCTTTAAAAAATAGCAACACTGTATTATTGTATACTGTACAGTACTAGGAATCAGGAACTGTAGCAAATGTTAATTTCTATTGAATAACTTATGCAAGAATTGAAAAGGTCTCTATTAATATAAGTATGTCTCGGCCAATTGTTAATGTTAAAAAAAAATTATTTACATTTAAAAACATTAAATTAATGGTTGCTATGGTATGAATGCTAATTTATTATTTATATATATGTTACTACCTTCATGTAGAGCGCTGGGAGCCCAGTTCCTTACTGGGATACAGGTCTATACTATTTACATTATATATTTATTATCGTTATTAATACTACTAGTTACTAGTAACTAGTCCCTACTACATAGATTATGTTATTATTATGTTTTACTACGCAACTTAAACTATTAAATTAATAGTTTAAGATTGCGCCACCAGTCATGGGCGTATGCAGGGGGACATTTGCCCCCCTACATCTGAGAAAAAATGTCATAAATTTCTTAATATAGGATTGTAGAAATGAGGGGACCCGTTATGTTGCGATTTTCTTGAATTTGTCTTCTAAATGATGAGTCCAACTGCCCATCTATAGAAACTGCTTTGGCTTTCAATAATGCAACAAAATTACTTGCATCTTCAAGAGAGCCTTTGTATCATGTGCTTTCCATGTAGCTACGTGGATCTTCGCTAAAATCTTTATATTTTTTGCATGGTTTGATGACAAATGCCAACTAAATTCCTCGATTTACTTTTTGCGGAAACAACACACAATAATTATGTTTTTGGCAACTTTTAACATTTGCGAGTATAAAAGCCACGGTGAATAGTTTGATGACCTTGCATATCTAAAAACTAAAAACTCTGTTTCCCTCACTGTCAGCTCTTAACTATACATTTTAGCATGGGTCCAACAATCACGAATCATCTGCAATTTCGACTAATTTGAAAGGTCATGTGTCCAGACATACCTTCCAATATCCAATTTAGAAAATGAATAATTGTCAGCGACAATCAAATTAGAAACAGTAGCCTCAGCTGTGTCTGGCTGTTGACTTGTACTGATGTCCTCAATGCCAATGATAAGTCAGATGCAGCAGACGCACCAAAATCATCTAATAACGGCATTTCGAAATCCCGCGATTGCACTACTTTTCATGCTTTTTTTTTTTTAAAAGCCTGTAAATAATTTTCTATCCATCTTGAGCAATCCTGCAGTTTCTACACGTATATTATTTCACAGCAAAATTTAATTTTCTTATGAGAACGTACGTTTTTGATTTATTAAATGCATTAATATATGTTATATTTTAGCTATTACAGCGCAATTTTGTGAGTCTTTTTAAATTTTTTAAAGACTTTTTGGAGCCCTTATGTTATACTTAACTCCAATTTAATTGAAAATTAAACTTGTATGGCATTGTCAGTTAGGGGCCGTCCATAATTGACGTCACTTGATTTTGGCTGATTTTTAACCTTACCCCCTCCTCCTCGTCACACTTCGTTACAAAAACTTAGACCCCACCCCCACAATATGACGTCTATTTGAAAATCAGCGTGTTTCAAAACACTTTGTTATTTTAGTATGTATTTAATATAAGTGGAACTTTGGCTTAGAGTAGCATGTTTTGACTTGAGAGCACAATTCTTAAACTCCCCCCTCCCTCGTCACACATTGTCATAAAGGTGGGCACCCCCCTCCCCTTAGGCGCGTGACATCATTTTTGGACGGTCCCTTAAATTAAAAAACGTAACTAAGGATAGGCCTACCAGTAACTAAGGATTGCCCATCCAGTAACTAAGGATTGCCCCACCAGAAACTAAGGATTGCCCCACCAGTAACTAAGGATTGCTCCACCAGTAACTAAGGATTGCCCCACCAGTAACTAAGGATTGCCCCACCAGTAACTAAGGATTGGCCTACCAGTAACTAAGGATTGACCCACCAGTAACTAAGGATTGCCTCACCAGTAACTAAGGACTGCCCCACCAGTAACTAAGGATTACCCCACCAGTAACTATGGATTACCCCACCAGTAACTAAGGATTGGCCCACCAGTAACTAAGCATTGCCCCACCAGTAACTAAGGATTGGCCCACCAGTAACTAAGGACTGCCACACCAGTAACTAAGGATTTCCCCACCAGTAACTAAGGATTGCCCCACCAGTAATCTTAGGATTACCCCACCAGTAACTAAGGATTGCCCCACCAGTAACTAAGGACTGCCCCACCAGTAACTAAGCACTGCTCCACCAGTAACTAAGGATTGGCCCATCAGTAACTAAGGATTGCCCCACCAGTAACTAAGGATTGGCCCACCAGTAACTAAGGACTGCCCCACCAGTAACTAAGGATTGGCCCACCAGTAACTAAGGATTGGCCCACCAGTAACTAAGTATGGCCCCACCAGTAACTAAGGATTGCCCCATCAGTAACTAAGGATTGCACCACCAGTAACTAAGGATTACCCCACCAGTAACTAAGAATTGCCCCACCAGTAACTAAGGATTGGCCCACCAGTAACTAAGGATTGCCCCACCAGTAACTAAGGATTGCCCCACCAGTAACTAAGGATTGCCGCACCAGTAACTAATGATTACCCCACAAGTAACTAAGGATTGCCCCACCAGTAACTAAGATCTGCCACACCAGTAACTAAGGACTGCCCCACCAGTAACTAAGGATTGGCCCACCAGTAACTAAGGACTGCCCCACCAGCTACTAAGAATTGGCCCACCAGTAACTATGTATGGCCACACCAGTAACTAAGGATTGCCCCACCAGTAACTAAGGATTGACCCACCAGTAACTATGTATGGCCCCTCCAGAAACTAAGGATTGCCCCACCAGTAACTAAGGATTGCCCCACCAGTAACTAAGGATTGCCCCACCTGTAACTAAGGATTGCCCCACCAGTAACTAAGGATTGGCCCACCAGTAACTAAGGATTGCCCCACCAGTAACTAAGGATTGCCCCACCAGTAACTAAGGATTGGCCCATCAATAACTAAGGATTGCCCCACCAGTAACTAAGGATTGGCCCACCAGTAACTAAGGATTGGCCCATCAGTAACTAAGGATTGCCCCACCAGTAACTAAGGATTGCCCCACAAGTAACTAAGGATTGCCGCACCAGTAACTAAAGATTACCCCACAAGTAACTAAGGATTACCCCACCAGTAACTAAGGACTGCCCCACCAGTAACTAATTACTGCCCCACCAGTAACTAAGGATTGGCCCACCAGTAACTAAGGACTGCCCCACAAGTAACTAAGGATTGGCACACCAGTAACTATGTATGGCCACACCAGTAACTAAGGATTGCCCCACCAGTAACTAAGGATTGTCCCACCAGTAAGTAAGGACTGCCCGACCAGTAACTAAGGATTGGCCCACCAGTTACTAAGTATGGCCCCACCAGTAACTAAGGATTGCCCCACCAGTAACTAAGGATTGCCCCACCAGTAACTAAGGATTGCCCCACCAGTACCCACCAGTAACTAAGGATTGCCCCACCAGTAACTAAGGATTGCCCCACCAGTAACTAAGGATTGCCCCACCAGTAACTAAGGATTACGCCACAAGTAACTAAGGATTGCCCCACCAGTAACTAAGGACTGCCCCACCAGTAACTAAGGACTGCCCCACCAGTAACTAAGGATTGGCCCACCAGTAACTAAGGACTGCCCCACCAGTAACTAAGGATTGCCCCACCAGTAACTAAGGATTGCCCCACCAGTAACTAAGGATTCCCTCACAAGTAACTAAGGATTGGCCCACAAGTAACTAAGGACTGCCCCACCAGTAACTTAGGATTGCCCCACCAGTAACTAAGGATTGCCCCACCAGTAGCTAAGGAATGCCCCACCAGTAACTAAGGATTGCCCCACCAGTAACTAAGGATTTCCCCACCAGTAACTAAGGACTGCCCCACCAGTAACTAAGGATTGGCCTACCAGTAACTAAGGACTGCCCCACCAGTAACTAAGGATTGTCCCACCAGTAACTAAGGATTGCCCCACCAGTAACTAAGGATTGCCCCACCAGTAACTAAGGATTTCCCCACCAGTAACTAAGGATTGGCCTACCAGTAACTAAGGACTGCCCCACCAGTAACTAAGGATTGTCCCACCAGTAACTAAGGACTGGCCCACCAGTAACTAAGGATTGGCCCACCAGTAACTAAGGATTGCCCCACCAGTAACTAAGGACTGCCCCACCAGTAACTAAGGATTGGCCTACCAGTAACTAAGGATTACCCCACCAGTAACTAAGGATTGGCCCACCAGTAACTAAGGTTTGGCCCACCAGTAACTAAGGATTGGCCCACCAGTAACTAAGGATTGCCCCACCAGTAACTAAGGATTGGCCCACCAGTAACTAAGGATTGGCCCACCAGTAACTAAGGATTGGCCCACCAGTAACTAAGGACTGCCCCACCAGTAACTAAGGACTGCCCCACAAGTAACTAAGTATTATCCCATCCGTAACCAGGGATGGTCCCACCAGTAACTAAGTAACTAAGGTAAGTGCCAATATCCTTGAAGCTAATAAAATCGCATTTTAAGGTAAGTTTCTTCTTATTTAAACTAGCGGATATCCGGATTTAAACTTCCGGCTTTTCGATTCTTGGACTTGAAGCCTTAAAAAAAGTTGGTGTTACTGGAACACGTGTATTTTTCTTGGTAGATTTCACCTTCGTCCACTTTTAAATGACACAACTTTTAATGGACTTCACTCCCACATTTTTTAAAACACAAACGTTTCCATGTTAACAATAGTAAACCAAATCAAGGTTTATTCACGTTACACAAAATTAAATTAAAATGCATATAATTGTGTATTTATTAATATTGAGTTTAGGGGCCGTCCATAAATGACGTCACGCCCCACGTTTTTGACGAGGGGAAGTGGGAGTTTAAGAATTGTGACGTCACGTCAAACACGCTAGTTTAAAATCAAAGTGCCACTTAAATATCGTTTTCTTACTATTCATTTTATGACTTTTAATAACGTTTAACATAGATTCAAGCTTGTTACGATATTAGAGTGAAGCCTTACACTAAATACATACTAAAATTACAATAAAGTAATTTTAAACATGCTCATTTTCAAATAGAAAATACGGCTTTTAGGGGGGG
>MUZC01001985.1:0-17100 GCA_002072015.1 Radix auricularia | reverse complement strand
TAAAATTTTTATGAAACTGGCGTTCTTTTGAAGACATTATCTTCAGCCGATAAATAATTTATCAGAATTTCTGCTCAAATTAAATATTTGAAACATTTTTTTGTATTAAATTTCAAAATAACATTTCAGATTACTTATAAAATCCGCATTTGGACGAAATATGAAATGTCTAAAATAATTACATTATTTTTTTTATAATTTTTTTTTCTTTTTTAAATTATTAATTTTGTTGTTGTTGTTTTTTTATGTTATTTAATGTTGAGTCCATTAGCCATTAGTAAAAATACAAATTATAATCATATTACCACGTCGGAGTTGTTTATTTTTGACACAAGATATTTGTTTTTTGACATATTAAAAAAAACTTACTTCTAGTTTCTCGGGTATAGGATACCCTGGAGAGTAGTGACGCACTAATACCAATTGTTGAGTCTGAGGAACCGGACAGCACATCAGATCTGGGAGTACGCCAGATCCTCCATGACCAAACAGTGGGCCGTGCTGGGTGTGTTGGGGTCGCCATTTGGAAGTGGAGTTTATCTTAGTGACATGTGGACGGAGATCAAAGTGAATCAATTCATTGATTTACTTCAATATTCGTTCAGTACACTTAAGTGTGACAATCTCATAACTATTAAACTAACCAACATAGTTAATTAATTGATTTAGTTTAACATTCGTTCAGTACACTTAAGTGTGACAATCTCATAACTTTTAAACTAACCAACTGAGTCATGTCATTGATTTAGCTCAGGGGTCACCAAACCTTTCAGCCGCAGGGCCGTATGAACTGTCAAACAGTAATTTGGGGGCAGACAGCTAACCCCCAGCTACTGAGTTTTAATCATAAACTACATGTTAAAAGAGTATCTTTTTTGTTTTGGAGATTACAATATCACCAGGGTCCAAATGTAAGGGTCTCGCGGGCCGCATCTCACCCGCGGGCCGTAGTTTTGAGACCCGTGATATAGTTCACATTCAATCAGAACTCTCAAGTGTGACAATCTCATAACTATTCAATTAAACAACTTAGTCAATTCATTCAATTACTTCAACATTTTTTCGGCACACTAAAGTTTGACAAACTCATAACTATTCAACTTATCATCTGTACGAAGATTCTGATAACAGAAGGTTAACGCTTCATACCAGATAGGTTTCCATCATTTTTATATCAAACATTAAAAGTTGTCAAATCAACTGTCACAAAATATGATAATTTATTGAAAAGCACTTCATCTATTGCATTATGTGGATAATTCCTCAAGGTTACTTTAAATTTAGTAAAGACCTATTTTATGTGGTTTTGTTTTCCCAAATACATTTTATTCTGAAATTATTTCAGCAAAATCGAATAAATCTCGAATCAGCATAAAAACTCACGAAGTTATTTTTCATCCAATAAATCTAAGACAAATGGTGACAATATTTTTCAACCAATGCACCTCAGACCAGTTCGTAAACTTGTGACAATATTTTTCAACCAATACACCTCAGACTATTTTGTAAACTTGTGACAATATTTTCTAATCAATACACGACATACCCGAGAATCATCTGGAGAGTGTAGATTTTTCCTTCCCTGTTGTCCCCAATGGACGTAACTGAGCAGACGACTGCTACACACAGCGGTTGTCTTCAATGAACGGGTGGACTTCCCTTCTTTTACTGAAACCAAGAATTGCTTTGTATATTTCATAAGTGAGATTTTTTATTTTGGAAGCATTTATCACATGAATGAAGACAACAGCAGGGAGTATAATCATATAATAAGACATAAGCAGAGGGGTATATTGATTAAATAAGACAGCAGAGGAATATTAATATTTTAGAAGATCTGTGCCGGGGTTCTTGTTTAATTCTCCTATTGTTCTCGTTCAAGTAATAACAACACTCCATTCAGTTCGTCAATTCTTTATTTAGATCAAAACTTCTCATCTGGCCGTCGTTAAGTTCTTAGTGCTCATTCTCTCTGTCCGTACTAAATTCTTAGTGCTCAGTCTTTCTGTCCATACTACGTTCTTACTAAACCAGACTCCTACCCGGGACCCGGGTACCCGTTGACGAACAATTACCCGGGTAGTAAAATGGCGCCCGGGTACCCTTGAAAATGGTACTGCAATATCGTTACCACCAGTGTTTAAACTGTGGCTCTTATGTGTTCAAATTTCGGCTCGAGAATAATTTATGAAATTAAATTTTAACATGAAAATGCTTAAAATGAAATAAGTGTTAAACGGAAATGAAACACGGTCTCGACAATAAACTACAAAGTATTTCGATACACATTTTTTTCCAGGAACATGAAACAAAAATCATTTAAAACAAAAAGGATTTTGTTCTTTGAATTGATCAACTAAGGAAAATAAAACACAACGCCGATAACTACTATTAACTAGGAAGGGCTCGAAATGACATTCACATTGGCTTTGAAATACGCCGCTCATCGTTGTTACCGACAGATCGAGCCAACCCCCCCTCCCAACCGACGCACACGTGTCTCCACTCCTAACCCCACCATACTTTTAAAACATGTTTCAATCGTTGAATGATTTTCACTATAATAACGAAAATAAATGTATGACACAAAATAGAACACAAGAGCGATAACTAGGAATGGCTAGAAATGACCTTTGCTTTGAAATACGCCGTTCTATGTTACCGATTGATACGCGCCAATATCTCTTATCTACCCCCCCCACACTAACATATGTCTCAATCCCATCCCCAACTTACTTTAAAAAAAATCAACACCTGCTGTATTCTGGGGGGGGGGGGGTTAATTTAAAAAAAATTGTATTTATAAAATCATATTTCAATCATTTGAACAATCTGTACCATATTACAAAAATAAATACTGGGGGATGGGTCCTCTAATTAGGGGCAAGTCCTGAAAAGTTTACTTAATTAAAACAGTTGTCAGCTACAGCAATGAACTAGAAATAACCCGCCATGTCATCATACCATTAGCACACCTTCCCCCCACCGCTCAAAAAAATCACCTTACCATCCCATCCCTCTGCTCACTGTTTTTACACCACTGTACTACAGTAGTATTTTAATGTCATCATTTTACAATCGTTGACTCATTCCATCAAAATTTGCATTTCCCCAATAAACAAAGCAGTAAAAGTCTAATGGTAGTAATAGCGGGCATTAAAAAAATTACGAAGATTTTGAGGCATTTTGAACGGGTAACCAGCGCGGGGTATATATTGATGTAATAGATATCAGCAGTTGCGCTTCAATAGGGCGTCATAGTAGCCGAGATGCGATGAATAGAGGGGGCTGCAGACACAAGAGACGGAGAAAGGCGAAAACATTAAATATGGAAGCACTGAACTCGTTATAAAGACTCAAGGATAGAACTGCACCTGTACAGCAACTCGAGGAAATGCAGCCCAACCCAACGGTGATGCAACATCGTCTCGCGAGACGGAAGAATGCCGATATGGTAATAAGACATCGGCAGTGGGCATTATTATAGATATAGACTATTAAGTTATAGGCACATTATTATAGATATAGACTATTAAGTATTAAGTTATAGGCAGACAACTGGTACACTTTATTAAGCTTAAGTTAAATCAATAAAAATTAGCCGAATTAATTTTACCACACAAAACATCATGATGCAGGGAGTGTGAATGAAATTTGTTGAGACGGCATGGGGCCGATGTCCAATTCAGGCGAGGCAGTGGCATGACCAGATACTTCATAGTCAGGGATGCGGCTCCAAGCCGAGACAGTAGCTGCATGTTCGCTTTTAGAATAGGAGAATTCTTTCAGGAAATGGATTTTGTTGATAACAATGACGTCAAAGATTTTAGTTCTTAAGATTTACGTGACGTCAATAGTTCATTCTGGTTTTGAGGATTTTTTCTGAAAAAAATAAGTCAAGAAATCAAATTCCTCTAAACGGCGTTTGTAGTAACATGCGATGTCTACACCAATAGGTTCTAGTAATAAACTATTTTGCGCTACTGCCATCAAAATTTCCTTTAACGAGCACAATGCATATTGGTGCATTTTATTTTAATTTGTTTAGCAAGAATTGAAAATATTAATGAACTTAAATATTAAAGTTTTAACTGGGTGTTTAAATATTTGGTAATTGCCTGTTATCAGACCACAGAAAGAAATATATATTTTTGGCATGTAAAAAACTAGCATAACGTCATATTTATTTAACGATAAAACATTTCAAATGTAATTTACAATGAATAATGTCACATGTAATTAACAATGAATATAGTCAGTCCACTATGGTTAATGTTTCATTATCCCGGTGCCCAGAGTGTCACAATGGCATCGATTCTGAGTATCAAAATGATCAGCGTGTCTTATTGTCACTCGATTTCTTCACATGTAGACTACTGATACATAACATTGTGCATCATTTGATGAGTCCCTTTGTGGCGTTTAATCGTTCCCTTGCAGATTTCAAGGACCGCTCGATTCATTGCGTGTTAGCACCGGTGTTAACATCGATGAAATGTACAATGTGATTCACAGTTTCATGAATGTAACCAATGCCAGCTGCAGTAGCTATTCCATTGTAACCGTGCCACTCATCAGACATAAGTGTTGTTCCAGGAAAATATGTTGTGTATTAATGGCATCAGAGTTCCAGCACTTCAATCGTTCACAACCAACATAAAACTCTGTTGTTGCGACTGATGCCGCCGAAAACCAACTGCTGAGGCTGCTACCAGCCCAAGTGATTTTTACGTCTTGTAAACAGGCTATCGTCTATTTCAACTATAGGTAAAGGCCCTTTAATAAAGCCAGGCTTAGCAAGAAGACTGTTTGCACATATCTGCGCATGTACATCTTCAAATTGATCCCAGCACATTTCGAAATACACAACTCATCTTTACAGAAATTGATCCTAGTCAGCTCCATGCTTCAACAGTACATGAATAGTACGACTTGTCTGTAAGATGACTTCGATCCTTGCATCCATGTGTCGCGTCGTACATGGATCGTCTCTCTGCAACCCCTACGACTGCACCGCCAGCACTCGTGTGTATCGCTCAACGACATCAACATTGTGTAAAATACCACACTGCTGTAGGAAAAGAACGATAGCTGATAACTGAAATAAGATAATTCATTTTTTAAAAAAATAGTTAAGATGTATATTTTAATATGATTTACAGATTTTTTATGCGTTATAGCAAAGAAAAATATATTCTTTTGGTGGTCGGATAACAGACAAGTACCAAATAATAATGTTATTCGTTCAGGTGTTGGTGAGATAATTAAGTTTGGTATCCACTGTAATTAAGGATCTATCGAATTTTGGCTCCGAAAAATCCGGTATTTGTTATTTTTACTAATCTGGTTCCGGCAGAATGTTACTTCATAAATCAGGTCAAAGCTGACTGACCAGTATAGACATAAAATATGTATGACAACACGCGATTTTGGTCAATTTTGTGTTACTAGGGATGTACCGGAATCGGCTCCGGTATATCCAGAATCCAGCCAATTTTTTAAATCCAGCTCCGTTCCGATTTTCCATATTTGGCAATTACACAGTGTCAGCACCAGTTTACCATTTCTTGCTGATGTAAATAAGAATTAAAAAGACAACCACAAAAACACTAAATAATAATTTTAATGGTGCATTACTTCATAAGTTTGTGGGAATTGAATACATGGATATCCCAGTATACGTCTGCTTTGGTATAAGTCCCACTCGGTATACGTCCAGTTTGGACGCGACGCGAAACATTTTGCTTGGTATACGACGTTTGTTTGGAAATCGACTCACGTACTAGGACTTGTATGTGCTTGACCATTAAGGACTTCAAACGATTTTGACCGATCCCCCCCCCTAGTCACAAAAGTTAGCCTCCACCTCAAATAAGACGTCATTAAGTTTCACCCCTCCCTGACCCCAATTACATGCCGTATTTCGTGTTTAAAAAAGCATTTTTCAAATCAAAGTATTATCTTTTAAGTGTGTATTTAGTTAAGTGTAAGGCTGCACTCTAATATCATGCACGCACGCAGTCATTTAAAACGTCGTTAAATAAATTGTAAGCAATCAAAGATTAAAGTTTAAGTCGAACTTTTATTTAAAGTTGCATGCTTTGAAGTGACGTCACGGTTGTTTAAAGCAACAACAAACCCTCCCCCTTAGTCACACATCATCACAAATATGAGACCCTCCTAGGTGCTAAAATGTGCCTTTTAAAACTTTTGAAAAGAAAAACAATCATTCTTGCTTATAATATTTTGACTTGAAAATCTGAAAATGGAGTTAATGGAATTTCAAAAAAACTCTTCATGTAAAAGAAATTGCTCGGATATGCGTGCAACACTCTTGAAGATGGAGACGCCAGCGAGCACACAATAAAGGACTATTGAAAGTTATGAAAATGAAATCATTAAAGGGTTGAATTCTCTGCCAAATAGCTTTTGATACTTCCTCCTTTATGGTATATCCTGTGTTATTGTTAGTTGTTCCTTTGCCATTCATTTTATTTTGCTTAAATATTTTATGATTTAGATCTAGTATGAGATAATAATTTAAGTATATTGTTAGTACTTAAGTAAATACATTTTGTATGTCAATAGCACTGATGAAGGCAATATCCGAAACGTAAACTGTCGTATTAGTTTACTAATAAAGCTCAAATTTATGGTTTTCAATAAGAATTTTCAAAACACTTTATTGTTATTTTACAATGTATTTAGTGTAATATTGTAACACGCTGTAATCCGTGCAAAACGTAATTAAATATATAGTAAGAAATCGAATATTTTACTGGAACTTTGGCTTAGATTAGCGTATTTTCAAGTGACGTCACAATTCTTTAACTTTCCCCTCCCCTCGTCACACATCGTCACAAAGTTGGTGATCCCCCTCCCCACAGGTGCGTGACGTCATTTTTGGACGGTCCCTTATATTAAAAAACTTGATTTATTTTTGCCCCCCCCCCCCCACTCTTGGAAAATTTCCTAGCGACGCCCATGCATCTGCGTAATTTAACTTACTTTCCATGGACGAAGACATTTTTCACGATACAAAATATATTTTTTTAAAATTCTTCCACATTCATTTTCATTTCACATATGATTCCATTAAAATAATGAAAGACCTCATAAAAGTAAAGGTTTTTTTTTTCAAAACCTTGTAGATCTAATAGTCATTTCAAAAAATATGCTAAACATAAATTTAGAAAGATGAAATGTACAACCAGTTGACTAATTTCTAAGCATTCTTACTTTCAATCTTTGATAAGGATTGTAAAATAATGAGTTAGTATTGAAGAAGTAATTAAACGTCGGCTGGGAAAGGGCAGAGGGGTGAGTGGCAAAATTAATTGACATTTGACATGGAATACGTCATATTCTGTTATTGACATCCGGAACATTTCGTGTTGATTCTGTGATTGGAACACGGATTCTGTGATTGGAATACGTGATGTTCTCCTTGAACAAAACACAGCTCTCGACCAGGGCCACAGAGACAATAAGAATTCAATCATAAAAGTCAACATTCCGACACTCAAAACTATGGACTTATCTACCATAACAGATCTGAAGTGTTCCAACCATCAAGTCCTTTAAGGCTGCATTTTAAACTCATCTCTTCAAAATTTATCTTCAACGTTAATATAACAACATATCTTTTTAATGATTAGCGTCGCCTATGTGTTAAGTATTGTCATGTATGCGGTTGTTATGACATAAATGTTTATATTTAATACGATGTTATCTTCATGTAAAGCGCCGTGAGCCCAGTTCCTTACAGGGATACAGCGCTATATATAAAAATCATATTATTATTATTATTATTATTAAGAAGAAGAAGACAGAGTAGTATATAGAAGTTATGGTCTTGTAACCGAAATATTTGGGTTGTTGTCAGTGTTTTGTTACACGTAGCAAGCCATTTTACCTTATCTGATAGCATATCCTGTCTACCCTTGTAACTAGAATAAATAAATGACGTAAGCTGTTCTATGGGTGTCTCAAAACTTTGAATATCTTCACTATATATAAGTCCAACTCCCTCTCAACTCAGATCTTGTTTTTCCCCCTTCGGTTGTTCTAGTCCAAGGCTGTCCGACCCGGGGCCCGCGGACCTGTCTAAAATGACCTCCAAATCACGGGACGATTTCACAATTTTTCTATTTTGAAAATAACAATAATAATAATAATAATTCAATATTTGTGAGAATTTATTTCGCGGCCACGTGATGATTGTGACATTTTAAAGGCGGGGTTTCGCGAGGGAGTGCGATGGTTTAGCGGATTTATGTTTAGGGGGTCTCAAGCCAACAGTCCTTGGCTTCCCATGGATTCGAACTCGTGGCCATCGACTACCGTTGCCCCCACCTGTATTCAAATTCCTAGTTTTTTCTTTAGCTGCTTTAGTCAGTGTGAGGTCACGGTTGGCAGGATGCGTGACTCAGAATGGTCAACTGATTTTTATATACCTGGTCATCGTAAAAACTTTTTTTTACTTATATTAATACAACCCTTATATTGACATTAAGCTAAAAACAACTTTCTTATTCCATATGCAAGAACAAACACATATAAGTTTTCTTTCTTTCCGTCCGGTATACGGGCGTGAAATGGGTTGCCTGAAGAAACCAGGAAAGCCAACACTTTATCATCATTTTAAACTCTAGTAAAAATTCAGGACTAAACGCAAACCATAGAAATACGTAGGACGCAATAATCTTCTGTACAAAAAAGAGTGTCTGTAACATATAAAATAAGATATATACAAATTGAAATGCATTAATTCTACTATTTCCCGAGTCGGCAAAATCGTGAAATTTTAGGAAATTGTTGAGTACACAACAGCAATGGTAACAAGGGAAAATATATTTAAATTATCCCTTTCTGGGAGCCGGGGCCTAAATGTAGTTTTTTCCTAAATGAGCTACATAAAAAATGAAAATCCCTAATTCTCCATTTTCCTGTGTAGATTACAAATTACAAATAATTTGACTCTCTTAACAACATCCATTAAGTCCCCACGTAACCCTCTAAATTATATCATTTTTTTCGGAATCTGTCATCTTTGATCTTATAAATGGCTTCAACTATAAATTTTACCACTCAGGACTATGGACATTTGCTTAGTTTGTGTCACGGTTTACAGTTTATGAAGTCCGGAAATATTTCTAAGGGTTGAAAATAAAAAGTTAACCCTTCTTAGTTAAATTTGATCTCTTCCTGCTTGAAAACCTTATATAATGTTTTTTATTGTTGTTTTCTTAAATATAAAGACGCTCATTCTACAAAGAAGATTGTTATGAAGATAGTGTAAACAAATCTCTTTACATTTAACATTTGACATCCTGGTCAAAGTCTGTACATTCCTTGAGATGAGAGTCCAGGTCGAAAGGTATTTAGTATTTAGGTATCTTGACATTTAAAAAAAAACAACAAACATACATGTTACCAATTAAAATAAACAATGGCTGCGGAAATTATCGATTAATTTCTCGATTAATCGGTTAATAAATTTATCGATTAAAATTATTTTAATCGATAAAATGGCAATTACAATTAGGAAACTGCTCCTTTAAAAGAAATTAAAGTATAAACTTTCAAATAAGCTGTTTTATAAGGAAAATGATATCATCAAACATTGTTTTTACTTAATTAACAATAACACAATTAAAATTCATTGACATTAGTTTGAACTACTTTTATCTAAATAAAAAGAATGTAAATTGCCTGTATTTGTTACTTCCCTTGGAATTTTCAGTTTAATGACGCCATACTTGTTATCTTTAGCCTTAATAAAAATTATCGATTAATTATTCGGTAATTTTTCAAAAGTAAACGATTAATTTTAATTTAATCGATAACAGCCCTAAAATAAACTTTTAGAAAAACTATTATTTCAACATAATTTTATTATTTTAATTATTATTGTAGGGGAAATAATGAAAATAAATTAAAATTATCTATATATTTAGTTATTTACCTTGTCGTCAAAAAAACAAACTATCTTTCCTGTACAGAAATTTGTGGTTCTGAAATATCGTCTTACTTCATTTGCTGTGTATAACATTAGCATGCGTTGCTTGTTATTTTTTCCTTGTATGCCTTTTCATTAGCTAAATTTAACGAGTTTCCACGTTGATTAGGAAACCTTCTTGTAGGTGAATAAATAAGTGAAGTAAGTGAGATATAATTTGAAGTTTGCCTTATGTTAACAAATGTTAAATGAGATATTTATGTCTTATTTGAAGTGTTTTATTACACAATCGTAATCTTGGTTTTTTATAATCTTAAGAAAGTCTTAAGACAATCTAAACACGGAAGAAACTTTACATACTATTTATTTACATTTGTATCTTAATTCATTTGATCGGTAAGAAACAACCCAGCATTAATAGGAATCGTTCATCGAGAGAAGTTCTTTAGGTGCTATATAAACTAGAGACCTCCGCCACGTTATCGTCAGACCAAGAGCAAGAAGAATGTAGATGAGCTTAAATACCTGTCTACCAAATTCAGTTCTTGGTGTTTCAAATCGCCAGTTTACCTGGTCAGTCACACCAAAGGTGCATTAAAATGATGACCTTCAACTGTCTTGAAAGTAGGTTCGAAGCAGAAGTCGTATAGTTTGAATTTTTTTTTTTTTACAATACATGCTTATCTACTTAATTTTGTAACTTTAGGTTTCCAGTAAGGCCACAAATGCAGAAATGATTACTCTTGACAACTGTGACTGTAAAGCTGAATGTATTGTAATCTAGTTGAAAGTTATCAGATTCTGTTATCTTCTAGAATTTAACTTTTTCATATTTTAAAACAAAACACAGTCTAGGAAAACTAAAGTTTTTATAAGATATTCTTGTGTTCTGTGTTCCGTTTCGGGCAATTTTGCTCACTATCAATACATATGGAAAAGGTACGTCTTCATTCTATAGTATTAATAGTGAAATTTGTTGTAATAACTATGTACCACTTTATGATGAGTATAATTAGTATATATTTAAACTTTCTGGCGATCTCACCCTTCTGAGCTTGAAGTAGCTCGCTTGAAATGACAGAAATACCTTTGGGTGTTTGTTAAATGTTTAATGCTAGTTTTATGAAATTATACTTTCTTGGCGGCTGGGTAGCGAAGTCAATAGTGCGCTCGTCTCACAGGCTGAGGGGCGTGGGTTCAAGCCCACGAAAAGCCACTTTAAAAATGTTGTGCAATGACTAACGCCTAGAAAGTCCTCCGCTGTCCTGGAGAGGGATGGGCGCCGCCAGTGTCTATTAAGCCCGAGAATGGCAACATTAGAATCCTCTACGACCTCGATAAAAAGAGGTTATGGGACAACAAAAAAATTAAAAAAAATAGTTTCTTGAATAGTTTCTAAACTTTAGATGTCTATGTATCATCTACATCTTGCTTTACCTTAAGATGTGTCAACTGTCAGCATACTACACTACCCAACCGATGTGCCTACTATATTACCCAACCTGTAATCATACAGTACTACGCAACCTGTCTCCATACTATACTACCCAATCTCTCACAATACTATACTACCCAACCTGTCATATTATACTACCCAACCTGTCACCATACTATACTACCCAACCTGTCATACTACACTAGCCAACCTGTCATACTACACTAGCCAACCTGTCATACTATACTACCCAACCTGTCACCATCCTATACAACCCAACCTGTCACCATACTATACTACCCAACCTGTCATCACACTATACTACCCAACATGTCGTACTATACTACCCAACCTGTCATACTATACTATCCAACCTGTCACAA
Organism: Radix auricularia; assembly: GCA_002072015.1. Classification (NCBI taxonomy): domain Eukaryota; kingdom Metazoa; phylum Mollusca; class Gastropoda; family Lymnaeidae; genus Radix; species Radix auricularia. Next base: position 5,321 of record MUZC01001985.1, on the reverse strand, counting down.
TACTATACTATAACCCAACCTGTCATACAATACTACCCAACCTGTCATCTTACTATACTCAGGGTGACTCAGGGACAAATCCTTGCCTTCGCATGGATTCGAACTCCTGACCAAGTGCACTGCCACACAACCACTATACTACCCAACATATCAGATTTATACACATCTGAAGTGTGGTTATTTTAATTGAAATCAACATTTTTCTATACTCCAGATTGCAATTTTATGGATGCTTTGCGTTCTCCTGGTATTTTCTGGTGTGTACACGCACAATGAGTAAGTAGCTGTTGTCAGCTAGCATTTATCAATGCATGATAAGCCAGGTAGTGTGTGTGTCTGAGTGTGAACCAGGGATCTTTAAGTGAGCGTATATTTTGGGTCTTTACCTGAAAATGAACATGGGGTCTTTGCCTGAGGATGAACTTGGGGTCTTTACCTGAGGATGAACTTGGGGTCTTTACATGAGAATGAACTTCCGGTCTTTACTTGAGGATGAACTCAGGGTCTTTACCTGAGGATGAACTTGGGGTCTTTACCTGAGTGTCCACTTAAGGTATTTACCTCATTAGAACTTCCTCAGGAAGACAAGTTATTCTCAATTTGATAACCGTCATATGGAATAATTATAAAACACTTGCATTTAAGGCTATCACTTTTAACCAATTTGAATGTAATCATTGAATCGTCAGATTATAGGGGTCAGAAAAGATGCATATGTTAAAATTATATTCGCATAAAGATAGAGATATAGAAATTAATCTTGTTTCAACTGTGTGTGTGAAAGGACATTGACATGATGGGACTCATCAACATCTGACCAGAACGTAGATGGGATAGTTACACCATCTGAGCTGTCTAAGATCTATGAGTTTATGGACGTAGACCGTAAGTAATATATATAACAACATTGGTGTTGTCTAAGATCTATGAGTTAATGGACGCAGACCGTAAGTAACATATATAACACCATTGGTGGTGTCTAGGATTTATGAGTTTATAGAAGCAGACAGTAAGTAATATGTTATATAACACCATTGGTGTTGTCTAAGATCTATGAGTTTATGGACGCAGAACGTAAGTAATATGTAATACAACACCATTGGTGGTGTCTGAGATCTATGAGTTTATGGACGCAGACCATAAGTAATATGTTATATAACACCATTGGTGGTGTCTAAGATCTATGAGTTTATGGACGCAGACCGTAAGTAATTTGTTATATAACACCATTGCTGGTGTCTAAGATCTATGAGTTAATTGACGCAGACCGTAAGAAATATGTAATAAAACACCATTGGTGGTGTCTAAGATCTATGAGTTTATGAACGCAGACCATAAGTAATATGTTATATACCACCATTGGTGGTGTCTAAGATCTATCAGTTTATGGACGCAGACCGTAAGTAATATGTAATAAAACACCATTGGTGGTGTCTAAGATCTATGAGCTTATGGACGCAGACAATAAGTAATATGTTATATAACACCATTTATGGTGTCTAAGATCTATAAGTTTATGGACGCAGGCCGTAAGTAATATGTTATATAACACCATTTATGGTGTCTAAGATCTATAAGTTTATGGACGCAGACCGTAAGTAATATGTAATAAAACACCATTGGTGGTGTCTAAGATCTATGAGTTTATGGACTTACGGTCTGTAAATAATTTATTATCACCATTAATGGGTTCTGTGATCTATGAGTTAATGGACGCAGATCGTAAGTAATTTGTTATATAACACCATTGGTGGTGTCTAAGATGTATGAGGTTATGGACGCAGGCCGTAAGTAGTATGTTTTATAACACCATTGGTGGTGTCTAAGATCTATGAGTTTTTTATGCAGACCATAAGTAACATATATAACGCCATTTTTGGATGTCTAATATCTATGAGTTAATTGACACAGACCGTAAGTAATACGTTATGTAATACCATTGGTGGTGTCTAAGATCTATGAGTTAATAGACGCAGACCATAAGTAATATATATAACACCATTGGTGTTGTCTAAGATTTATGAGTAGATGGACGCAGACCGTAAGTAATATGTTATATAACACCATTGGTGGTGTCTAATACCTATGAGTTTATGGACGCAGACCGTAAGTAACATATATGACACCTCTGGTGGTGTCTAAGATCATTGAGTTTATGGAGGCAGACCGTAAGTAATATGTTATATAACACCATAGGTGGTGTCTAAGATTTAAGAGTTTATGAACGCAGACCGTAAGTAATATGTTATAGAACACCATAGGTGGTGTCTAAGATCTGTGAGTTAATTGACGCAGACCGTAAGAAATATGTTATATACCACCATTAGTGGTGTCTAAGATCTATGAGATAATTGACGCAGACCGTAAGAAATATGTTATATACCACCATTGGTTGTGTCTAAGATCTATGAGCTTAAGGACGCAGACCATAAGTAATATGTTATATAACACCATTGGTGGTGTCTAAGATCTTTGAGTTTATGGACGCAGACCGTCAGTTATTTGTTATATAACGCCATTGGTGTGTTCTGTGATCTATGAGTTAATGAACGCAGACCGTAAGTAACATATATAACTCCTTTGGTGGTGTCTAAGATCTATGAGTTAATAGACTCAGACTGTAAGTTACATATAAAACACCACTGATGGTGTCTAAGATCTATGAGTTTATGGACGCAGGCCGTAAGTAATATGTTATATAAAACCATTGGGTGTGTCAAAGATCTATGAGTTATTGGACGCAGAACGTAAGTTATATGTTATAAAACACCATTGATGGTGTCTAAGATGTATGAGTTTTAATGCAGGTCACAAGTAACATATAGAACACCATTGGTGGTGTCTAAGATCTATGAGTAAATAGACGCAGACCATAAGTAACATATATAAAACCATTTGTGGTGACTAAAATATGTGAGTTAATTGACGCAGACCGTAAGTAACATATATAACACCATTGGTGGTGTCTAAGATCTATGAGTTTATGGACGCCGACCGTAAGTAACATATATAACACCATTGCTGGTGTCTGAGATCTATGAGTTTCTGGACGCAGACCGTAAGTAACATGTTATATGACACCATTGGTGAGTGTCTAAGATCTATGAGTTTATGGACGCAGACCGTCAGTAACATATATAACACCATTGGTGTTGTCTAAGATCTATGAGTTTATTGAAGCAGACAGTAAGTAACATGTTATATAACACCATTGGTGGTGTCTAAGATCTATGTTTTAATGGACGCAAACCATAAGTAGCATGTTAGATAACACCATTGGTCGTGTCTAAGATCTATGAATTTATTGACGCAGACAGTAAGTAATATGTTATATAACGCCATAGGTTGTTCTAAGATCTATGAGTTAATGGACGCAGACCGTAAGTAATATGTTATATAACACCATAGGTGGTGTCTAAGATCTATGAGTATATGGATGCAGACAGTAAGTAATATGTTATACAACACCATTGCTGGTGTCTAAGATCTATGAGTTTATTGACGCAGACAGTAAGTAATACCGGTATGTGATATAACACCATAGGTGGTGTCTAAGATCTATGAGTCGCCCCAGTTGCCACCCTCAAACGCCGCAACTGCTAGCGCTTGCGCTAGACTAGAGTGCCTAGCCTAGAGTCACCAAATAATGAAGAAGTTAGTCGTCCAGAAGCTTTATTTTAATGAATTTTTCAGGATGAGACCCAGAACATTTGTTTAAAAATTAAATAGCATAAGACCACGTATCAAAAAAACAAAAAAAAAAACCCACTACGACAAATTTTGGAAATAAATTTCTCCCGAAGAGAGACCGGCCTGCCTTGCCTTAAAACACGCAATACTGAGGTGAGGAAAGTTAATTTGTATTTGAATTTGAAAAAAAAAATCATTTTAAATTATAAATAAGACTAGTAATTATTAAAGTAAAGTAAATTTAATTAACATTATTTAACTCCTTTTTAACAACTTGGAATTGACAAATATCAATGTCATTTGTACAAGTTTTGTTAGAGAAATTGTATAACTTTAATGGGGTTTATATATATTTATATTTAGAATTTAATTGTAATTAATCTTCAAATTCAGGACTGTATTGAAAGTAGCAGGTTATTATTTATTATAAAAATTTAGATTCCTGCTGAGTTGTCTACAAAATAAAAGATATTATAAGATAATATTTAAATCATTTTTTAAATTCATTATATTAATATATTAGTTAAAATAATAATTCACTTTCACTTATGTTTTTTTTTTCAGATTCCATTCAACTAACTTAAGACTTCTCATTTTATAGAATATACACTTTACGATTTCAAAAATAATTTATGAGACCTGATGCTGTTTGGTAGTGTTTTGTTGATGAACATACCGTCATATGCCTTACCCAAATAGAGACAAAATTTTACATGCATCAAATAATCTTGATCAAAACCTTACAATTACAATGTAATTATATTATTCTTCAAGTTGAACTTCAAGACTTGGGTAAAACCATTTTTGGAGCTTATAGTAAGCCCAGTGACAGTGGGAATTTTAGACAATAAAATATGTAGAATAAAACAGGGCTGCTTTCTCACTTTCTCTTACCGTCAACCAACAGAGCTACATGGAACCAATACAATACTACAATATTATATGTATTTACTGGTGATGAAAGATCCTTTATGAGAATATAATATAATTTATCCATACACATGGTGAAAAAGAGAAGTTGAAATTACAACTTCAAGTATAGTTGGCCCTGAAAAACTTATACTTAATCTAGTTATTTAAGGATCCAAAGCTAATATTGTTCCATCATATGTCTCATAATTACAATTGCTTATTACTATTAAGTAGATTAAATCATTCTATGTTCAAGATTGCATTTTATGCAAGTTTTGAATGTTGTAGAATTTTTATTTATGTTTTTTAAGGCCATCCAATTCTTGACAAAAATGCCATACAGAAAATGAGCATTTGTATATATTTTTTCTTGAATATGGAACAAGAAATGTTTTTTTTTAATTTCTGTGTCTACCACACTAGGCTCACCTGGAATATAAACTAAATGTATAACAATTATTTTGCTATTTCTTCTATTTATGTTTTACATGGTGGATTACAGGTACAATATAAACGATTCACATTCGTAAAATATAGGTATTAAATAATTAAAATTTAACGTTGCTTAAAAGGCAGACATTTTATTATTATTTTAAAATACACAATGAAATTTTATTTTTATGAAGCATAATAGAGTTTTGTTGGAGCTTTTAATAACTTCATTAACCTGTGGATTAGTGTTGTTTTAGTCCCAGGTCCTATTTTAGTTTTAGTTTTTA
>MUZC01001984.1:10011-24737 GCA_002072015.1 Radix auricularia | reverse complement strand
ACCTCTCACAATACACTCTCAATGACACCAAGCAAACCTCTCACAATACACTCAATGACTATTTTATTATTATATTTTAAATATCATTTAGTTATCAAACGTATTAAATAACTAGATGCGTTCGCCGCAGATTTGCCCATTGATAGTGCAAACAAACTGGAGTGGGGGGGGGGTAGAACAGACATAACTACATCACGATGAAATCAGAACAACGCGAATGAACCTCAGAGGCGGGGATAACTGCGAAGCATTTTTTATTTGGAAACATGTGCACTGTGGTTAGCCTCTTTCAATCCCCCACCCCCACCCTGAACCACCCTAATCGATAAAATGGCGATTAAAATTAAAGATATTGTTTTGAAACTTTTTTTCGATTATAAAAAAATAATTAATTTGATTCTATTCATAATTAATAGAATAGTTTGTTGTTTTTCTTTACGTTCAAACTTCTCTAGTTGTAAAAAAAGAAAGTGTAAACTTAAAATAAGCTCTTTTATAAGGAAAATGATATAAAAAATAAACATTGTTTTTAGTAAATTAACAATAACAAACTTTTAATTCATTGACAACATATTGAACTAGTTATATTCAAATATATCTTTTTAACATATTAAATATATTTTTATTAAATACTTAAGGTATTGGCAGTTTTAAAAATGCCCTAAAAGGGCACTAAATGTGAAGGAAAATAACATATCGAAAAAAGTGATTATGAGGTCTTAGAAAATTTTTATAACTTTTGAACCACTTGGGATTAAAAGATTATCTTTATGTTTTTTTAATCATCAAACAATTTCTATACATCTGTATTACTTTCATGTTTTTAAAATTAATTAAAAAATTTCATCCAATTGCCTAAATTTTAAAGCGTCATTTAACTTATTTTGTTAACTATCTTTAAAAAGTTTCTACCAATTTTTTTTTATAAATTTATTGTTGAATAGTAAGTTAAACTAAAACTTGTAATATGTTAATTAAAAATAGTGATTCTTTTTTAAAAAATATTTGTAAAAAATAATTATTGTAATTGCAATAAGCTTTAAAATAAGCTGATAAGGAAAATAAACATTGTTTTTATCTAAATAACAGTAACAAAATTTAAATTCAATGACATAATATTGAACTACTTATATTCAAATATATCTCCTAACAGTATGATATTTCTTAATTAAATACTTAAGTATTTTTTAAAATGCCCTTAAAGGACACAAAATGTGAAGGAAAGCAACATGATACGTTTTAGTGACAATGTGGGAGGGGAGTCAAAAATCGGCCAAAATCGCGTGACCTAATTTATAGACGGTCCCGCATGTAAACTTTAAAATTAACCCGTTGGGGCAAAGACCTCAGACAACACCAGACACGTTATAAGATGTCAGGTACAATTTTATGATGTAAAAAAACTTGACACATAATATGCTTTAAATACAGAGTGGACTGTGATATACCCTTCCAAATAAATACAAGATACCCAAAAGAATTGTGGGATTGAAGATATGAAACGCTTAAAAATAAAGGAGAAATATATATGTGCACATATTAATCTTTAATTCCGACAGCAACCAAATAAATTTGGTTTATTCTATTTTGTTATATTATGCACTATAAATTTATATTATTATAAAAATATAGAATGTAAGTTTAATATTAGTAATTTATCCATTTTTACTGATGAAGGCCATTGTCGAGACGTCTACATTCATTTGACCATTTGTCATCACTAAAGCTTTACATTTATTATTTAAGTCGCACCAATCATTTTTTTTAAATCTTGTATAGGATTGCATGATATGCATAATATTTTGAAAGACGAAGTTTTTTTTTTTAATTGAGGACCGTCCATAAATGACGTCACGCAATCTTGGTCGATTTTTCACCCGTTGTCCCAAAAACTTAGGACACCCCCCCCCCACACACACACACACATACTTAAAAGCTGTATTTTCTATTTGAAAAATAGCATTCTGAAATCACATTTTTGTCATTTAAGTATGTATTTAGTGTAAGGTTGAACTCTAATATCGTAACACGCGTGAGGCTTTGTAAACCGTCATAAAATAAATTGTAAGAAATCAAATATTCAAGTGGAACTTACATTTGAAGTTGCGATTTTTTAATGTGACGTCACATTTCTCAAACACCACCTCCGCCCTCGTCACACATTGTCACAAATGTGTGGCTTCCCTAACCCGGGGGTATGATTCTAGCCGCCCTTTCCAACATTAAAAAAAAAGTGACAGTGCTCCTGCTGTGGAGAGCACTCCCTACGAACCCCTTCCTACGACACAGAGTAAGTGAGTGTTAAGACGTTTATTAGAGGGAAGGGGTGCAAATTTTAAAAAGCAATTTCTTTAGGTTATAGTAAAAAGTTATCAATTAGAGGAGGTTAGGAAACTTATTTAAAAAACATTAGTGAATGTGAAACTGTCATCAGTTATTGGGTAATATCTATTTTTAGAATACATCGTAGAGGCTCATGGGACTGTTATTTACAAATGGACGGCTAAACAAAGTTATTTGTTTGAATTTTATCAATTTCGCCTGGAGAAGCCGTTAGTTTCAACGCCGTATTTTCTAAATTTGTAATCAGTAGAATTTTAAGAAGTAGTAGCTTTGAAAATAGAATTAATAATATATTTTATCTGTTAACGATTGTAATTCACTGTGCTCGTTAATTAATCTTCCTTGTTAGCTTTATTATTCGGAACATCATTGTCGTCATTGAACTCATACTCTGCTTACTATGTTTCTTATTTTCTGAGGAATTATTATTTAATCAATGACTCATTTATCTTGATGATAAGTTTTATGCTTAGTAAATGAATTGATTGAAAACCCCAGCTGTGTCACAGAAGAGAGAAAGTGCATTTCAACAATAACATTATCATTGAGTTTGAGTCATTGTCGTCAACTCTGACTTAGCTCTCCCTCCAAAACTTGCCCAACAGAACAAGAAGAAATCATTGGAATCCGGAATAACTCTATACATTTTGAGACTTTCATGCCTGAGATGGCAAATAAATTGTGTTTTAAATATTCTGAGGAGAGATATGAAATGCTTTCTAAGGATATTATTCAAACTTGTGCTAATAAACAAAGACTTTGTTATGCTCACCCCAAAAGTTTTCTGAAGAACATTTACTTGAATGAAATTGAAGGTCTTATTTTGAATCATCCTGTATTATTCAAAAGTTTCAAGCTTTTATAAACAATTTTGAGTGTCAAAAAAGTATTTACTTTATTGTTACTAGACTAGATCATTCATCAAAATCATCTTGTCAAAGGTCACTTCGTGAAGAGCTTTTTCTGATTAATAGCTGGGTTAATCTTAAGCCTTTTTTAAAAAAAGAAAGCTGTTACTGTAGCTTATACATTGAGAGTAAATATATTTATTGTTGAAGAAATATTCACCCTGCTTGCATCAGATAATATAACATCAATAGAGCCAGCAAAGTTTTTGAGGGGGGTTTCCTGCCATCCTCTTTGCTTCAGTTTTAATACTGTGTGTATTAATTGAGGGCAAACAATATGAAGCTCCTTGAAAACTCCAACTTTGAAGCAGTTAACTCTGCATTATCTATGGACCTTGAAAACAGCAATACTCATCTTGACTTTCGGTTAGTAAATCTTCAGTTTATTTACATTAAAATATATAGTATTAGTATTAAACTTAAAGGAATGGTGACTTTGTAAAAAGTGTTAGGTAATGATAATGTTTCCTTGAGCATCTTTATTTATAGCGTCTTAAAATAAAGACCCTTATATTTAATATGCTTTTAATTGCATACTAAAATAAATTCTGTTCATGTTCTGTAAATATATAAATAAATTTATTAATTTAATTTATGTAGTATGTAGCCTTATTTATGAACGATTTTTAAATGAGCAAATACATATGAAATTTAAGAAAGTTTTGCATATTTTAAGAGGACTAACATCTTAAATTTCAGCATTGAGAGCTATTCCTGCAAGATGGCTGGTAATGATAAACGCTTATTTAAAACGCTGAATGAAGAAAATCGTGAGGCACCAGGCGGGCTCCAGGCTTTGTCTCCACCACAAGCCTATGGGTATACTTACAACACACCTAGCCCAAATGAGTATGTAATAAAAAATAAGTTAAGAGTGAATACAGTTAAAGCCTCTGTCTTTTAGAAAATTTAACCTTAGATTATTGACTGGTTATAGATGAATTAAGTAATCAAATTTGAAAACATTTATAAAATGTCTTGTGTTTATCCCCAGTCCCAATACCCTCTTTGTTGGCAGCCTGGAAGAAGGTGGGACATTATGTGACACCATCTCTACAAAGACCCTCTTCTACTTGATATCAACTCTTAATGCCTCTTTTAATCCAGACTATGATTTTAGTGCTGCTAAAAGCTCTGAGTTCAGCAGAGAAACAAGTTTAGATGTAGGTCATCTTAAATTTAGAAAATAGGTTTAAGTTTATGTGAATTGGGTATGAATTTTCAGACTATATATGAATAATAAATAAGAGAATTAAGTTGGTGAGGAAAATATTAAATCAGTGGCAGCTTCCTAATGAAAAGGAACACGTAGTTTACTAAAAATTAGACATTGTTTATTGACCTTAAAAGATTAACTTTTTTCTGATGCTAAAAGGATGTTGCATTAAACAATCATTAAACATTTTATGGTTTGTTTTTTTTTTATAGTGGGTTGAGCAAAATATAAATTCTTCTCTATTTGCTGCTGCTGGAGACCGATTTGGTGCCTTCAGACAACAACTTTGGGCAGCTGTGGATGATGAAATTTGTTTAAAAGACTGTTACATTTACAGGTATGATACAAAACATCAGCAAATATAGTTAAATTTTCAGCTTTACCTGTTGATATCATTTACCTTATGAAAATTTAATTTTGTGTTTAAATGTTAAAATTAACTTTCTTTTTCAAACCTACAGTTACAATCCTGATCTCTCCTCGGATCCATTCAGTGAAGATGGTTGCATTTGGTCTTTTAATTACTTCTTCTACAATGTGAAACTAAAGAGGATTGTATTTTTTTCCTGCCGAGCCAGAAGGTAACAAGCTTATTTTTTTTTAACAGATCAAAACAAATATTGCTACAGATAATAATTATTAATAATTGTGAAATCAAAATGAAATTTTTTAATTAAAATTCTCTGTCTAAAGTCATCACTACTTGTACCACTTGTTGTTTACAGGAATGATGTCTTTGATTATGACACTGGAATGGACAATACCATGGATAATTCAGAGGAATTGATGTTCACTACGTAAGTGCCATCTAAAATATAAACTCTACCTAGGCAAACTTGTTAAAAGAAAAATCTATCTATGTATATAATTCACAAGAATGATTAGTGTGCATATAAGCGTGATGAATGACCCTCTCTGTTTATGGTTGGCACGCAAAGTAGGCTCAGAATGGGAGGGAGGCATGTCTCGAAACCAACAATGTTTCTTGCGTTAAGTGATTTGTAGTGTAGTGGTTATCATGTCCGCTGTACACGCTGAAGGTCCTGGGTTCAAGCCCCATGGGGAAACATTATTTTTTAATTTTTAAAAATGTTTGGTTGTGCCCATTCTTTTGCCCCTTTTTTAGCGAACATGGCTGACCATCGCTAGAGTCGACCAATCACAGTTTAAGGTTGGCAAGCTAGGTTGGTGCAATGGGGGCAGGTAGCTAACCACAGTGCGCATGTCTCAAAGCTAGAGCTGAGGAAATTAAATATTAATAAATTGATTAATAGTTGTTTTTTTAATTAATCAATTAAAATTAGTTGGATATATTAAAATTTAAGCAAGTATATTTTTATTTTTTTGGCCAATTTATTAACAATATATATTTTTTTTACCTACATTCTTTTCCCTCATAATATTATTATTTATTTAGATGTGCATACGTAAACAAAAAGGTTTTTATTCCTTATTTCTTGCATAGTAGAACGAATTTTCTGTGCTACGTCATAAAATTTGGGAGCCATGGAATTACCATGACTTAGCCAGTTTTGCAAAATAATGAATCGCGTCTTAAGGAGATCTATATATGCATTATATAGATCTAATTTATAAACATAAATTAATTAAATTTTTTTCCAAATTAATTGAACAAAAAAAAATTTAATCAGTACCAGCCCTACTTGAAACCATCAATAGGTTGATGATGTCCCCACCACCCCCACCCCTGATGTTCATTCCCATTGTTCTGATTTCTTTGTGCTGTAGTTTGTTTCCATTCTTTCCCCCTTGCTTAAAATACGTAAATAAATTACATAGAATAGTTAAAATACACTGAAATACTTGTTAAGACACATAAAATTATATTTTTTATGACAGAACAGTAAAAAAATCTTTTATTTATACTTAAAAGAAACACAAGTTTAGGATGACCTCTCATTTCACTCTCTGTTTCAAGTGTCATGAAAGGAAGTTTTTTATTAAGATAATTTCATTTAAGCCAACACAATAATTAGTCAGCACTATGTTTCAGTCAATTTTTTTGTTTCCTTCATAGCTTATAATGTTTATAACAAGTGTTATTTTCAAATTGACCCTAATACACCTGTTATATTTATTTTTCTGATCTTTTCTTGCAGTGATGTGAGTCCTTAATTGATGTTAACCTTGTCAAGTGCCAGCTGAATCATTTGCACAGCACAAGACAATGAAAACATTCAAAGTGCAAATCTCTTCTTGCACCAAGTACTGAAAATGATAGGAATGAAACAGTTCCATACCCCTGAAACATCCTTCTCCAATGAGGAAATGTATTTTTGGTTTTGTTCTAAGATTAAAAGTATTATGAAGCTAAAATAAGCTTTCATGAAGAAATAACATTTTAATTAATAATGATTTTCTGTCATTTCTGCCATGAATTTTTTTACATTTACTTTTCCAAGAATTTTTATGAATGATAGAATTTATGTCTATGTTTCACCATATCTTTCTCTAATTCTTTTGTATTTTTGCAAAGAATACTCTGAGTATATTATTATTTGCACACATTTTTAAAATATTTTCTTGCTTTAATTTTGGTGAACCTCAAAACATTGTATATAATTATTTGAAAATAATTTTCTCAATTATTTTAATTGAAGTTTAAGACATTAAGAATGTCATTGAAATTGAGTTTTAAATCCATCATTAACAAAGAAAAGTGGACTGCATGATGTTTTAAATGTAACATATTTATTTAATCAAACTGTATTTGTAACCACTTCTCTTTTAAAGATAATTTTGGGCTTTTATTTAAGGTATTTTATCGATAGCATTTAATTCATATAACTATTTAATTGTACAACATCTAATTAATGATATATATTATTTAAAAAAAGAAAAATTAGCTTACTTTAATATAACTTAGAGTAAGATGCTGAATATGTTTCTGCATTATTTTTATGGGGACACCGAACAAGTTTGTGCTGGCACTTTAGTTTTATAATTTTATCATCTCCCTTGGAGACTTCAAGCTCAGCTCTGTAAGATATGTCAGAAACCCCACGCCAGCTACGATCAGAAATCCTCGTTGAAAGAAGTTAACATTTTCAAAAACAAATTTATCACCTATCAGATTTTTTAAAAAAATTATGTATTGCTATTTTCATTGTAAATTACTAATGGGAAAAGTATTCTTTTATTAGACTCTCAACCATTTAAGCAGACTGTTACTTATTCCCAGGAGGGCAGCTTGGCTTTATACATTAATAATAGTTTTGAAATACATCCTGTAATTAACTGTAACAAGCTTTTTTATAAACATCAAGCTTTTTTTAATTTCAATGTTATCCAAGGAATAAATCAGTTGCATGATGACATTGTCATCAAAACTCAATTTGGTAGTCCTATCAATATTTATTGAAAAGATAAAGTTATATACTTTTTATGCTCTCATTTTTAAATCAGATTCATTTATTTTCTTTATTTCTTCCACATTAGTGTAATTTTTTTTTTTTATTAATTAAGAAAATTAGCTTGTGTGTGGATGTACAATTAATATGCATGAAACATGTTTGTTTTTTCTATGAAAATCCTGGTATTTGATCTTTGACTTGACTCTTTGAACATGCCCCCAGTATTGATGATATTGATATGTTATTTGTTTTGTCCATGACCATTTGTTAAATTTTTGAAGATAGTTTATATCAAGGCAGGCAATAAGTTTACAATTACAATACTGTTGAAAATATTTCTGGTATTAATATTTTTCAGTTCATTATCATGTTGAAATATTTGAATAATTAATGGTTACTTGACAAAATATAATTGAAGATTCAAAAACTTATAGGCAATTTAATGGTATTGAATTCTTTATCATTACAATCATAAATTCATCAAAGATGTTATCTGAAACTCTATGGCAAAGTAAAACAAGGTAGTTGTAAATGATAAGCTATTGCTGCTGGGTTTTTTCATTTTCTTTAAATTTATTTTATTTATGTATGATGCATATTTCTTTATTTGTAATTTTAAGGAGGTTTTATTTTGTTTTGAACAGAAAAGTAGAAACCCAAGTAACTCATGTTTATTTTCTTGCTTCAAGTTTTTTTTTTAAAATCAGCATGTAAAATTACAAGTCTACTTCAAAAATTAGCTGCATAATAAGCTTAGGTAGTAAACTTATGACTAAGTTAGGACAACCCACAAGATTATAAAGCAAATGTCAAAGTGCATTATTTACCTGATCCACAGATTTTTTCTAGTGGAAATCATTTTTGCAACTCTTAAATTTATCCAAAAGTCAATTTAAAAATTTCTTTTATTGAGTGCAGAAAATGATCATGATGAATCTAACCAAATAAATGTTAAGAATAGGGTACAAGTATATAAAAAATTCTATGTTCAGAGTAAGAAAACATTGGGCACAAACTGAACTTAAGTTTTTTAAATGTGTTAGTTATCTTTTTGGAGTAGTAATTTCTAAGTAATGTGACAACTTCTTTGTTAAGTTATAAAATCTTTGTTCACATCTTGGCATGTCATCTGTTGAAGAATCAATTGTAAATATGTATCAAAAATTACCAGCAGCTTTATGGCTCATTACACAAGAAAACAATTTTGTAAATATGAAGTAAATAACACTTCTCCGTAGTTCTCTCCCCTATGTTCTAAGATGTGTTCACATTCAATTAAAATTATGGTTTTTATTTCCTTAAAATGCACTACAATTAACCCACCCCCAGTAAAGTAAATCAAGTAAATGTATGTATATTTTTGTATCTATTAAGATTTTTGCTATACAAATTTCTTGTTTGATTGAATTGTAAATTAAAAAAAGAAAGAATCAAACTTTATCTTTGTTTCATTACAGACAATGTCAATAATCATTGTAACATTTTCTAGACCCATCTTTGAGTGGAGGGGAAGTTGTGAAAACTTGAAATGACTGAATATCATCTTGTCATCCAATAAACACTTTTCCTAGAGATATCAATTCTACCCCAGAGCTGTGACATGGGCTCTTATAGTCCAGTGGCTCTCAGCAACTCATAAGACTGAAAAGGGGTGGGGGTGGTGGTAGGACCCATAGTTGTGTTATGGTCACAATCCAAGGGACACCATTAAGTGGTCACAGATGTCATCCTAATCCAAAAATAACGTGAGATTAGCTGCTTACTCCTCACATGCACTGTACATTATGCATTATAAAATGATAATTTCTCACAAACCATCAACTAAATCCTAAGCATTCCTTAATATATTAGACATAAAATACATTCTAATTCACTAAGTCAAGAATTTCTTGCCAGACATGGAAAAAAAATTTGCAACTACATAATAGTTCTTAAATAAAGATCATGCTTTTTTAATAAAGGTATTGGCATAACTTCGATCTTCCCATCCGTAGTATGCAGAACTTAATTTAAAGCTAATATAACCTTTTTTTTATTAAATTGTTATTCTTTAAATAATCAAGACAATATTTTAATGATATCAAGTTCATGATAGTTTCTACATAATGTATGCATCGCTTTTAACGTATATTTGCAAAACTTGGAAGACTCCATTGTAAATCCTTTGTGGAAACGGGGTCGTGGAAAAGAGGCGGATACTTGCCAGCTCTCGGATTCCTAGCGTACACAAACGGTTTCAGCTGCATGGTCAGCGCCTGTGACGTCCTGTTAGCGGGCAACAACATTTCATAGGCCGGGTCCGACTTGTCGTAACGACCTACGGTGAAGTTAGGACAACGCCAAATGAACTCTGTGTACTCGGCAAGGTGAGGCGGAAGCTTCAGGTTAGCCAGAAGGTCAGCTGGAGGCGGGTGCCGATGAGAGAGGCCGCCGACAATCTTATAAGTGCCGTAACCGATTTCTGGGGTTTTGCTCCTTTTGGGTTTGCCAATTAACACAAGATCTTCATTGGATGGCCCAGAGATTGGCAAAACAGTGCATTCTTGGAGATGATGCTTCCTGCTATTGTAGGGCTCGCCATCGGCAGGAATTCCTGAGCATATCACTTTGGAAACCGGCTTAGCCCACGGCTTGGCGCGACATATAAACGGCTCAAACTCAGGACCGTTGCCCTGTGGCTTGCACAGCCTCAGTGGTTTACAGTCAACTTCAAGGATGTTGTTGTTGTACTTTGAGTTGTTGTTGGTGCACAAACAGACGTCTTCATTGTGGAATTTCACCTCTTTACTTATCCTCTCAAAATGATTAGCGAAAAATCCCACACGTGTTGAATTGATATTTGGGATTAACGTGTTCCTATCCTCCCCCTCCAATATAAGATCATCCACAAGGGTGTTGTCTGCATACATGAAGCAGTTGCCTGGGCAATAGGCCAAAGACCGAATATTTGAAACAAAAGCCATGTCTTCCCTGGATTCATTGCCATATTCATCAGAATTGTAAATATGCCCACTGCATTGTGATTTTATATCAGGCCCCGGTAAATGCATGTTATTGTTGTTGCTGTTGTCTGACATTTGATAACACAAAAGGCTCTTGAGATTGTTGGAGTCAGCCATAGAAGCATATCCTCCATCCTGGCAACTTCTCCTGCCACTACGAATGGTTTCCTTGTAGTTCCCTGTTATCAAACTTCCCATGGTAACTTTTTGCGCCGCCACATGGTACCCCATCCGCTTTCCACTCCTGTTTTGGTTAATGGCGATACATTCATTCGTTTTAAAAACTGGCTTTGAATTACAGTGATCACCATTCAGAAAACATTCTTTTCTTTGCGGCGTATCACTCCCGAGGGATATATTTTTGAAAGCTGCGCAGTTTGTATCATTTGTTAGCAGGGATTTAACCCAGTCGCCATCAGGTTTGCGGGTACTAAGACCACCGAGTTTTGTTTCCAAAAGACCTGGGATGTTGTTATTGAGAGCTGCGACGTTGTATCCGAAACGCCTACCAAATCTCTTGTTAGTAACATCGAAGCACTGTTCTGGCTTGTCGTGAATTATCTTCAACGTATTCATCTTTTTGCCAATATGAAAACCATCTTCGGCAACGAGCAGATCGGCTACGCTGTCCGCTCTTCCCTTACTGGTGTACACACCACTTCTCTTTGTCGGCCTTTTAATCTTGGTCAGAGTATTCATGTTTTCCGCCACTTTTCCTTCACACAAAGTTGCCTCTGAGCCAAGATTTGACCCTTTGTTGTTGTTAAGATTGATAGATGTTTGTGATTGGTCTTTTTCTCCCAATACTGCCAAAGAAGACGTGTGTGTTGCAGCCAAAGATTCCCTGGGGCCCTCATAATCCTCATGCTTGATATTCGCGTCACCTATCGCGTCAGTTGTTTGGGTTTTGGTAGCGATTTCGCGGTTGTCTTCAGGTCCAGTCATAGACATGGCGTCTTCTGATTTGACATCAGTTGCACAGTCTTCCCTGTGACCTTTTCTTTGACAACAGTCTTCGGACGTATCAACATTCAACCGACTTTCGATTTTAAGCGATCGTTTGATGACGTCGTTCTGTGTCTCGTTTCTAGACCGTGTGCGTCTCTCTTCATTAGATGAGCAAGACAACGTGCTTTGAGATCTCTCACTGGGCGCACTCCATGGAGACATAATCTCGTTGTTGTTAAGAGATCCATGTTCTTCGCCAATGGAGTTGCGGGAGCTTCCCGTTCCGTTACCATATCGCCTGGCTACCATGTTACCGCTGTTATACATCGCCCCTTTCCTCAGATCTGCCTGACTGACAGAGAGACATCTATTTTCAGGACCAGGAGACGAGCTTCTGCTGGTGCACCTTGAGCTACAGCTTGGGCTCACGCCGATATTTCGACAGCTGGCTAACCGATTGACATTTGTGTCCAGTAAGGGCCGAGCGTTTTTTATCGTGCATGAAGTTAAGTTATGGGATGGCAGGACGGGGAAACGGGTTTGTCCCTTTCTGCTGTGATCTTCTGCGCCCTCGTTCAAGTTCTGGTTATCGTGACACAAGTTTGAACCTCGGGGCGTTCCTTCTTTCTCCTTAACTGGGGACGGTATCGTATCCTTCTCGACGAGATCTGTTTCAGCAGCATTGTCATTAACGCCTCTTTCACTCTGTCGATCGATACAAGAGTTGTTGTTCTTGCTGCGGCAGTGGTTCTCATTGTTGTTCTGACTAGGACATTCGAGGACGTACGACTTGGCTCCCCACTGACTATCGCAGCTTGGCAGCGACACTTCTAGGGGTTTCCCTTGTGAAATACGCTTGATGTTGTATCGTAGAGGCGGGTGCTCGTCTGTTACTTCAGCTAGAGACCGAGGCTCACATTGTATTTGAGGGTGCCGTGCGTACACTTGATATCTGTCAATTAAAAAAGTAATTGATGGTCAAGTTTATTCTTTCATAGATCCCATGGACTTAAAATACCGTTTTATATTTTTCATTTCAAAGTTCAAAAACAATAAAATAATTCAATTTTGGAATACATTTTACGCATACATTGAAAACAGAATTTAAACAAACATAAATAAACAAAACCAGGTACTCTGTAAATCTTAACACAACTTGAATTTGTACCTGGCCAGAATTACGCCATAATGTATTTTAAAAAGGCACATTTAATTCCTATAGAAACTAATGTATGCCATTTACAGTTGGTGTATCTTTTAAACATTTTTAAGAAATACTTCCCAACTCGCATAAAAAATTCAAAGTTCAATAACATGCATAAGTAATAGCAATTGGTTAGTTGAATCTCTGTGATTAAGTCAACACATTAAGTCAACGTATTAACCTTTCATCCAAAGGTTTACGGGGCGCTCTTGGAACGACAGTTTTCGAGAATCGCTATTTGCAGTAAAAAATTATTATTATTATTTTTTTTTTTTTTTGCAAGATTTTTATTGTTTGAAGCACGGTCCGTTTTTTTAGCTGGATCTCCATCTTCAGTCTGTCTGACAGCCAAATCTCCATCTTCAGTCTGTCTGACAGCTAAATCTCTATCTTCAGTCTGTCTGACAGCCAAATCTCTATCTTCAGATGCCTTACAGCCAAACCAAATCTCTATCTTCAGTGTGTCTGACAGCCATATCTCTATCTTCAGTGTGTCTGACAGTCAAATCTCCATCTTCAGTCTGTCTGACAGCTAAATCTCTATCTTCAGATGCCTTACAGCCAAACCAAATCTCTATCTTCAGTGTGTCTGACAGCCATATCTCTATCTTCAGTGTGTCTGACAGCCAAATCTCCATCTTCAGTCTGTCTGACAGCTAAATCTCTATCTTCATGCCTTACAGCCAGATCTCCATCTTCATTTTGAGCTGCACCACGCAGTAAACATTTCCCTGTCTGTCAACTTTCATTCTATATATACTCACATCCCATAACCAGCCACGGCTTCTCTTGCAAGAAAGTGGAAACGATAAAATACTTTCCTCCCAAAACATTCAGTGTGAGCACTTTTCCTAGCCACGCATTCGTAAAATTGTAGACATTGTTGATAGATGATGATTCGTTTTCGTTCGTGTGGTCAGCAGTCCTTGCCATGTTCGACTGAACTCATCACGTATGTCTGACAGATGTTTTGCTTGGACTCTTAGGCTAGACTTCTCTACACCCGCTTGTTCTGGTTAACCAGAGCTGCTGCTGGTTTTGACGTCACGGCGTTCAGGCGGTGGCATTGCTAGGGATTTGGGGGCCCTGGGGCTAGGCCTCTTTGAAGGCACGGGGGGCTTGGCCTCTTTGGGGGCCCCATCATTTTGACCGATATATAACAGTTAATATTTTTTTTTAAATTTTCAGACACTCATTTGGGGTCCCCCCTCAAGTAGGGGGGCCCAGTGGAGTTTTGAAATTTGGACCCCCCTGCCCTAGCTACGCCATTACTTTCACGTCATTGTATAGTGCGTTATTTGACCCTAGGAATGTGACGCGGCTGGATAGCAAAGTCAATAGTGGGCTCGCCTGACAAGCTGAGGGGCGTGGGACCCAGCCAGCAAAAAAAAAAAAAATGTTGATGAATAACTATTGCTAAGAGGAGATATGCCCCGCCAAGGTCTACCAAACGCCGATAAACTTCATACGAACCCCCTTCGACCACGAAGTTATCAGACCAAAAAAAAAGTGAAGCATCAGTTCCAGTCAGATTATGTGCCGCTCAGGGGCGTCGCTAGGGTTGGTGTCACCCGGGGCGGTACCTCATGATGTCACCCCTTCAGGGGGCGTCCATAAATGACGTCACGCGACGTTGCCGATCCCCCCCCCCCGCGTCATACTTTGTCACAAAAACTTAGACCCCACCCTTTTTGTCCGACATGACGTCACAAAGCTTTGAGGACCCCCCCC
>MUZC01001983.1:16826-27076 GCA_002072015.1 Radix auricularia | reverse complement strand
CACGGTCTGTGTGGCTTGAACTCACCGCCGCTCATAAACAAAACTCATTACACAAAAGGGGCAGACAACCTCGGGAATTTTCTACCCGTCTCTCGACCGCAACAGGTCAAGTGAAAACAACAAAAAAAAAAAAATAGGTAACAATGCCTAGGGACGTAACAATGGGTTTAAAAAATATATAATAATCGAAAATAATTGATTAATCGAAACAATTTATAAAAAAATAAGTACATGCCCTAATACACACACATACACACATATTTATATATATGTCATCTGGAAGTGGGGTGAAGGGAAATGCTATTGCGATATTTTACTATTTTAAAAATATTTTATTATATTATAAGAAGTTACTAAAACTGAATAACGAATGGTCAATTTATAGAATAGAGAAGGTGATTTATATTGTGTACTTTGTAATAAATGAAATGTGTTGAAATATTGCTAGAGAAAGTCGTGTCGGAAAGCGTGATGTAGAGAACTGTCTTAAAGTTGCATGTACGACAAACTTTTCTTCATTTTCAAACTGGGCGAATAACAATTATTATTAGGTCTTGAATCTTTTCCGTTAGACTTTATCAAAGTTCGTATACTTAACAGTGCATAGCTTCATTGGTCTTTCTCGAAATACAATCAAAGTTGGTATACAATCAGTGTCATCAATTTTGCCATTAAAAGACGTCAAACGTATTTTGTAATCAAAACTGCATAATTTCGACTTTTATTTAAAAATAAAATGTTTTCAAAACAGAAAAATACCGACGAGTCAAATAATTATTTAAAATTTAAACTTAGGCCGACTTTGGGCCCCGGGCCGCACAGTTGACACCACTTTTTGAGATAAAATATAAAAGCTTTTTTTTTCCTACTACCAAACACAATCTATTATTAACCAACTAATGAGTAATGAAAGACCTTGACCCCAAGAATTATTATGTAAACATGAACCAATGATAACAGGGACGACGACCCCCCCCCCCCACACACACACTTTTCTCCAGTCAACTGACTGCCAACATTTAACCAACTCTTTCCCCTTTGGAATCTAACCTTTTCCCTTTTTTTAAAAAAATCCAATATATTAACTTGTGGTGACTGAACCGTGTGACCGACCGTGCGTGCGACCTTGCCGAAAAAACTTTGGATCGATTTTAACCCACTTTCTCGTAAGCTATCGAGCTGAAATTTCGCAGGCAGACTCATGCCAATGATAAAAATCGTGTATCAAAATTTCAAATCGATCGACTGGACAGTAGAATCTACTTGAATTATGGAATTTTAAAATTATTTTATTTAACTCTATGTATCATGTTAATTTTAGTGATAGAGTGTCGTGGTGCGAAATATGTTCAACAACCTTTCATGTCGCGCAATAAGGTGCGCATTACATTGAAATTACTTTTTAAAAATAAATTCACGATCGGCGCGTACTGACATGAAAAGTACACATATTCCCTTCGTCAGTAAAACTATCCCCTCCTCCGTCAGTACACATATTCCCTTCGTCAGTAAAACTAGTCAGTAAAACTATCCCCTCCTCCGTCAGTACACATATTCCCTTCGTCAGTAAAACTATCCCCTCCTCCGTCAGTACACATATTCCCGTCGTCAGTAAAACTATCCCCTCCTCCGTCAGTACACATATTCCCTCCTATGTCAGTACACATATTCCCTCCTACGTCAGTACACATATTCCCTTCGTCAGTAAAACTATCCCCTCCTCCGTCAGTACACACATTTCCTCCTCCGTCAGTACACATATTCCCTCCTATGTCAGTGCACATATCCCCTCCTCCGTCAGTACACATATTCCCTCCTCCGTCAGTACACATATTCCCTCCTCCGTCCATACACATATTCCTTCCTCCGTCAGTACACATATTCCATTCGTCAGTACACATATTCCCTCCTCCGTCAGTACACATATTCCTTCCTCCGTCAGTACACATATTCCCCATCCGTCAGTACAAGTATTCCTTCCTCCGTCAGTACACATATTCCCTCCTCCTACCTTTCATGTCGCGCAATAAGGTGCGCATTACATTGAAATTACTTTTTAAAAATAAATTCACGATCGGCGCGCATTATATTAAACACGTTTTACGAGACATAACTAGAATTTTGTATTTTCGGATTGTTTTGCCCATTGCCCTCCGTATTATAATGAACATCCTTATAGTTATGTCTCGTATATAGAGGATTTATAGTAAAAACTTGTTTTTTTGCGGGTTTTTTTATTTCAACTCCAATTCACAGACTCTATCCTAGCCCACTTTCGCTATACTCAACATGTTCTCTTCCCTCCACCTTTAATACACATATTTCCTCCTCCGTCAGTACACATATTCCCTTCGTCAGTACACATATTCCCTCCTCCGTCAGTACACATATTCCCTCCTCCGTCAGTACACATATTCCCCATCCGTCAGTACACATATTTCCTCCTCCGTCAGTACACATATTCCCTCCTCCGTCAGTACACATATTCCCTCCTATGTCAGTACACATATTCCCTCCTCCGTCAGTACACATATTCCCTCCGTCAGTAAAACTATCCCCTCCTCCGTCAGTACACATATTTCCTCCTATGTCAGTACACATATTCCCTTCGTCAGTAAAACTATCCCCTCCTCCGTCAGTACACATATTCCCTCCTCCGTCAGTACACATATTCCCTCCTCCGTCAGTAAACATATTCCCTCCTATGTCAGTACACATATTCCCTCCTATGTCAGTACACATATTCCCTCCTATGTCAGTACACATATTCCCTCCTCCGTCAGTACACATATTCCCTTCGTCAGTAAAACTATCCCCTCCTCCGTCAGTACACATATTCCCTTCGTCAGTAAAACTATCCCCTCCTCCGTCAGTACACACATTTCCTCCTCCGTCAGTACACATATTCCCTCCTATGTCAGTACACATATCCCCTCCTCCGTCAGTACACATATTCCCTCCTCCGTCAGTACACATATTCCCTCCTCCGTCCGTACACATATTCCTTCCTCCGTCAGTACACATATTCCATTCGTCAGTACACATATTCCCTCCTCCGTCAGTACACATATTCCTTCCTCCGTCAGTACACATATTCCCCATCCGTCAGTACAAGTATTCCTTCCTCCGTCAGTACACATATTCCCTCCTCCGTCAGTACACATATTCCTTACTCCGTCAGTACACATATTCCCCATCCGTCAGTACAAATATTCCATTCGTCAGTACACATATTCCCTCCTCCGTCAGTACACATATTCCTTCCTCCGTCAGTACACATATTCCATTCGTCAGTACAAATATTCCCTCCTCCGTCAGTACACATATTCCCTCCGTCAGTACACATATTCCCTCCTCCGTCAGTACACATATTCCCTCCTCCGTCAGTACACATATTCCCTCCTCCGTCAGGACACATATTCCCTCCTCCGTCAGTACACATATTCCCTCCTCAGTCAGTACAAATATTCCCTCCTCCGTCAGTACACATATTCCCTCCGTCAGTACACATATTCCATTCGTCAGTACACATATTCCCTCCTCCGTCAGTACACATATTCCCTCCTCCGTCAGTACACATATTCCCTCCTCCGTCAGTACACATATTCCCTCCTCCGTCAGTGTTGCGTTCTGGGTTCTGGATGTAATTAAGACAGAAGTCTCGTCTCTTGTCAAAGTAACAGGATTCTTTATTGTGGTAACAATTCATGTATAGATACTGCGTCAGTAATACAACAGCTGCCATAACACCATGATAACAATCCAGCCATCCAGTATTTCCAACACAGGCTTATTCCACATCAGTCCCTATTCTCACTGAGTGTCACGCATTCGAGCCACCTCGATAAAATGTATGACACGCACTGCACTGGCCTAACGTCCGCCGCACACACACGCTGACCGCTACTCTACACAGTATCCACATTCCTCGCTCGCCCTGCTCCGTCTCACACTATATATAGCCCCTGGGCGAACTCTGCAAAGTCATGGCGTGACATTCAAGTGTCAGTTTAACTGAACACAGTTCACAACATTTTCACAACAATTTTACAACAAATTCAGTCAGTGATTCTCATACCCTGACAGTCAGTACACATATTCCCTCCTCCGTCAGTACACATACTCCCTTCTCCGTCAGTACACATATTCCCTCCTCCGTCAGTATACATATTCCCTCCGTCAGTACACATATTCCCTCCTCCGTCAGTATACATATTCCCTCCGTCAGTACACATATTCCCTCCGTCAGTACACATATTCCCTCCTCCGTCAGTACACATATTCCCTCCGTCAGTACACATATTCCTTCCGTCAGTACACATATTCCTTCCGTCAGTACACATATTCCCTCCGTCAGTACACATATTCCCTCCGTCAGTACACATATTCCCTCCATCAGTACACATATTCCCTCCGTCAGTACACATATTCCCTCCTTCTCCACCTATATGTTTTCTTAACATCGTGTCTCTGCTGGTCTTGTCTACTTGTATAAATATATGTCTTGTTCAGGCAAACCAAACCACGCGCCAATGTTGATAGTGTGTTGGTCATCTAGCCCTGTCCAGACAACTCATACCTTGCCCTGTCCAGACAACTTATACCTAGCCCTGTCCAGACAACTCATACCTTGCCCTGTCCAGACAACTTATACCTAGCCCTATCCAGACAACTCATACCTTGCCCTGTCCAACCAACTCATACCTTGACCTGTCCAGTTCACCCATACCTTGACCTGTCCAGACGACTCACACATTGACCTGTCCAGACTACTCATACCTTGACCAATCCAGACTATCCATACCTTGGTCTGTCCAGTCCACCCATACCTTGACCTGTACAGACTATCCATACCTTGGTCTGTCCAGTCCACCCATACCTTGACCTGTCTAGACGACTCATACCTTGACCTGTCCAGACTATCCATACCTTGACCTGCCCAGTCCACCCATACCTTGACCTGTCCAGACAATTCATACCTTGACCTCTCCAGACAACTCATACCTTGACCTGTCCAGACCGCCCACAACTTGACCTGTCCAGACAACTCATACCTTGACCTGTCCAGACCACCCACACCTTGACCTGTCCAGATAACTTATACTTTGACCTGTCCAGACCACCCATACCTTGACCTGTCCAGACCACCCACACCTTGACCTGTCCAGACAACTTATACTTTGACCTGTCCAGACCACCCATACCTTGACCTGTCCAGATCACCCATACCTTGACCTGTCCAGGCCACCCATACCTTGACCTGTCCAGACCACCCATACCTTGACCTGTCCAGACCACCCATACCTTGACCTGTCCAGACCACCCATACCTTGACCTGTCCATACCACCCACACCTCGACCTGTCTAGACCACCCATACCTTGACCTGTCCAGATCACCCATACCTTGAATTTGTTGTAACTAAGAGTATGAGTTGAATTCCCCCATATTACTTGATCATGAGTCATTCAAAATGTGGGTGTGCTAAGCTTTGATAAGATAATGTTTACAGTTGTTCAGATGACTGATGTGCAGGTCAGGACATATGACATACAGGTGAGTATACATGACATGCAGGTAAGTACACATGAAATACAGGTAAGTATACATGAAATACAGGTAAGTAAACATGAAATACTGGTCAGTACACATGGCATGCATGTCAGTGCACATGAAATACACTTAGTACACATGGAATACAGGTAAGTACACATGAAATACAGGTAAGTACACATGAAATACAGTAAGTACACATGAAATACTGGTCAGTACACATGGCATGCAGGTCAGTACACATGAAATACGGTGACCCGACAAAACGGCCCCTGACAAAACGGCCCCGGTCAAAACGGCTCCTGACAAAACGGCCCCTGACAAAACGGCCCCGGACAAAATGGCCCCGGACAAAACGGCCCCCGGACAAAACGGGCCCTGACAAAAAGGCCTCAGACAAATCGGCCCTGGACTGATATTTGTTAATGGAATACAATTTTAAATAATTATTTATACTCGCCGATTCAGTGCCAGTTTTAGTTCACAAAAAACAATAATAATAACATCACAAGAAAGAATTTAATAACAGTTAAACTATACGGTAGCAAGTCACAATTGTTTGTTGAGAAAAAATTATGTCATAACGTCACAAGAAATAATTTTACAATTTGACTACTTTCATAAAGGTGAATAAGTTGAACAAAGGTTAAATTAACTTAAAATTTTAAAAATTATTAATTTTTTTGTAAAAAATGTCTACAATTTTTCTGGGGCCGTTTTGACCGGGCCTCTTTGACCGGGGCCGTTTTGTCAGGGGCCGTTTTGTCAGGGGCCGATTTGACCGGGCCGTTTTGTCTGGGGCCATTTTGACCGGGGCCGTTTTGTCCGAAGCCGTTTTGACCGGGGCCGTTTTGTCCGGGGCCGTTGTATCGGGGCCCTTTTGTCCGGGGCCGTTTTGTCGGTGAACCATTAAATACATGTAAGTATACATGACATGCACGTAAGTGCGCATGAAATGCAGGTAAATACACATGATATACAGGTGAGTATACAAGACACGCAGGTAAGTGCACATGAAATGCAGGTAAATCCACCTGATATACACAGGTAATAACTCGCGAATCAGTGGAGTGTACACAGCTCACGCGGGTAAGAATTTAAGATTTTTTAACACCTACATTAATCGGGGACTCTCAAACTATTTCAAGAGGACATGATTGGGTGATTGTTTGAAAGGATTGTAATCCTAGCAGTAGCATAAATGATTGTGTGACATCGAAGGTTATTCCTGTCGTCAACTCCAAGGTGGGAATATTTTTCCCTAGTTTCAGCACAAAACAATTTCTAAATCACTTCAATTTTAGAACCGCTGCTTACCTGCAAATTTCTTTTAGGAAGAATAAAAGCTGAATGTAATCTCGAACGCACTGTTTTCTGTGTTCATATTTCTACCTGCCCGTATCTCCCCCCCCCCCACCTCTCTTCCCTGGGGTGAGCAGGGGGCGGGGGGGCAATGCCAGGCATGATTTTTAGCAACACCTGTAGGAACCGATTAAATCCTCATTTTATAATGAAAAAAAAAATAAAGGAAACACAATAGAAACGAGGTAACTAAACTATGGCGGTCTACATCGTCCTTGACCTGATGAACTCATGACCCAATTTGTGCAACCACTGACCTCCTTGTTTTGTGATACGTGTGTATCTGTATACGTGTGTGTGTGTGTGTGTAAACGTGTGTGTGTTTCTGTATACGTGTGTGTGTGTGTGTTTCTGTATACATGTGTATGTTTGAGGCAACAAGTTTGATTGTAACTTTGAAGCCATTTGTTTGTTGTCGGGGGGGNGGGGGGGTAACCACAGCTAAGCGGCGTAACTGCGTAAATACTTAAGAAGAAAGAGTGAGAAAAGAGAGAGAAAGAGTAGGAAGTGGACGTTTTGAGGTCAGTGTTGCAAGATGCTACAGTTGCCGGGAAAGAGAAAAAAAAAGAACACAAAACGGAACCGGAAATAACATAAAATATGAGTCAGGACGGAAGATCCCCACTTGCATGATGGGTAACGGCATGCAAAATCAGGAAATCGAGTTTTTGGGGTTCTTTTAAGAGTGGGGGAATGGAATAAAAAAGGGGGGGAGGGGTTTGATAATAATAGAGATTGGCTTACGAGGAATAGATGATAAAATTTGTTTTATTTTGGTGAGCCATGATATTGTTGTTACAAGATTATTTCTGTGTTTGGGTTTCTTGTGTTTGTTCATAATACCTTCATTCCCCCCCCCCCAATTGTGCGGATATAAATCCCCCATTGTTGGGATATAACACCTCCATTGTGTGGTTATAACACCCTCCATTGTGTGGATGTAACACCCTCCATTGTGTGGATGTAACACCCTCCATAGTGAGGATGTAACACCCTCCATAGCTTAGATATAACACCCTCCATAGTGTGGATATTTCACTCCCACAGTGTGGATATAACACCCTCCATTGTGTGGATATAACAACCCCCAATAGCTTGGATATAACACCCTCTATTGTGTGGATATAATGTTCCCTTTAAGCCGTGCAGCTGCGCGGCCGCGAAGATATCTGAACGACACCGCGCATCAGTTAAGAATTAACGTGCAGCAAATTTTGTTAATTTAATGCACAAAAAGGGATGCTGCGCAACTTTGCACACGACTTTTTTCACTTTGCACACAGACCAACGAACCTTAGAGGGAACATTGTGGGGGTGGGGGTAGCATTGATCTCCACGGGTTATATGTTGTTGTATTACAAGGGAGAAAATCCTCGTTTTAGAATGTTAAAATAAAACAAAAATGTATTGACGTTTTCCTATTTTCATGACTAAATCTGGGACAAGGGGAGAAAAAAACAGTATTTAAAAAAAATTTGTGCTGATCTGACCTTCATCGATAAACAATAAAATATTTCACAACCTTGACCTTTTTCACAAAGAACTCTAAGTTTGTCCTGTTCGATTAAAATAATTGACTTCCCTTTACTTTCGTAGTTACAAACAATGTCATATATATATATATATTAGGGCTGTTATCGATTAATTTAAATTTAATCGTTAACTTTGGAAAAATTACCGAATAATTAATCGATAATTTTGTTTGAAGCTAAAAATAAGATTTATGACGTCATTAAAATGAAAATTTCAAGGGAAGTAACAAAAACAGGCATTTGACATGTTTTTATTTAAATATAAGTAGTTCAATATAATGTCAATGACTTTAAATTTTGCTATTTTTAATAAAGTAAAAACAATGTTGAATCTTGTACATTACTTTCCTTATAAAATAGCTAATTTTAAGTTTACACTTTAAAAATCTTTTTTTTAAAATTGATAAGTTAGTACGTAAAAAAAGGAAAATATCATTAATTATTTATCAATAAATCGATACAGGTATTTAAAGTATGTACCTTAATTTTAATCGCTATTTTATCGATTAAAATAATTTTAATAGATAAAAATTTTTACCGATTAATCGAGAAATTAATCGATAATTTCCGCAGCCCTAATATATATATATATATATTATACTCTAGCTAAGCTACAATCTTTTAGTAAAAGCTTAATGTAATTTTATTTTTTTTAAAAAGAGGTCTTGAGAAATCAGTTGCTAAAAAATCAGTTTCTAATAAAAAATTTGATGATCAATTTTTTTGCTGAGAAATTATTTGCTTAAACTATATAATACTTTGAGGCAATGGTTACACTTTACAATACGGTGAGGCAACAGTTACACTTTACAATACTTTGAGACAATGGTTACACTTTACAATACTTTGAGACAATGGTTACACTTTACAATACTTTGAGACAATGGTTACACTTTACAATACTTTGAGGCAACGGTTACACTTAACAATACTTTGAGACAATGGTTACACTTTACAATACTTTGAGACAATGGTTACACTTTACAATACTTTGCGGCAATGGTTACACTTTACAATACTTTGAGGCAATGGTTACACTTTACAATACTTTGAGGCAATGGTTACACTTTATAATACTTTGAGGCAATAGTTACACTTTACAATACTTTGAGGCAATGGTTACACTTTATAATACTTTGAGGCAATAGTTACACTTTACAATACTTTGAGACAATGGTTACACTTTACAATACTTTGAGACAATGGTTACACTTTATAATACTTTGAGGCAATGGTTACACTTTATAATACGGTGAGGCAACGGTTACACTTAACAATACGGTGAGGCAACGGTTACACTTTACAATACGGTGAGGCAACGGTTACACTTTACAATACTTTGAGGCAATGGTTACACTTTACAATACTTTGAGGCAATGGTTACACTTTACAATACTTTGAGGCAATGGTTCAAATATACAGTATTTTATGAAAACAGTGAAATTATCCATCAGTGTGATAAATAACAATAACTATAAGACAGCACTTAGTTATCACTAATCTATTACTGTATGAATCATTCTAAAGTGAAGCTTCAATTGTCTGCCTTGATGTTTATTTAGTCTTAATTTAAACATGACATGATTTTTTCCCGCATTCCACGTGACATTCCGAAATTTTAAAAAGATAGAATACTGAGAAATATTCAGCTCAATTTTTGCAATTTCAATGTCAAATAATTCGAGTTTAAAAAAAAGTTTGGATAAGAGAGGGAATCAACTGCGTAAAAAGGCCCTTAATCCTCACCTAATGTGGTACAAGGCCAACGTACATTACTCAAGAGTTATCATTCGTGGGGCTGGGG
>MUZC01001983.1:0-14097 GCA_002072015.1 Radix auricularia | reverse complement strand
TGGTGTACAAAGATGCAGGTAACTGGTGTACAAAGATGCAGGTAACTGGTGTACAAAGATGCAGGTAACTGGTGTACAAAGATGCAGGTAACTGGTGTACAAAGATGCAGGTAACTGGTGTACAAAGATGCAGGTAACTGGTGTACACAGATGCAGGTAAGAGGTGTTCAAAGATGCAGGTAACTGGTGTACAAAGAGGCAGGTAACTGGTGTACAAAGAGGCAGGTAACTGGTGTACAAAGAGGCAGGTAACCGTATGAAGGACTCAGGTCTGACGTCAAGTTGTGGCAAAAGTTTCCCAAATGTCCAAACATGTTCAGTTGAAACAGATGTAAAATTGACGTCATATTTCAAATCAATTTTTTACTCTGTTCTTTGATGTAATCATAACACGTCACGTCTGACGTCACAGGCAGAGCTCTACATCACATTGGCTACGTTCTTCTTAAAACGTTTCTTGTTTAATTGGTTAAAATTGTGAGCATTAATTTGGCGCTTGCACTTTATTCGACATGTTTTAGCATCTTGTCTTACACACTACACATCTTTCTTATATACAGAAGATTACTGCGTCCTAAAGCATACTTTTATAATGGTCAATTGAATGCACTTTTTGAGGTCGAGTTATTAAACTTGTTTTTGATACATCTCAAATTCTTACATTCTTTTGGGCGCAAGAAATATTATCTACATTCATATTACATTGTCTTACATTCATATTACATTGTCTTACATTCATCTTACATTGCCTACATTCATGCTACATTGTTTTACACAGTTGTGATGTAGAAGACAGATATTGTAGTTTAGACTTGATGTATAAGACAAACATTCTAGTTCAGACCTCACAATTTAATGTCCTAACACTAAAAGATTTCAATTTGTGGCATTTCTTAAGAACAACTCCTACAGAAGCCATCTCCTGAACAATATCCACCCCCCCCCCGGCCCCAACTCCTGTACTACATCATCAAGACGACTTTTTCTTTGGGGTCACCAAGGTCACGTGGTTAAGGGTCTGGGCATTGAGACCAGAATCTTCCCACGGTTTTACCGGCATCTTCTTTTGTCCGGCAGGACCGCTCACCCCCACCCCCCACCACCACCACCCATTTTGGCGGACATGCCGACAGATGCCACCCTATACACCTGGCCCCCCAAAACACGAGACGGTGCCAACGGCCCATAACCGCAGCCCGCCACAGGTACGTGCCTAAGAGTCATCGGTTTCCATCGTGTTGTCCACCCCTTGTATTCCTGTTCCCCCTGTCTATTTATGTCATTATTATCGAGTCTAAATCTCCCTTGCTCCCCCTTTAACCCGGCTAACCCCCCTCACGGACCGCAACACCTGACCCGCCCTCGCGTCAGCCTCAACAATTGGTGACTTTTTTGTCTAGCAGTCCGGCTACAGGTGGAAGACCTGCTCTTGGGTCTCTCGGGCTGTGGGAAAGTCCGAACGACACCTCGATGCGGTCGTTTGTTAAGGGCGGCCAACAATGAACATTCTTCTGATACTGGGCTGATATTAATGGATTTTGAGATGGAGCGCGGGAGGGGTAAATATTTAATGATACGGTGTGGGGATAAGGGACAATAGACACAACGACTTTCAACGTTGGACTCTCAACAACAGTGTCAAATACCTCATCACATAAATATGGACGCGAGTTTTGGGATACTCTTTATAGGTCCAAAAGTCCTCTCTTTATAGTTCTGTAGAGCCTTTTCTTTATAGTTTTGTTTAGCATCTTTTTATAATTCCGTAGAGCATCTCTTTATAGATCTGTAGAGCATCTCTTTATATATCTGTAGAGCTTCTCTTTATAGTATATAGAGCCTCGCTTTATAGTTCTGTAGAGCCTCTCTTGTTAGTTATGTAGAGCCTCTCTTTATATTTCTGTAGAGCATCTCTTTATAGTATATAGAGCATCTCTTTATAGATCTGTAGTGCCTCTCTTTATAATTCTATAGAGCCTTTCTTTATAGTTCTGTAGAGCCTCTCTTTATAGATCTGTAGAGCCTCTCTCTATAGTTCTATAGAGCCTCTCTTTATATTTCTATAGAGCCTCTCTTTATAGATCTGTAGAGCCTCTCTCTATAGTTCTATAGAGCCTCTCTTTATAGTTCTATAGAGCCTCTCTTTATAGATCTGTAGTTCTATAGAGCCACTCTTTATAGATCTGTAGAGCCTCTCTCTATAGTTCTATAGAGCCTCTCTTTATAGTTCTATAGAGCCTCTCTTTATAGATCTGTAGAGCCTCTCTCTATAGTTCTATAGAGCCTCTCTTTATAGATCTGTAGAGCCTCTCTCTATATTTCTATAGAGCCTCTCTTTATAGTTCTATAGAGCCTCTCTTTATAGTTCTATAGAGCCTCTCTTTATAGTTCTATAGAGCCTGACTTTATAGATCTGTAGAGCCTCTCTCTGTAGTTCTATAGAGCCTCTCTTTATAAGGCCTGTAGATCATTGTTTTGTTGCTATGTGGGTAAAATTAACAGAAGTTTTAAAACAGGAAAAGACACAGAACAACTAGAAACGGGGAATACCAACTGTACAGTTAGATGCTGCTTAAGAGAAGACATTTAGAACAGGGCACATCAGGTTGATAGACAATAGAGAACAAAGACATTTAGAACAGGGCACATCAGTTAGATAGACAATAGAAAAACGAAGACATTTAGAACAGGGCACATCAACTTGATAGACAATAGAGAACAAAGACATTTAGAACAGGGCACATCAACTTGATAGACAATAGAGAACAAAGACATTTAGAACAGGGCACATCAAATTGATAGACAATAGAGAACAAAGACATTTAGAACAGTACACATCAACTTGATAGACAATAGAGAACAAAGACATTTAGAACAGGGCACATCAACTTGATAGCAATAGAGAACAAAGACATTTAGAACAGGGCACATCAACTTGATAGACAATAGAGAACAAGGACATTTAGAACAGGGCACATCAACTTGATAGACAATAGAGAACAAAGACATTTAGAACAGGGCACATCAACTTGATAGACAATAGAGAAAGGAAGACATTTAGAACAGGGCACATTAACTTGATAGACAATAGAGAACAAAGACATTTAGAACAGGGCACATTAACTTGATAGACAATAGAGAAAGGAAGACATTTAGAACAGGGCACATTAACTTGATAGACAATAGAGAAAGGAAGACATTTAGAACAGGGCACATTAACTTGATAGAAAATAGAGAAAGGAAGACATTTAGAACAGGGCACATTAACTTGATAGACAATAGAGAAATGAAAGGAATGCTCGTGTTAGGATTAGGGCAAGCACATTCTATGTATTTCGTGTTGATTTTCTTTTTTTTTGAAAATCTGAGAAACAAAGTAACTGAAATCTAGATTTCAATCTTGGAATATTATCATTGTAGTATTTGGAGTGGTTGTAATACTGGACAGCAGAATCTTTATACTGGTCAGTGATTGTTACACTGTTGAGGAGAAGTGTCCTGGTGGTCAATGCCTGGTGGTCAGTGCATGGTGGTCAATGCCTGGTGGTCAGTTCCTGGTGGTCAGTTCGTGGTGGTCAGTGCCCGGTGTTCAATGCTTAGTGGTCAATGCCTGGTGGTCAATGCCTGGTGGTCAATGCCTGGTGGTCAGTTCCTGGTGGTCAGTGCCCGGTTATCAATGCTTGGTGGTCAATGCCTGGTGGTCAATGCCTGGTGGTCAATGCCCGAAATACTGCTGGTCTCTCAATGTAAAACTGATCAAATCAAAATTTAATTAAAAAACTTATTATAAATGAAAAAACTTCGTTGTCACTGTAACTAACACTGGTGGCGTGTGGCGATGGGGTGAATATGTAGTGACGTTGTTAAAATAATCTGACCACCGATCTTAATCCAATGTAAAGTTTCATAACAAAATCGTGATCTGCTTGTCTATGGTATTAATAGAACAAAACCTTTCTATGTGATTCATAGAACAAAACATTGGTATGTGATTCATAGAGCAAAACATTGGTATGTGATTTATAGAACAAAACATTGGTATGTGATTCATAGAACAAAACATTGGTATGTGATTCATAGAACAAAACATTGGTGTGTGATTTATAGAACACAACATTGGTACGTGATTCATAGAACAAAACATTGGTATGTGATTCATAGAACAAAACATTGGTGTGTGATTCATGGAACAAAACATTGGTATGTGACTCATAGAACAAAACATTGCTACGTGATTCATAGAATAAAACATTGGTGTGTGATTCATAGAACAAAAGGAGTTATACCTAATGGATATCAGTATGCTCGATTCTAATGTATTGATTTTGTTGATAATTTCATTTTTAGTTATAATTTCGATGTTTTTGTAAATACCTGAAACTTTTTGTTGGCGAGGCTTTGATGTGTGTGTGTGGGGGGGGGGGGCAGGTTGTTAGAGATTACTGGCATACCTCTGACCTCTAAATACGTGGCACGGAGATGTGATTGAAAATTATAAAAATAAAAGACACCCCGACAAAAATAAGAGAATTGTCTGAGAGAGATGTGTAAAGTCAACTCAATTTTGTCCAACCCAGTTTATTGTAAGAGAATGCTCAACAAATGTCTTTCAAATTTTTATGTTTATATTAAGTTGAAGAATCAGGTACCCGGATGTTGATGGAAGAACTTGATCTCTGTCAGGGGAGCGCCGCCCTGGGGCGCATTGCTGAAATATTCCCAGATTGAAATTCAAAGCCTCGTCATAAAAAAAACTCTAACGGAGAATTTGTTGTTTTTTTTTTACGTTATCAACTAGAGATGGCGTAGGGCCGGCAGAGAGGGGGGGGGGACATATTGTGTTTTTTATGTCCTGAGTTAAGGACGAGACGAAGTCAACTAATTACATTTGCATCTTTGAGTTGGCTGGGGATGGGTGGCGAAAGATGGGGGTGAGGGATGGGACGGGTGAGGGAGTGGGATTTTGGGCACAGATTTCTTAAAGGGCGTGGATGCCAAGATGGCGTTTAACAGTATCTGTGGGCTGGGGGGGGGAGGGTAACGGAATCAAATGTCACACAAATTAAACAACTTAGGGAGGGGGGATGGTGGGAAAGATGGAAAATGGTCTTTTTTTCTCTCTCGGAGTTTGGCGGGGTATTGTCCTGGTCACGATTCAATGGAACATCCCCCCTCCCCCGTGATTCACGGAACACCCCCTCCCACATGATTCAATAGGAACAACACCCCCCACCTTTGTTCATGGGTTCATGGAAGTGTCCACATGTTATTGTGGGCTAATTTCTGATGTTAGTAAACAAACCGAGAATAGGTCAAAGTTCGTGATGTTAGTGTATAACATTTGATTGGTTGATGACACATGTCAACACATTCATGTCATTAGAGTTTTTGATGTCACATGTCAATACATTCATGTCATTAGAGCTTTTGATGTCACATGTGAACACATTAATGTCATGAGTGTTTTTGATGTCACATGTGAACACATTAATGTCATTCACGTTTGTGATGTCACATGTGAACACACTAATGTCATTCGTGTTTTTGATGTCACATGGGAACACATTAATCAAATTGACTGCATTGATGTTATAGAATATTTTCTTTTAAGAAAATCGAAGTCTGATTTTATAACAGTTTTCTATAACGGCTTAGTTTTGTTATGTTCAGCCTTGGTCCCGAAAGCTATCATTTCATTGTACTTGTCATTGTACATGTATTTGTATTTTTGTCTTAACAATAAAAGGTTCACCTGGGTGCAATGTTCTGTCCATGTTATGTTCTTTCCATGTTATGTTCTGTCCATGTTATGTTCTGTCCATGTTATGTTCTGTCCATGTCATGGTCTGTCCATGTCATGGTCTGTCCATGTCATGGTCTGTCCATGTCATGGTCTGTCCATGTCATGTTCTGTCCATGTTATGGTCTGTCCATGTCATGGTCTGTCCATGTCATGTTCTGTCCATGTTATGGTCTGTCCATGTCATGTTCTGTCCATGTC
Source organism: Radix auricularia (assembly GCA_002072015.1). Taxonomy (NCBI): domain Eukaryota; kingdom Metazoa; phylum Mollusca; class Gastropoda; family Lymnaeidae; genus Radix; species Radix auricularia. The sequence continues at coordinate 8,096 of MUZC01001983.1, read as the reverse complement.
ATGGTCTGTCCATGTTATGGTCTGTCCATGTTATGGTCTGTCCATGTCATGGTCTGTCCATGTTATGTTCTGTCCATGTTATGGTCTGTCCATGTCATGGTCTGTCCATGTTATGTTCTGTCCATGTTATGTTTTCTTTAAGGCATGTAGTTATCTGTTACCCAATAAATTAATAACGAGTGTTTGTCCGGTTATCTAACGTCCTTGACCTTTATAAATGTCCATCTGTTGGGATGAGTGTTTGTCCGGTTATCTAACGTCCTTGACCTTTATAAATGTCCATCAGTTGGGATGAGTGTTTGTCCGGTTATCTAACGTCCTTGACCTTTATAAATGTCCATCTGTTGGGATGAGTGTTTGTCCGGTTATCTAACGTCCTTGACCTTTATAAATATCCATCTGTTGGGATGAGTGTTTGTCCGGTTACCTAACGTCCTTGACCTTTATAAATGTCCATCAGTTGGGATGAGTGTTTGTCCAGTTATCTAATGTCCTTGACCTTTATAAATGTCCTTCTGTTGTGATAAATGTTGGTCCGGTTATGAGTCACCTCGTTGCTGAAACAGATCGCTAAAGAATAGCTCGGAAAACATGTGGAGGGGTGGGGGACTTGGGGTCAAAGGTCAAAGCCCAATATCATGATTCATGACCAAGAAACAAGAGATGGGGTTCAAGGCAGTGGCTTTAAGAACAACTGTAGCACTGTCAACAACTGTAGCAATGTCAACAACTGTAGTAATGTCAACAACTGTAGCACTGTCAACTTCTGTAGCAATGTCAATAACTGTAGCACTGTCAACAATTGTAGCAATGTCAATAACAGTATCAATGTCAACAACTGTAGCAATGTCAACAACTAAAGCACTCTCAACAACTATTGCAATGTCAACAACACCATCGTTATCAACAACACTAAAAACAACATCAACACTATGAATAGCTACAAAAATTATAGCAGCAACACTGTCAATGGCAACAATCATATTTACAACTACAATAACAGCAACAATTATATCTGTTACAGGCAAGGTGTGAAATTAAGGCATTCTATAGAATTAACTAGGCCATGTATAGAATGACTAGGCCATGTATAGAATGACTAGGCCATGTATAGAATGACTAGGCCATGTATAAAATGACTAGGCCATGTATAGAATGCCTGATGGTTTCAGGCAAAGTATGAAATTATTGCTCTTTCATACATTGCCGAGTTCTCGTCCGGCAAAGTATTAATTGCCTACCCCCGCCATTTTTCCAGACACTGATGTTGGCGGTGGTGATTTAGTCACTTTTTGATGATGGCGATCGAAGCCCGTGAGTATTGAAAACTATTGTGAGACAGCGTTTAGTTGGTACGAGGTTACACTACTAAATCACTCACAATACCCCAAAATTCCTCTCATGACTTCAGTTTATATAATCGGCTTAGACTCCACACACACGATCTCTCGTAACGTTTCCCCTATGGTTGCTGTGTGAACATGTGGGAAGAGAATGTAGTGCAGCGATAGTTCTATCATGAGTTATCCATAGAAAGAGCAAATGCTGCTAAAACGGCGTTTTTTTTAAAAACCGAAACTAGTCACCAAAAGTTGGTGGACGATGTGAAAATGGCTGAGACGAACATTAAGCAAGAACCGCGTGACTATTGGCTGGTGAAACACTATGACGTCATAATGGTGGGAAATAAGAGTAAGTTGATCTACCCTGTTAAAGAAGGCGTGAGCGCCATTATAATTTACCTCGTGGGCTCTGAGATATTTGACGTACTTCATAAAGCCCATTTGGCCATTGGTTATGGAGGACGGAACAGAATGTTGAAAGAACTTTCAGCCAAAGACAAGAACGCTACCTGCCATGATATTGGCCTGTGGATTTACCTTTGAGAACCTCGCCAGAAAAACCAAAAAAGGCATTGTGGTCAAGCCAATCGTTCTTTCTGAATTCAACTCTCGTTGTCAGGTCCATCTCGTCGACTTTCAAACCCATCCTGATGGGGAATACAAGTTTATAATGGTGTATTAAGATCATCCCGCCAAGTTTATAATAGTGTATCAAGAGCATCCCGCCAAGTTTATAATGGTGTATTAAGATCATCCCACCAAGTTTATAATGGTGTATAAAGATCATCCCGCCAAGTTTATAATGGTGTATTAAGATCATCCCACCAAGTTTATAATGGTGTATTAAGATCATCCCACCAAGTTTATAATGGTGTATTAAGATCATCCCACCAAGTTTATAATGGTGTATAAAGATCATCCCACCAAGTTCGTTGTTCTCAGGACCCTGAAGACAAAAAGGCAGGCTTGTCCATGGGAATGTTTTCTCATGGGAAACGTCCCATGGGACGGGATGGGATGGGACAGGCATAAATATACATGGGATGGGATGGGACAGAAAAATATGTCCCATGGACAAGCCTGCAAAAAGGTCACAAGAAGTAGCATATCAGCTCGTAGTCATTGGATCTTGCTTGGTGCTCCAATTATTCTAAAATCTAATAACAACAGAGAGTTTGCAAACAATATGTTAAGCGGCCTAAAGTAGTGTACGTCCACCTCGAAGATCGTTCACGGTAAGTCACGCTACACGACAATGCTGAGCCAAGGGAGCGTCGAAAGAACTAACCGGGAAATCGAAAATATGCTGTGTGTTTGGATGCAGGATGAAACAACAGGCCACTGGAGTGGGGGGGGGGGGGGTTTACGGTTCGTCCAAGACAAGAGGAACATAAACTTTTCCTTCTGGTATTAAAGGATCGCCATACGAAGCTCAGTTGGACTACAGAGCTAAAGGAGGCATCACAACGTCGCCCCTACCAAGACGATGATGTGATGCCTCCTTTAGCTCTGTAGTCCAACTGAGCTTCGTATGGCGATCTTTTAATACCAGAAGGAAAAGTTTATTTTCCTCTTGTCGCCCCTACCTGACGATGACATGATGTGGAAACAGGGAAGGCCCTGGAAAAATTAATACAGAGCGTAAATCATGTGCTTTATTTTGTATTACTTCCACTTTAAAATACGTAATTATCAATAAAGTCTTTTGGTGTGCTCTTTTTACACTTTGCCTTAACGAAATCCGGCATTTTATAGAATGCCTACGCAAAGTATGTAAAACTTTTACAAATTTCATGCTTTGCATGAAACTGAAACCATCAGGCACTTTAAACATTGCCTAGACACTCTATAGAATACCTGATTTCACACATTGACCAGACACTCTATAGAATACCTGATTTCACACATTGACCAGACACTCTATAGAATACCTGATTTCACACATTGCCTAGACACTCTATAGAATACCTGATTTCCCACATTGCCTAGACACTCTATAGAATACCTGATTTCACACATTGCCTAGACACTCTATAGAATGCCTGATTTCACACATTGCCTAGACACTCTATAGAATACCTGATTTCACACATTGCCTGTAACATATCTACAACAACACTAACAGCAACAATTATATCTACAACAACACTAACAGCAACAATTATATCTACAACAACATTAACAGCAACAATTATATCTACAACAACCTTAACAGCAACAATTATATTTACAACAACACTAACAGCAACAATTATGTCTACAACAACACTAACAGCAACAATTATATCTACAACAACATTAACAGCAATGACTACATTTAAGAAATAATATAAATACAAGGATTACTCCCAAGTTGGCAAATTTCAAAAGGCTTAAAACAACTCAGAATAACATTTGTTATTGTTAGATCATTCATACTGACAGTATGACAATATTTCAAGGACAGAGGAAGGTCGTACAAATTACACTACGTCGTCTGAAAAGAAAGAAATGCCGTTCTTCCGATAATTAAAGAATTCAGTTAACAAGTTTTTATATTAAAATTCGTTCTTGAATTTCATCCGGTGTTGGGGGAAATTAAGCTTCTCGGGTTGCCTCCCTTCCATTAAGTCTTATTGTCTCGAAAGAAGACCACGATGAAGGTCTCAATGATTCTTAAACTGTTTTCAGTTGATCTCTTTTTAAGTATAGTCTAGACTAGATGTCAATAAAATAGAGCTGAAACGTTTTTTATGACTGACATCATTTGGTGGCATGGTTTACTTATGAAAACTTTTAGTTTATGTATTTAGTTCATTCAATTAGTTCATGTAATAAGTTTATGTAATAATTTATGTAATTAGTTTATGTAATTAGTTTATGTAATTATTTCATTTAATTAGTTCATGTAATTAGTTTATGTAATTATTTCATTTAATTAGTTCATGTAATTAGTTTTAAATTATGTAATTAATTTATGTAATTAGTTTATGTAATTTTTTAATGTAATTATTTCATTTAATTAGTTCATGTACTTAGTTTATGTAACTAGTTTATGTAATTAGTTCATGTAATTAGTTCGTGTAATTAGTTCATGTAACTAGTTTATGTAATTAGTTCATGTAACTAGTTTATGTAATTAGTTCATGTAACTAGTTTATGTAATTAGTTCATGTAATTAGTTCATGTAACTAGTTTATGTAATTAGTTCATGTAATTAGTTCATGTAACTAGTTAATGTAATTAGTTCATATAATTAGTTCATGTAATTAGTTCATGTAATTAGTTCATGTAACTAGTTTATGTAATTAGTTCATATAATTAGTTCATGTAATTAGTTCATGTAATTAGTTCATGTAATTAGTTCATATAATTAGTTCATGTAATTAGTTCATATAATTAGTTCATGTAACTAGTTTATGTAATTAGTTCATGTAATTAGTTCATGTAGTTAGTTCATGTCATTAGTTTATGTAATTAGTTCATGTAACTATTTTATGTAATTAGTTCATGTAACTAGTTTATGTAATTAGTTCATGTAACTAGTTTATGTAATTAGTTCATGTAATTAGTTCATGCAATTAGTTCATGTAATTAGTTCATGTAACTAGTTTATGTAATTAGTTCATGTAATTAGTCCATGTAATTAGTTTATGTAATTAGTTCATGTAATTAGTTCATGTAATTAGTTCATATAATTAGTTTATGTAATTAGTTCATACTTTAAACACAAACTTAAATTCTAAGTCCCTCGTTTATAATAGAGATATTTCATTCAATACTTTAAATTAACGTTGAACGGATGCCACATCAACACTGATGACATATCTGGACTCTGTATGTCATCTATCACCATAATCTTAATTGTCATCTATCACCATAGTCTTTATGGTCATCTATCACCATAGTCTTTATTGTCATCTATCACCATAGTCTTTATTGTCATCTATCACCATAGTCTTTATGGTCATCTATCACCATAATCTTTATTGTCATCCATCACCATAGTCTTTATGGTCATCTATCAACACTGATGACATATCTGTACTCTGTATGTCATCTATCACTATCAACAATGATGCCGTGATGAAGATGAACTTATTTCTAAAAATAGCACACCAATCATTGCTGACGTGACTAAAGGGATTTTTGAATTAATTCCTAACCGCAGTGGCGTAGCTAGGGGGGGGCGGTGGGGGCGGTCCGCCCCGGGCGGCACCCATTCAAAGGGCGGCGTTTATGGACATTTAAAAACTTAAAGTCTTTTCTGAAAACTGACCCTTTTGTTTGAAAAGGGGAAAACCCTGGAGAAAAAAAAATCATCTAAATTTTGAGTTTTAATTAACGGATTCGTGCAACATTTATTTTATTACATAGTGGTTGTTATAACTAACAATTTTAAAATTTTAAGATCGATCAAAAAAGGTAACGATTTGTTTGGAAAATTAATCGGTGTACGTCACAGATGGCACTTTTATAAGAAAACTGCACAAAAAACAGCAACACATTACCGCTGGTCCGAAAATATGTACTATTAATAATATCATCATGGAAGTTTTAGCGTGGAATTTCGACATTCGCAGAATGATGCGCTAACAAGTACCTACATGACATGGTGGTTCGAATATTGTGGTTAACTAGCAAGTAGTAAATTATATTACTGTTTCAGGTTTCATAAAATTCTTGTAAGATAACTTATTGAAAATCAAATTTACTTTGTTTTTATTGCATTANATTACTATAACTATAACTGTTATAGTAATTAGTATTGTCTTTTAATTATTATAATTATAATAATTACAATATTAAATATTAATATAGTTTATTTATTTATATATTAATAAAATTATAATTATATAAATAATAACAATTACTTATATTTATATTATTTTATATATTATAATTATAATGACTTATATTATAATTAGGCCTATAAGGGCATATGCCTATACTTAGCCTATTATTAAAATTAATGTTAAACAATCCATTCATACGGGTCCAAACCCCAGTAAAATTTTAGAAAAATGTGTAAAATATTTACTGAATTGTCTAAATTACTGGCACTGGCATCTTCTTATATTTTATTTACGTCCTTAAACTTAAATAAATAAATAATAAAATTAATAAGAGCCATTAACAGCAACCGCTTCTCGGAGATGACTCGATGACGATCGACATTTTATAAGTTTTAGACTTAGCCCATCACACTTTGAAATGTTATAACTTTTGAGAGAAGCTTTTGTTTTCAACAAAATAATTGATTTGGGTTCCAAAATGAATTAAGAACGTCTCTTTGTTAACCGCTATATTGTTTGGTCTCAACGAAAGTTATATTATGCTATTTACGCACTTACCAATCAATAAAAATATAATTCCTCACCGCTGGTACACAAAACTGTCGGAAAAATGGTATCAGTGATCAGCGTGGTGACTAAATGTGCCAACTACATTACTGATGACGAATTACACAATTATAAAAAAAATCGTGACGTAAATCGCAAAAAAGCTTTTTTTTATATTCGTCTTTATTCACAACCAATGTTGTAGAGAATTTATTGAATATTGCTTTTAGTATTGGTTAAAATTCTATACCAATATAAAAAATAAGTATTGGCAATACCAATACCAATATCAAATTTCAAGAAGTATTGCAATATCGTACCAATACTTAAAAAAGTATTGGCAATACTACCAATACCAATACAATATTGCAATATTAATAACCCTGCCTACATGACATGGTGGTTCGAATATTGTGGTTAACTAGCAAGTAGTAAATTATATTACTGTTTCAGGTTTCATAAAATTCTTGTCAGATGTCTTATTGAAAATTAAATTTACTTAGTTTTTATTGCATTTAAGTAGCACATATAGCTTGTGTTTTTCATTAATATAAGGTAATTCATTAAAAATGAACGGTTATTCATTTTTCCGTTAATAAACACAACAATAACAATAATTCCGAAAAATATATAATTAAAAATTTCAAGCGTCTTGAAAAATATCGATAAGTAACTAGTAAAACGAGATCAGATGCTGGAATTTTATTCAGTTCAATGCTATCTTTTTCTTTTCTATGATATCTCAATTTATGGGAACCCTTCATTTTTAAATTAATGCAAACTATGCAAACCCATTTCATGGAGCAAAGATTCGTGCTAATACAGAACGCTGTTACAAAGAGTTGGGTTGGGAGGGGGGTATTACGTGAACACCAAGTTAGAAGGAGAAAAATATGAGTGGGGAAAATTGAGAAGACGTGCTTCTATCTCTAGAGCAAGAAGTACGACGAGAAATTTTTTTATCCATAGATCTTATAAAAGAAAATAAAACAACGCGGTGATGAGTTACATGTCCTTGCAAGTAAGTATTCTTGTAAAATACCATCTAGCCTACTAAATGAACAATTTGAACATCAAATACATTTCTTTATTTCCATTGATAAAGAATTGTTCCAGATTGAAAGAGAAAGGATCCAGGTTTTCATGGCAGTACACGGGCCTGTCTTAGCTATTGCGGGGCCCTATGCAGCTTAGTATGTGAAAAGGATTGCGTGTGCCCCAGTTTATAGAGGGATAAGGTATTAATAAGCATATTAAGTGAAAATTAAGATAGATTGGGCATATTTAAGCGCGGGGCCCACTGCGACCGCATAGGTTGCAGGAGCCTAAGACCAGCCCTGGCTGTACCTATACTACAAGAAGGGGCATTGTGTAAAAAAAACGGGAGTGGGTGGGGAAATCCCCCCTTTATCTATTAAATATATTCAACAGT
>MUZC01001982.1:6028-20415 GCA_002072015.1 Radix auricularia | reverse complement strand
GAGCTGCGCACTAACTCATGCCAAGTGTCACGGTTCTGAGCTGCCTTCTGGGAATCGCTAAATAAAAGGCCGGTCCACTCTTTGATGTTGTCCTCCCAACTCTTCCTTGGTCTGCCTCTTTTCCTTCTTCCCTGGACTGTGCCTTGCAATATCGTCTTTGAGAGACCTCCAGATCTTGACACGTGGCCGTTTCATCATAGTTTCCTCTTTTAATTGAGGTGAGGAGGTCCTCGTAAGGGCCAATGACAGGACTTATTTTGTTGCGGACCGCTTCGTTCGTGATATGCGCCGTGTAGGAGATGTTTAATACTTTTCGAAAACATCTCATCTCAAGCGCACTAATTCTTTTTTGGAGGTATGCGGTGAGCGTCCAAGCCTCACAACCATAAATGAAGACTGACATTGCCAATGAGCGCATTAGTCGAATCTTTGATCTCAGGGAGAGCTTCTTGCTTTGCCATATGTTTTTCAGTTTGGTTAGTGCTGCAGTTGTTTGGGCCGTTCAAGCAAGAATTTCTGGTTTTGAGCCTTCATCGGATATAACAGCCCCTAGATATTTGAAGGTAGGGATCTCCTCGAGTTTTTGACCGTTTATCCGTATTTCACTTGTGAAATTCTTGTTTGCCATGACCTTGGTCTTTTCTGCATTAATTTCCATGCCATAGGCCTTCGACGTCTTCTCTAGCTTTGAAAGGAATTCTTTTAGTTCATCCTCACTGCCAGCTAGGCCATTTATGTCATCAGCGAAGCGTAAGTTAGTTATAATCCTTCCTCCGATGCTGACCGTTCCGAAATGGTTTTCGAGCACATCAGTCATAATTCTTTCCAGGAAAAGGATGAAGAGGATGGGGGAGAGTAAACACCCTTGTCTGACACCTACAGTGGTCTGGAACCAATCTCCCAGCTTGTTGTTGTAGAGTACTGCGCTGTATGCTTTGCTGTATAGGTTCTTGATCACAGTAATGAGGTTGGCGTTAATACTGTACTTGTGCATGGTTGCCCACAGTGTTGCATGCCACACTCTGTCAAACGCCTTTTTGAAGTCTATGAAGACATGGGAGAGGTCCCTCTGGTGTTGCAGATGTTTTTCACAGAGCACTTGCAAGTTGAAGATCTGCTCTGTTGTGCTCCTTCCTGCTCTGAAGCCTGCTTGTTCTTCTGCAATGATCTGCTTTGCTTGTGGTTTTAGTCTGTTTAGTATTACCATGAGCATGACTTTGCTTGGGTGACTAATAAGGCTAATTGTACGGTAGTTCTAACACAATTGTAGATTACCCTTCCTTGGGAGTGTTATAACCAGCGATTGAGTCCAGGGTGTTGGCCATTCTCCTGTCTGCCAGATCTTATTGCACATGCTATTTAGAATGTTTATTACTGGGTCAGCTCCTGCCTGTATCAGTTCACCTGGGATGTTGTCTTCTCTAGCTGATTTCCTCTTTGTCAGCTTTCGAACAGCAAGCTCTACCTCATCACGGAGAATGTAATGCATGTCGATGTTAGATGACGTTGGGCAATTTAGCACTGATTCGTAGCCCTTTGAGTCTTCATTGTATAGCTCAGAACAGTATTCGGTCCATCTTTTTATTATTTCTTGTTCTTGTGTAATACATTTCTCAGATTTGTCTTGAATTGTTGAGATGCGACCTTGCTTGGTGGATGTCAGATCTTTGACAATCTTGTAAGCCTTTTTTGAGTTGTTTCTCTGTAGATTATCATCGATGTCTGAGCATTGTTGTTCTATCCAGTTTATTTTTGATTTATTCATTTCTTTCCTGATCTTTTTATTGATTTTTCTGCAGTATTCTTTACGTTCTTAAATTTTCTTCTTTCATCGCACATCTCTAGGATATAAGTGGAGACCCATGGTTTTTTTTATGGCATGTTTTTTGCCAAGTATATCTTTTGCTGTCTCAATTATTGTGTTATTGAATGTATCAGTGATTAGATCTATGTCCATATCCTTTTCCGACTCACAAAGTGTGGTCAGTGGTGCAAATTTCCCTCCAATTTTCGGCCTGGACGCCTCTGCGATTACCTGATCATTCAATTTTTCAAGGTCGAAGCGTTAACGTGTATTGCTTTGTTTTGCTATCCTTTTCAAGTGTAGATGGAAAGTCATCAGAACCAGGTTATGGTCGCTGCCGATATCCTCTCCAGGGAAGCTTCTAGTATTAGCTGCTTTAATGCATGATTTAAATCGTCTTTTGACCAGTTTGTAGTCTATTTGGTTACTCTGTTCCCCGCCTGGGCTGTGCCAGGTCCATATTCTGGATTTTTTATGGTGACCAATTGTGTTAGCTAGAAGGAGGTTGTTGTATCGTGCATATTCGAGGAGTCCAAGCCCTCTATCGTTGTTCAGGTCATTGCAAGAGTGTCCGCAAGTATCTGCCCAGTTGGTACATACATCTACTCCAATCTTCGCATTCCAGTCACCTTGGACGACGATAATATCTTTCTTTTGGTGTTTGATCCACCTTGCTGGATGTAGGAAAATATGTCTTTATAATTTTGATATTGAAGGGTGTTGCTTTCAGGTGGATGGTGATGATGCGGCTGGAGACAGGACGACAACCAATGACTAAGTTTGTTGTATTTTTATGGATTATGAATCCAACTCCATGTTCATGTCTGTACTCCCTGCCACTGAAGTAGATGTTGTGTCAATCTTCTGTTGCGAGTTCACCAAAGCTTTTCCATCGGGTCTCACACAGTCCGATGACATTCCATTGGTATCGTTCCAGTTCGTGGGTCAGTTCTTCCACTTTTCCTGTCGCATGTAAGGTTCTTACATTCCATATGCCAATAATTATGTCTCCTCTTCTTTTAAGGTTGTATGGGGATGTTTGTTGTGGTGCACCAGTAGTAGATTTTACGTCCCCATCCTAGTTTGCAATGGCAGACGCGGCCCTGTTTACCCGGGCGACGACCGAGCCGGTATGTGTTGGGTTAGTATAATAGTCATATGGTGTGTCTTGTGCAAGAATTGCTTGGCGGCGCCCATCCCTCTCCAAGCTTAACCACAGCCGGTTTCCTCCTTATCGGTGGTCCGCCTTGGTCGTTGACACGTAGCCGTTGAGTTCGCATGTGAGCTCGTCCACCCTGGCCGGTGCTCCAACTAGGAAGTCGTACGCCCAGTGGTGCCGTGTCAGCATTACCCCCTCACGTAGTTTAGCCGGTCAGCTGAGACCGTTGCCCGGGGTGTTGCGCTGGAGCCACACGTGAGAGTTTCGAGAGATGGACGAGGACCAGTGAGCTTGACCACTCGAGGGTGCAGCTGTCACAGCGACAAAAGGTACTACCTCTGCCTAGCGCTCTCTACAACCTCCAGCCACGCTTGATTTTTATTAAAAATTTAAAGCTGATGCTGTGTGCGTAGACACATGTTCGGACGATTATTCAAGTGACATGTAAGAAAAACAGTTTTGAAATTTATCTTACAATGACAATTGGCAGAAAAACGTTCTTCACACAAATGTTTAGCTAAATGTTTTCTTCGGAATTTCGTGTTTAACGTCTCAGTTTTCGTAAAAAAATATTAAATTACACCAATGTGAATATATCAATGTGTTCCGGTGACTCTCATACTTATTTGAGTAGATTTAAATAATGGTTTTTCGATCATTTTACGACCCAGTAAACTATGAGTAACTTATTCTAAACCAAAGTTAATACTGAAGTATAGTTGATAGATTTATAATTATATAATTTCTTAAATCTTTGCAACAGCACTATTTTTATTTCAGCTTCACTTTTTGCCGGCTACTCTTCGAAGTTTAGCCTTGTACAGTTTGGCAGTGAAAAGAATGAACTTTGCGTTTTCTTTGGTTATATCGTCACTGGTCAAGTGGCTTTAAAAACTCTTGATTAGTTGTATGATCAGCGATAATCAATAGGATGAGGTCTTCTTTGATCTAGCCCTGTTGATGAAATTATGTATCATTTATTCTGCCCACAGATTAGATTCCCAGATGGGAGTTACCTCCCCTTATCTTTCCGGTGTGATCTAGTTGGTGGGTGTTACTTGGGCTTAAGAGTCCGACAGAAATTTTATTACTTATCGCTTCTTACTTCAACAAACTTATTTCTTCCAACGTCGATCAATTGTTTTACAACTGCAATGATAATTCTCTTGCACTGCATGTAATTTTATAACACGAAGATATTATCCAAAAAAAATTGTACAAATAGAAAAAACGTAATAATATTTTGTTATTAAAACAGATAGACCTATAGCCTTTGCTCTTACACTTCCTTTATATTTATGTTGATTTCATTGAATTTATAACTTCTAGATTGGCTAGAACAGCAGCATATAATCCAACAACTGAGTCAACTACATGCATTACGGCTTTCCCATCTTGTATCAGCAATTCATTCCAGGGCATCTACTGTTGATTCATATCGAGACTTATGGTGCTTTTTAAGAGAATGTAGACGTGGTACGCTAGACACAAAGAATGTATGCATTTTTTCAGCTGTGCAGAAAAACAACTGTATACATCACTGTTTACAGACATTGCTTCGATCGTGACCAAATTAAAAACATCGGTACATCAATTCACATAGATGGTATTGGGTGAACGTTTTTTTTATTGAATTTCAATGCCACTCGTAATTGAAGACATTACAGATGTGCCATCGTATGCCTGTCCTCGACACAGTGTGATAGCTATGTTTTACTTTTGTAATTTGTAGTTCTTTTAAAATCTTCTCAGCAAATGCGGAAACATTGCTGTTTACCAAAGTATGAAAGCATGTCCTGATAAAGCCATCTTGTTGCCCTAGGCACAAATCCACATGGGTTACTCCTTCTGCCTCTGGGCCCGATCCTCCATTGACCGCTGCTATGTTCAATATTATGCATAAACAGATTTACATCTGGGAATGTTTTTGAGTAAATTAGTAGCGTTAATTGTGCACAAGTCTGCCTCATTCATCAGCAGACACAAGGAACCATTACTGTTTCATTTACTTAATTTTTTTTATACGGTGTAACCATTAATTTTATGTGCACAAGACGATTTTTACATCTGAAAATTTACAGATACAAATATACAAGTGAGCCCCCGGCAAACCAGTCAGGGATATTTAAAATATTATTTCCCCTTGTGAAGGTGTATGTATCAACTCCCCAACGTTTCATGAGCCTATCACTCGTGAATTAATAGAATTTGTAAATTTTCAATTTAATATAGTTCAAAAAATCGAAAAATCGTTTTTGGGTCCCCAGTTCCATGAATGAAACATATAATATTCTCCTTTTCTTATTATCGTCGGAAACATGTACTCAAAAACTTTCCAAAGTTTTATGCTTCTACCTACACGGGAAATAGAATAATTATTGATTTTTAATTACTATAAAGCTTATTTAAAGGGAAACAAATGTTTTTGGGTCCGGCCACCAAAAGTGTAATTTTCAAAATTCTTTGGAGAGGGTACCCAAAACCTTCCCAGAGTTTTATGCTTCTACCCACACGGGAAAATGGCTAATTAGAAATGAATAAGTGAAGGGCTTTTTCTTTTATTAGTATACATTACTAGCGGGCTGAAAGAATGGTGACACGTCAAATTTGCTTTAGGATAAAATGCTGCGACCACTTGTGATTTCTGCCTCGTAGCTGCAAGTCCTCCACATCGCAGAAGCGAAATAGGAACTGTTCAACATACAGCTACTTTCACAGCCTACATAAAAATAGGACAATCGGCTGCCGTTTATGTGGAATGAGAAGAAGACAGTCGCACATATGCTGACCGGATACCTTGCGGAAAGACGGACGATGACATGTAAGGCAAAACACGCTGGCGAATAAAAATCTCAATGGTGATCCACTTATGTTGAGGCTCACCGTTGGTAATGTAAAGTAAATGCAAAAGACTTAAACTGGTTAGGGTTACAGACACATGACATATATAAGGCAAATATACCTTTTCAACCGACAAACAATACACATTCATGAATTGTTCTTTTACTATGAGGTTTCTAAGACAGATCCTAAGAACACACATTCATGATTGGTTCTTTTTTATGAGGTTTCTAAGACAGATCCTCAGAACACACATTCATGAATTGTTCCTTTAATATGAGGTTTCTAAAACAGATCCTCAGAACACACATTCATTAATTGTTCTTTTACTTTGAGGTTTCTCAGACAGATCCTCAGAACACACATTCATGAATTGTTCTTTTACTATGAGGTTTCTAAGACAGATCCTCAGAACACACATTCATGAATTGTTCTTTTACTATGAGGTTCCTAAGACAGATCCTCCGAACACACATTCATAAATTGTTCTTTTACTATGATGTGTCTCAGACAGATCCTCAGAACACACATTCATGAATTGTTCTTTTACTATGAGGTTGTTAAGACAGATCCTCAGAACACACATTCATGAATTGTTCTTTTACTATGAGGTCTCTAAGACAGATCCTCAGAACACACATTCACGAATTGTTCTTTCACTATGAGGTCTCTAAGACAGATCCTCAGAACACACATTCATGAATTGTTCTTTTACTATGAGCTTTCTAAGACCGTCAAATGGTGTGTCAATTTCCGATAAGCTTATCCACTTCCCGAGATAACCCTTGATTCCGCTTATGAACACAGATGGCGACTCATCTGCCTGAGGCTTGCTCTTTCTAAATAGTCTTGATACCCCTCCTCTTTTAGATTGTATCTTTTTAGGAGCACTTCTTTCACCTTTACATACACCAATGCGTCCTCGTAGGGCATTCTAGAGTACGCCTCCAAGGCTCGACCAGATAGAAGCGCACCCAATGACAGGGCCCAGTCGCTTTCCGGCCATTTGCTGGTCCAAGCGAAAGTTTCAAACTTTGTTATGTAGCCATCAAGCTGGTCGATACCATCTTTAAATGGTTGAAACTTTTGCTGCCTGGGCCTGTTATTTTTCCAATCCGTATTTCTTCTATTGGCAGCCTCTAATCTCTTGACCTCTAACATGGCTGCTCTCTCGGCCGCCCTGTCAGCCATCTCTCTCTAGCCGCAATCTCAGCCGCCCTCTCAGCCGCCTCTCTCACTCGTTGTACCTCACTCTCTATGTACTCTCTCCTTACTTCACCTCTCAGTTGAAGGGAATCCACCAGTGCTAAAATCTCCTCCAGAGTATTGACTGGCATTCTTATTGTTTCAGCAGTGTCTGTGTATTCTGTGTTATCCCGGACTGAGCCCCCAGAAATGTCACAAGCGTCATATTATTTATATCTTGACTGCTTGCTCCAAGATTCATACAATTACCGATACACAAGAAATAAAGACACTGCTAGAAAAACAACTTTAATGGCGTTCCTCCTTGCCACAATCAACCGTCTACACCAAAACTCTCTAAAGATTTACACACATACAAATGAAGTCAACAACACAATCACTTTGCACGCTTTTGCACCACTAACCAATAACTATTCATACCACAAAAGCAAACATCACACACACCACCGTGCGCAACTCACAACAACAAGTTACCAGAACGAATTTGTCATCCGTGACACGGCTATGGCAAATAAAGCCATCCCTAATCTTAAATGTCTCCTTATGAAAGACAATCTGGTCCATCTCTACAACAAAATGACATGTCTTACATCGAAGTCGGACGCAAGGTAAAGTACACAGATGTTTTAGTGGAGTGTTTTGCGAGTGAGAACCAAAATCTTGCGTGATCGCATGGTTCATTTGAGGTCAATTATTTTGTCCCATCAAGACAGCGTCGCTGTTGCGTTGATGGACCTACCCCTACTCTCAACGGTTCTCAAATATGTAGAGGTTCTAAAATTTATAGCGGGAAGGTATTCAACAGTGACCTGCGCTGACATTCTGGGCAGGAAACCAAATATCTTTTGATGTCCTAGGTTACTCCGGGCCAATAGTTGTAGTGGCATATTTTGTGCATCATCGCTCCTTGACACTGACGCCTACTCATAGTCGCGCCATACCCAACTGTTAGTACTTCTTGCCTATGTTCTGTAGGGACAATAAATTGGCTTCCTTTAATCTCCCCTACTCTGGGTAGGCAGTAAAGTAATCCAGCCTTATAGTAGAATTCGTTTTTTTTTCCTTTATTTTGCTTTTATCCTTCAGCGAAGGAGAACCATTTTGACAACGATGGATCCTTTCTTTGTGCTGCCATCATATCTAGTGTAACACTATTGGGACCAGACTGTCAAACTTCCTCTTGGGTCATCGATCGTGATAGGACCGGCGCAGCTATAGCTGAATATCTTGTTTTTTCCAGGTACACACGTTTGCAACCCAAAATAAAATCATACTCGGAGGACGCCATTACGGCTGCCCGTATCTTTTCCGTTACATATCAGGTTTCCACATTGAAGTAGGCTACTGGCAATGTCTCACTGGGACTTGTTTGATCGAGGTACTTTATTTGCTTAGTCTCACCAGTCATTTTCTCTGGTTTCACTAATCTCCTTTGAAATATGTCTTCATAAAAGCGACCTTTGTCGTTAAGGAAGAGTACCAGTTCACCATTGACTATGACTCTTTCGCAAGATGGAGGAAGATTTTCATCAGACTTTTCTTGGTATTGACCAATCCGTATTGCTCCCACCACGGATCGTTGTGGTTAGGATGTGGTAGTTCTTGAACTAGAGTGATAGTCCTTCCACCTGCAATCCTCATAGGATTGGGGCGGAGACTGATGATATTCGCACAAAGTGCGATTCTAATTTGAATGTTTCTGCAGACTTGACTCCTTTTTCGGTAGGAGAAGTTCCTGGCTTCTTATTTTTTATTTGAAATTGGGTCCTGATACCCTCTTCTCCTTATGTGTTGGATCGTTCCTGTGATTGATGGTATCCCTCTTCCTAAAACTAGCTTTACTTCCCCTGTGGTTACTTATGTAGGGGTCAGTCAGTTCCTTTATTTTGTTTAACTGTTATGCCCCGTTCTTTTCTACAAAAATCCGAACGTCATGGGACATACATAACTTTAATTGTTCAGTGAAGATCATGTCAACAATACCCTGGTAGCTTTCTGGGTACTTACCTAGTGTGAGCTTTTTGTCTATGGACTTGGCCAATCGCGCCAGGAGCTGCCCGTACCTTTCCGACTGCTCGAGCGGGATGTTTCTACATTTCTTTCTATACGAGTTCACAGTTAGTTCATATTTTGTGAGGAGTGCTGACTTCAAGGTGAGGTAATCTCTGGCGTATTTTCAGCCAACTTTGCGTATAATTTATAAGCAACTCCTTTTAGCACATGGGAAAATATTAAATTACATTTGTCTTCTGGAAGTTCTTATATTCTGGCTAACTGCTCGAAAATATCTAAATATATCTCGATGGACTCAACTCCCTCATTGAAGGGATCTAGTGTAGAAAATAGAGACTGGTGGACAAGTCCTGTCTTAAAATATAACATTATGTCCTCTACCGAGGAATTCACTTTTGCCTTCTGGATTTTCTTCTTCTCTATTTCTAACACTAGTACTCTTAGGGCAAGTTCTCTGTCGGCTATCTTCTTCGCCATTTCTCGCTCTGCCTTCTCTTTTGCAATCCCTCGCTCCGCCTTTTCTCGTTCTCGTTCTGTCTTCTCTTTTCCTGGCTATGAATAGACCCACTTCTCTATTTATATACTGTATTAGCTAAGCACCCTCAGTCTTGACCTCAGCCTTTGCCTTCAAGATTTCTGCCTATCTTCTCGTAGTTGTAATATACAGATTTAGAAATGTGAATTCTAAACTATCACCAACACACAAGTCACTAAGTGCCTATCGTGCACGACAACGTTAACGTATAAGTAAACAATTTATACAATAGTATCTTAAATAAGTTAACTTATACACATTGAACACAATTTCAAGGAGTATTTCGTATAGTTTTTGTAAACTAAATGCGAGATTACCAGAAATCATTAATAATCCTGGACGAGTCCCCATTTAAATCCTTGTGACGATAAAAACGTGTCTTACTGTACTTTTTGTTCGTTGTCCAGTGATTTTTGATAATAATTATAATAATTATCTTCTCGCGCACAAGGATACACTCTAGTGATCTCACAATTTATAAACAACAAACAAAAGTGTAAAGTTAAATGAAATAGAATTGTATTTACACTAGGTACATACATTCTGCAAAGAATCATTTACTAATAATTTATATAACTTGATGTCGTATTCAAGGCTCATTATAATGCTATACAATGAAATCAATCTAATCATGGTCTCTTGTGACTATGTGTTTCAGTTAGTGTCTATACTCCTCCGATGACTGCAATATTATCATCAGGCGTTCTGCCTTTTAACCAATGCTTACTTTTATGATACTTAAATTAGAAAAAAGTCATTGGGTTACTTGCGAGGTGCTGCACTTGATCTTTCCAGCTAGTGGCCTCCAGTTGTGACTCAGGATATAGCTCAGTAGTTCTGATCCTCTGGGTCAGGCTGACTCCATATTTGAGTGACTGTAGATGACTCATTAATGCTGATCCTATTTGTCAGGCTGATTCCACTCTTTGGTGGCTGGTGTAGACGAGTTCCTGCTGGACTTCACCGTATACACAATGTTGCTTCTCTCAAAAGAGACTATGAATATTCGCTTATATTTATAAGCGACTACTGATCGGAACGAGAGTTGTCGTGGCTAATCGTCTTCGATCCTGATTTAAGAGTGGCGGATCGGATTCAACCGGGTAAGGGTATATACACCGCTGGATGAAGATAGTTCCTGGAATCGGTGATGACTGTATCCAGACTTGCGTTTTGTGTGAGCTTCAGGGCATCCAAGGGTTTTCTTGTCCTTGCCCTGATGGACTGTTTAACAGCACTCTCATCTGGTGCCGGTCGAGTAAGATGTGCTTCTCTTTTACAAAATAAGGCAGAAAATTCAGTAGTTTATCTGTGTTTATCAACTAGGTGTCCGACACGTGACATCCGAGACTTCAGAGCAAGGTTTCAAAAGGAGAATCAAAAGGTCCATATAACAATATAATTCAATGCCAATTAATATTTGAAATAATTATTACAGGTGTACACCAACTTGGTTCACCTATGCATGTTCTTATTTATTAAGTTATTTACAGTGACTTATATTAATTCAATTTAGCTGCACTAAATCGATTTAACTAGTTGAGATTATTATTATGAAATTTGTATACTATCCATTTCTAATAATAAAATAGCAATGATTTCTTACATATTCGTTACTGGTGCACACATACTGAGTCTCAGGGCATCCAAGGTTATTCTTATCCTTGCCCTGATGGACTGTGTATCAACACTGTCATAGTTAACCTTTTAAGTAAATTAATCCATTTGACAGATACAAATTGGTATTGAATCACATAACGATAATATTATATAAAATACTTAATTGTATTCGTACGGTTACTTGACCGATACTAAAAAATTCAACATATAATAAACTGACTAAGCATTTAATTATTAAATTCTTAATTAGGCATATACTTACATTATAACCGTGTTTTTTAGTCGATAATTGAGGTCGTTCTTACTTTTTCTGGATACAAATCCGAGCGAATGCACCACTGTTGATTTCACCACTTCAGTAATGTGAAAGAGAGCTCCACTAGCCAACAGTTCCTTATATACTGGGATGAAGCCGTGTTCATTTAATTTTGTGTTGATTGGTTCATTAATTGTCGTCAGTTGCGTTCTGGATTGAACTAGTCAGCTTCGTTTCTAAATTGAGTGCCTCGAGAGTTAGTTTCATTTGTTTACTACTTGTGATGCAGCGGGAAATTGTGCGTTCATAGATTTAACCACACAACCCAAGGTTTTTAAAATAATTTTTGAACACTTGGATTATATGGGGAGCAACTTTGAACATAATATTATAGTCGTTGGCATTCTTCATGTCCGTAATTGCATATGGGAGCGCTAATCAGGCATGCAGCCTTTAGGGAGTAGGCTTTTACTTGTACGCCATAAGAATTTTTTCTTTTTGTTTTCAGTAACAGGTTTCATTTTGTCAAAATGTGCATCAAACCAATGCTCTAAATATTAAAAGCCATTGAATGTTGAAGAATATATCAAGTCTCTAAAGAGTTAGTTATGGTCTCGTGTGAGGATTTATTTTCGAGACACTCATTCATTTTGTCAGTGATCAGATGCGTTTCACATTGTCTTCCGTTCAGGGGTTTGCTCCCATATATTTTCCCGTAAAAAATAGTGCGAGTCAATGTGCAAAAACCTCCTGACGTATTCTCTATTGCAGCATACAATCAGCAGGATATACGGACTTTGCAAAAGCCTTGTATGAAAACAACGAAAAAGGTAAATGCCCCTTTGACTTCCAAAGTTGCTGCCCAAAGGTCCAACAGTGTTGAAAGTATCAAAGACAAGTCAACACAGTTAAAATTGTGGGTTGAGCATTACCTGGCACTGCAATAAACAGTTACTACACTCTCCAGCACTGCCTTAGATTATATCCCAGGTGTGCCTTTCCTGGAAGATCTTGATGTCGTGCCCACACAGGAAGAGCTAAGCAAAGCATTTGACAGCCTAGCTCGCGGAAATGCCCATTGAAATGATGGCATACCACCAGAGGCTCTGAGAAATGGCAATACAGCTTTTTACTCTAACCATTCACGAGCTTTTGTCCCTCTCCTGGAAACAGGGCTATATCCTCGAAGACCTAAAAGATTAAATATATTTAAAATGTATAAATAATAAGGGTGATATAAATAATTGCAATAATTATCGTGGCATTACATTCCTTAGTATTGTTGGAAATGCCTTTGCACATGCCATACAAACTCGTTCACAGAGCCTAGCATCCCATATCTATATAGAATTGTGTTTTCCGTACGACAGCGCAGGAAAAACCAGAGAGCAGAAGAGCCACATTACTTTGACTTTGTGGACCTTACAAAAGCCTTTGATTTTGTCAGTCGCAACGGGATATTCCAAATACTAGCAAAAAATTGTCTGTCCTCCTCACCTACTCGCAATCATCAGACTGTTCCTTGAAAATAAGTGGGGCACAGTGCAGTTTTTAGGAGCTACGTCAAAAGCATTTCCCATCAGCAGCTGGGTTAAACAAGGTTGTGTTCTCGCATTAAGACTGCCCGCTATATTATTTTATGTACTGCTTAGGTACTCATTTAAGTATATCAGTGAGTGAATCCGGCTACACACCAGAGCTGATGGAGGACTTCTCTAATCTGCCTGCTTCCGAGCCATGGCCAAACGACAGATGTCCTAATTTGTAAGCTTCTATTAGCGCATGACGCGGCACTAACAGCTAACACAGAAACTGGGTTCGAAATAACTCGTGTCAAGCTTCTCCAATGCCTGCAAATAATTTGGTCTGTACATAGGCTTGCAAAAGGCAACGCCTGCTACAATCAATATCGAGAATGACGACTTGGAGGTTGTGGACAGCTTGTCCTATATAATATATATTTAAGAGGAAATAAACAGCAGAATGGGCATAGCAGCATTGATAATGGTATAATTAAATAATTATTGGGCCTTGAAAAGCACGAAGCTAACTGAGAAAACCAAACTGTGAGTCTATCGAGCATGTGTCATCAGTACACTACTATATGGTAGCAACACATTGACAACTTATACGTATATATGTATATACGTATACATTTTAGCTAATTTAAAACACAGTGATTTAATTATTCAATAGCAAAATTCATATAAATAGTGAGTTTTAAAACAAGCGACCGCTTTTAAAAGATATAGACAGCTAACAATACTTTTTATTAATTTTTGTTGTTTTAATTACTTTTTTTGTCATTTTAAAATTAATTCTAAAAATAATGTAGTTGCTATTCTTGAATCAATTCTGTTTTTATATAATTCATCAAAATATAATCAATTTTAAAAAACCATTTTAGAATGAGTAAGCTATCATTTTCCCGCAAAATTTCTATCACATTACAAAAATATATTTGAAAAAACGATATATGTATAAAATATTTAAATATAAAATGCAGACGAGAAAAGTAAATTGATACGGAGAGTGTGGTCGTCTTCAATTTTTACATTCTTCGTGATCAGGCGTATTTGAGTTAATTTGATTGAAGCCAATAAATGTAAAATAAATACAAAATAAAATATTACCCTTTGAACAGCAGTGAATTTAGAAAAATACAGTGCAGTGGTCCTCATATACACGACGGCAATTTTTTAAAGCCTTTATTTTATAATTTAAATGTAATATTTGTATTATTTTCATTTAAAAAGGGCGAATATTTGGGATAACATACAAATCCGAAAAACGTGTAATCAATAAGCAAACGAATCGCATCTTTCAAAAGTATGCTGATTTATTATTAAGAGTTCATGTCCAACCAACGGCAATTTCAGTGTATTTTATGGAAGATTAAATTTTAACCAAAAAAAAGTGGTTACTTATGTAGGGGTCAGTCAGTTCCTTTATT
>MUZC01001979.1:0-24824 GCA_002072015.1 Radix auricularia | reverse complement strand
CCAACACGGTAAATCTATCCCGTGGGGTCTAAATCCATGTCAATCGAACAAAATTAAATATCAATCTGTTAATAAAAATACATATAATTATAAATGTGCATCATTATAGTAAGATTTGGGTTCACTCTTACTAGACTGGTTAGATTGCTGGCTTTTCTCCTACAGTGATATGATCCTGTGGGGCGCTACTGTTCGCTGTTTCGCCTTGTACAGCTTGGCAGTGAAAAGAATGAACCTTGCGTTTTCTCTGGTTATATCTTTACTGGTCACGTGACTCTAATAAGACTTGATTGGTTACATGATAAATTATAGCCAATGGGGTGAAGACGTCCATGTTTCAGCCCCGTTGATGAAATTATGTATCATTTATTCTACCCACATGTTAGATTCCCAGATGGGAGTTACATCCCCTTATCTCCGGGTGGTCCAGTGGGTAGGGGTTACTTGGCCTTAAGAGTCCGACCCAAATTTCATCACAAAAGTCATATGTACTGGAAGGGGGGCAATATTTTTTTATATTTTGTTACAGGTAGGGGGGTTAAATGTTCAATAATATCGTTACGTGCTTTTTGGATGGCCCCTTAAGTTATTAATAAGTTATTATTTTATTCAGTAACCTGTATTTCTATTTAAATTTCAACAATTATTTCAACATCATTTAATTTCGGGTTGTAACGCTGTTTAATAATTTTGAGTGTGAATAAAACTTAGATTTGGATTAGCTCCAAACGTTATTGATTTGTGTTACTGTAGTCAAATGTCTGACATTTGTTGTGGCAACAAGTTTTATAACCACTGTAGCTAGACTCAAGAGTTATATGGTGTTGGTCCAAGATTTGTGACCGTTTGTGACGACGGGAGTTTAAAATGGTCTAAAATAGCATGACTTACTTAATGAACGGCCCCTAAACAAACACAAGTAAAATTATAGTCACAAAATGGGAGACACACAATCCTAAAAACATACAAAGACTCAAAAACCAATAAATAAAGCGAGACACTTCTCTTATATAAAGGCACACTAAAAAATAAACTATACACTATACAAGTAAACCATACTAAAAAACTTTACTTTTATATTAAGCTCAAAATCAGTTTAATATAAGGGACCGGAGGTTCCAAATTATTTCAGTTTTTTTATAAAGTAAAAACCAAGATGGTGAACTTTGTTATATGCTTTTGAGAAGTGGAGTAAATTTGTATCTATCTGATTATTATTGTCTAAGCCTTTTGATAGTTCATCTATTAGACCTATTAATGTTTTTTCCTAAAGCCATGATGTTGACATATGACATTTTATTTGTCAAAGTGATTTACTATTCTACTATATATTATGTGTTCTAGTAGTTTACAGGTGATACTAGTAAGTGATACATGTCTGTAATTACTATGGTCTGATTTGTCACCTTTCTACAAACAAAACTATACAAACACAAATCATTTATACACATATAAAACCAAAGAAAATCTACCGTTTTTTTAGTTTTATTTCCATGGTTGCACTTTTGCTTTATATAAATGGGATTTGTTGACGTTTGGGCACGCAACCAAAAAAATGTTCGTTACCACTAGTCTATTGTAACATTTAATTTTGAATAGAAATGGAATGATAAGGGATCTCTAGTCTTATGATGTAAACATTGATGTTATTTCGGTCATTATGTCTTCCTTTCCTATAAGATTTTACTATAGAGTAAATGTATAAGACTAGTATCATGTAACACTCAAGCTTTATTTAAAAAAAGAAAATGTACGCTTTTAACATAAGATATGTATAAACATTACAAGACGTCTAAAAAGACACACGTTTTGGCAATGAGACTTCTTCAACAAAGATATATCATATAGAAAATAAAGAAATAAAACACATGTTAATTGAAAACATAGCTGCGGTGTTGTAGTAAGCTAAATTGATGAATATCATTATCTCTAAATACAGTGAGTTCATGACTTTATTGTTTATATATGTATTCTTTTATCTAAAAGTGTTAAATAAAGAATATAGAATCTAATCGACACTTAAATTATAAATCAAATTATTATAATATTAGTTAAATTATTTAACACAATTGGCTTCTAATAATAATCATGACGACCTATTAGACTGATATACTTGAAACACAATAGAAGAGCTGTTTCTGCCAAATACATTCAGTCAATGAGATTTTTTTTAGGTCAAGGCACTTTACACATTTGTGTCTATTGTCTCTTCACATCAGTATCCCAGGCCATTATAATATAGATGAGAAAATCTTACAATGTAACAGATATGTATCTTGGTTAATGTATTTTATGTATTTTTAGCAGACATAAGTATTACTTTAGTTATTCTCTTATGCTTCAGTAATGTTACAAGATCTTAATGACTATATAGTTGATATTCTTTTCAATTTGATTATATAAATTATAGATTTTTTAAATTTATAAAATGTATTGTTCTAATTTTGTTAATTTTCCTGGGCTAGAATTAGAATGAAGAATATTATTCTTACAAACTTCTCTTGTCATGACATTTTTGTATAGATTTCTCCTTATACATAAAAAAGATTAAAATGTTTAAGTGTTGGGTTCTTAACTTTAGCTTTTTTTTTTAAAGTCTGAAAACTCTTTTTTTATAATCATAATTGTGTAGAAATTTGTGTTTATATAAAAAAAACTGTTGTGCACAAATAAATTAATGTGGTGAATTATTACAAAACTTTTAAGGATTCAAAAACTGTTTTATTACATAACTAATGTTTACAACTGATATCATTAAGTAATAATAGTAGGAGTTATTTTATTTAAATTTTCTTACAGTTGAACCCAATTAGTATGACATCCATTTAATCTACACAATGTGATAAGTCCTTTTTTCTTAAAGATGTAACAACCAAATTCTCTATTTTTCTTAGCATTTTGTCATAGATGATATTCTATTTGAATGTAACCAAACAATGTAATCATAATAAAAAACATATTTTAAAATGCCTCTTATCTTGTTGATCATCTCTTTCTAAATGACCAAAATATAATTTAAAACTAATGTTCCATCACAATATACCAAGAACATCAGTCAAATAAATCTCTGTCTTTTTATTGGTAAATTATTTGTAATTTTTGTATAAACATGAAAATATTATGTTATACTAAAACTTAACTTACAGAAATTTTTAATGCAATTCCTTAATGGGCTTGAAAAATTATTTCAACAGGTAATTGTCTCTGACAGATATAAGTCAATCAGCCTAGATCAAGCATTATGGGGGTAAGTACTGTAGGTAGCTAGTAAATTATTCTACTTTTTTAAAGTTACAAAATATAATTTGAATTCTTTTATTTGATAAAAATACATATTTATAAAAAAAAATGTGTGATGTATTTCTTAACCCTTTTAAATTAAATACTGACAGCTAATAGACCAAATCAGAATAAATGTAAATCATTTAAAGAGATAAATTATAGGTGTAAGTATCAATTTTAAAAAAATGATATTACAATTAGACAATTTTAGGGCATTAGATTGAAAGCAAATTATAAAAATAAAAAAAAACAGACATAAAATGTTATCTACAAGGATATAAATAATCTCACCAGAAAAAACATTTTCTTCATTTCTCATTAATAGCTGAAAACAGAAAATAGTAAAATAATATTGAAAATTTTTATAACATCCATACGTAATTATTTAAAGAAGCATTGAAAACATTTAAAGCTATAAAACAAATAATCAGATTTAAAATACTAAAATACCAAAACAAGTGCAGACAAAGTATTATAGTAGTATTTATTTTGCACATTTTAGTATAATAATATGCAATCATTTAAAATGTAATTTGATGTTATAAAGATATTTATTTTATTTTATATAAATAATTTGTATTCCATGAAATAATAATTGGTTCTAGATAAGTATCGAAATATGTGTGTGTCATTCCAATTAAAAAAAAAGAAAGCACAGTTATAAATGAACATTTATTTAACATATTAATTTATTTTATTTATTGTAACAATAAATTAAATTTAAAATATTTATCTTAACTAGTGGGAGTAAGTCTAAGTTAAGTAAAAAAAAAAAAAGACTTTAAAAAAAATTATATTTTAAAAAAGTTTATTGTATTTTTTTTTAAAAATACTTATCTTATACAATTGTAAAAATATTCTTTCTGTGTATTACAAAGGCTTGCACTAAATTATTAAAGATAATACTAGCTATGATATTACATAGATGTCTTTCGAGTCATAACCATAACATTAAAGAAATCTTACATTTAAGTATGTTGGTGAAACATCTCCCATCTTCCACAACTTTTATAGAAGAAAAACTTTTTACTTTCATTGATGGCAGATGGAGTAGATGTGACACAACATTTAATGTTGGAAATATCTTAATGAAATAAATATTGTCTAAACATTGTTTATGAATGTGGCAAATATTTTAATAAAATACATTTTGTCTAAACATTGTTTAAAAATTTCCCTGTTTTCCAGAAAATGCTACATGAGAAAAAAAGTTACATTAAAAAAAAAATTTTTGTATGAGTATTAAATACATTTAAATGCCTTCTTTTTATATTTACTATGCAGTTACAAAAAAGTATAATAAAAAAAACATATTATCTTTTTGTGCGTATACAAATATCTTTATAGATAAATTTGATGTAAAATTCTAGAAATGTATAAAAACAAAAATATTAATTCAATGTTATTTAATAATTTTAAATAATTGGAATTAAAATTAAAACATTATTATTAAGGCATTATTATTAAGGCTAATGACCATGTGATATTTACAGTAAATTAACTAATGTAATAATAATAAGTGCATATTAATGAGAAAATCACATTTGCTTGTTTTTGTCTATGATTTAATTTTGTTTAAAAACAAAATAAAAAAATAATATTAATTAATAAGTGTTACAATTAAGGCTACAATAGACATTGTGAATATGATTAACAATAATGTTTTCAAATTTAGTAATTTAAAATGAAAAAGCACAGTTTATAATATTCATATAGCATAGTTATAGTATTTATATAATTTAGATAAAAGAAATCTCACGAGTAATAGTAAGTAAAATTGATTATATGACACATGAATTAATTAGGACCAAGCGCCATTAAGATTAACATTTTGACATTTTCGGTATTAATAAACATTTAGTTAATCGAGTTTCTATACTATAATATTTGGCTATAAATGGAATTTAGTTTATTTGAATATTAATATTTTTTGTTCTCTGTTCTTAGTCCTTTTTTTCATTATTTAATTAATATGAATTTAATTAATGTGTTATTAATAGTAAATTTAAAAAAAAAATTAAACTCAATATTTTATAAAATTTATAACCGTTTTAATGTTATTTATGTATCATATCATATCATTGTACTTTAATACAGTTGGTTAATATATGAACTTACTTTATATAATAATTAATTAAGTAATTAATGAAATAAAATGTTACATTCAGTTAATAGTTATTTAGTCTCAGTTAGTACTTTATAACTACAAACAACGACGGATCCTTTTTTTTTTTTAAATATTGCCTAACTTTTTTTTCTATGTCTATGTTTTTTAAAAAATACATAAGTTCATATGCACAATTTAATGTAAAACAGTATACGATTTTTATTTTAAGAATCTAAGCATAACTAGACTTGCACTAGAACTAGAATTAGAGTCTAGAGTCAAGCGCGGCCAAGCTCATTTCTTTTAATTTTAAATGATTAATGAGCTCATTCCATGAATAAAAATACTGCTATTACTGCTGCCACCGCATCCGAATTAAATGATAAATGCTATACATGTATTTAATCTTAATTACGTATATAATATTTATTACCTTTCATAAATTGATTTGTGATAAATTCTTTTGATTATTACGAATATGAAGTAAACAAGAATATATATTCAGCTTCATGTAACCATGGTGACTGAAGACTAAAGACTCATCACCTAGGGAGAAAAAAAACAACATATTAATATTAAATATGTATAAGTATCATTTAAAAATTCTTAACATATGTGAACAATTTTTAAAAATCAAATTTATAAAATTTAAGTTATTAAAGTAAATTTGGCGTTTAATCAATTAAGTGTAATTATTATTTAAATGTGGAGAAATTAAACTGTTACTGTCTTCCTGTTCATATTTTTTTAATACAAAACCTAATGGTATCACAGAATGTTACAAAAGTATTCGAATACACTAAAACAATTTTCTTTAACCCCCCAAAAAATAATATTTCTCTTAAAATATTATAAATCGTGCACACACACAAAATATTTTTAATATTGAAAGATTTATAGATCTACTATTATTTTTTAAAAAAATAATGTACAATAATTAAGTTATTTTAATTAAGGATTTCCTAAAATAATCATAAATGACTAATACTAATGTATCGTAAAATCGTAGTATTTAATATAAGTGAAAAGATAATTTATTGCAGACGACAGGCGCGCCGTATGATTTTTAAGGAAGATATTTACTTGCTAACATTAAATTGATACTCTTTTGATCGTATTCAATGTTTTATTTTATTGTAACTGACTAAGTAGATATATAACAATAATATTCATGTTTTATTTACATTTTTTATCAATCAATTATTATTTAAAATTCTAAAAAGATAATAATAATAATAATAATATTTGAAATTAATCTGAGACCGGACACTAACGGTTTAGTTTATGTATTTTAACCACAGTTAATGAAGTTAATTAACTGTTGCGTAATTAAATGTCAAGGCTCTTTTCTCTTGCGGCTATATACTCAAATTGTCGATGTTTAAAACAAATAGGAACTACTATATATTTACTGTGTTTCAATTACAATGATATTCATTATTTGTTTTTTAAAGATAATTTTTGTTTTACACATTTATATTTTCAGAATGCTTTAAAGAATTCTGGTCTGGTGTCAGAAAAGGAAAACAACGGTAACATGTTAACTGTTATAATAATTTAAAATAGTTTTCCCCAATATTGATTGATTTATTTTTTTGAAAAATTACTTGGTTAAAAGATAAGAAGATTTGAAAATAATGGTAACATGTTAATTCTTATAAATTTTAAATATTTATTTATTGAATTCTTTTTTTTTTATAATTTGATTTAACTGATAAGTGTAAATAAGCCAGTCAGACAGACAAGATAGACAGATTATAGATGGATAGATGGATGGATGAATGGGTGGGTGGGTGGGTGTATGGATGGATGGATGGATAGCGAGATAAAGAGAGAGATAGAGAGTGGTGAGAGAGATAGAGAGGAGATATATAGAGAAATAGAATAAGAGAAATACACAGAATGGGAGAAAGAGACAGAATGAGAGATAGAGACAGAATGAGAAAAAGGAGTGAGAAATTGAGACAAGAAAAAGTTAGAGAGCACATCCGAGGTGAATATGACACGCATGACAGACAAACTGATGTCAAAGATGGCAGGTGTGACATGAACGACAAATCAAGTCTTTTCTATGGTAATTATATTTTTATAAAAAATACATAAACAAAAGGTACATCAATTATAATTTGAAATATTTTATATTGTTGATACAACATAAAACAATGTCAAGTTAAATCCATTGTAATGTCTATAATAATATAAGTATTTAAACATTATGTTTCTTACATAAATTATTGTCTGACAAAACATCTCACAAACTGCTCTTTAAATCTATTGAAATGAAAATAACGAATTATAGTTTAACAGAGACAAAAATGGGTAATATGAGTGACACATGGATTAAAATGTATGTTCTTTAATGACCTTGTCAGGTACACATGAAACCCTGGTGTCAGAAGGAGGAGAAGCAGCTTTACCCTTTTACAATGCTTCCTGTGAGAAGAATCCAGGTCACAAACAGTTTGTACCTGTCAACGATTTTAACATAAATCACCTGCCTAAGCGTTACCGTGACAACCTCCTAGTTGAGTACATCAAAGCTGTAGCTGACCTCAATGTCAGGGTAGCTGTTAAAATGACCAGTACAGAAAGACCAGAGTTTTGGCCAAACACCAAACAACCATATCCATTTTATGACAAGAGAGGAAGTGACGTTATGAGACTAGGGACTGGGATGGTGAGGTATGTAAACATTGAATACAACAAGGGAACTTGTCCATGTCACAAGTGTCAACACTCGGACACACCCAGCAAAGTGTGGGGGGAGGTATGGATGCTCACGGCCACACACGTTGTGTTTGATGACCTTGAGGCGAGACACACCACGTGTAGATTGTTCTTTGATAGACAAGATAGTCCACTGGTCACTCTTGATGGCTGGACGATGGTTAGAGCAAACATTGAGGAAGACAGGTGTGAGTTGGAATGTGTGACATGTGACGTAGATTTACTGAACAAACTGGACAAGATGTGGAGACACTGGTTTGATCTATGGGAGAAAGTAAACAACAAATACGAGAGATGTGGAGACAAGTTGACATTGATAGTATCACATCCACATGGATGTCCTAAACAGATCTCTGTAGGACACAGGGTAGACAGGTACGAGGTGAGTGATGATAGGACCAAGTACACGTACACAAAATGTACATGTCCAGGCAGTAGTGGGGCTTATGTCCACCCACTGTGGTATGCTTTTGGCTGGTCTGACCGCCATGTCCACAGTGGGGTCAACTCTGAGGGAAAAAATTTTAGTGGCACTGGTTGGGAGTAGAGCTAATATCGATAATGTAAACAATGTTATAATATTTTATATACTTTATAGAAACTTGTATCAACTGTTGGTTGTTGTAATAGACAACATCCTCTACCACGCCCTATGTATACCACAACACCACGCCCATGTACACAACACAACCACGCCCTATGTGGGCCCTCACCACCAGTGGCGACACCCTACCTCCAACATTCCCATCTCATGTACTTATAAAATATTAGGATACACATTTTATTGTTTATACATTTACCTGATACAAACTGTTATCAAATTATTATTATTGTAATAAACAACGACATCTGCCACGGTCATGTGCGCCGCCCCCCACACCAGTTTCTACACCCTCAACAACAATGTCGGCACCCTTACCCTTAATTAACGCATTTTATGTAATTACAAAATGTTATTATTAAAAACGTTTGTTTACAAATTCATTTTCTAAGATCATTTATCACATTTTAATGAATGTATAAGACATCACTGTTGTGATGAGATTTGTGCGGACTTTTAGACTCAGTAACCCCTAGCACTTGAACCACCCCGAGAGGAAGGGGGGGGGGGTAACCAGCCATCGCAAAAGTTGACAGAAATGCGTGCATACTTTCCGCTACGGGGCTGAATAAGGGTAGTCCTAATACCATTGGTCATATTTTTTGACACAACCAATCAAGGATAATGGAAATCACATGACCATCCAAAATATAAACCGTGCACGGACACCAATTCAGTCTTTTCCACTGCCCAGCCACGGGGTATTCTTCAGACAAGATCGGTCACCGTGTTATCGTGGGAAGGCCAGCAGTCACCAGTCTAGTAAGAGTGAACTCTTATCTTATTTTATTCATGCATTATCGATTATCACTTGTATTTTATTATGGCTGATTGATATCAATCCTGTCCGATTGACATGGATTTATTACCCCACGGGACACATTGTACCGTGTTGGGACCCCTGTATATTATTCTTGCCAATAACATGTTTGCTTAAATTATAATGTGCCTACACACGCGATCTCCACCAAATAGATGGAGTAGCGTGTGTGGATGTTTATTTATATCTTTAGTTGTGTAGATTGTTTTATTAATTGCTGAACTCACGTATGAGGTGTTCGCCAAATAGGCCGACGCCCGTGAAAGTAAGCATACAAAGTTAATCAAATTAGTATGTCAAAATTGTTATTCCCTTCTGGCGGCTTGCTCTGAACGGCTTGTCGTGGAAGGAGGAAAGTCATAGATCTATGGAATAGAAGATTCCCCGAGTCTTATTTCTATTTNGACAGCAACTAGCGTCCGTGTCAGCTAGGACACTAGCAGATCTCCTAAGGCTACATCGGACCTAATCACCTGTATCTCCGTGAGTTAGGCCGATTAGCACAATCGTCACAGAGCTCTGTGCTCTGCAACCTTCCGGTTATCGGTGTTTTACGCCGTTGAGCCGATGCCGTCCTCTACGGGCGAAGTTATCTTTTGAAAGCACGAGGATAGAAGTGCCAGCGTGTACGATCGACCCAGATCGACATCGCATCCTACACCTTATTTGTCAACTCAGCTGACCGCTTCATTGTTTATCAACTCAGCTGACCGCTTCATGTTTGTCAACACGAGAAGCACAACAGTTCGAGAGCACAGTCATCACGTCACCTGGAGACAGAACTAGGTCGCTGCGTGATACAGACACCGTAGAACATCTCAGCGCTAGGGGCGGGACTGACCTCGAGAGCTGACGTCATCCAGCACGGCACAGCAGACCACCAGTGACCGGGGACTACACACCTTTAATTTAAGTATTATATATAAAGAAACATTGGCATAGGGCAGGCCGTAATGATGACATCTAGATAGCCTATTCCCTATTTGTTTAAATAAGTTAACATAAGGGCACCTCGTTATCTGCCCAGTAATTGGTCATTGTATATATTGTAAATTAAAGATTATAATTTGTATTATACTACGGTTCTTGGTCTTAATCATTTGCGGAGATCACTGAAGCGTATCCTTGTGTGTGCAAACTAATAATAATAATAATAATACCCTAGACAACAGCCACATAACACACATTTCACCACAACTGTTACCACCACCCCCTTATATACGCACACTGTAACAATATTACACCCCAACCTTCTAATATGTTCTTTCTTGTTCATAAAACATTTTCACATACATTTATAAAATTATTTTTTTTTAAAAAAATTAATGTGTTTTTTTTTGTAAATCTGTGACCATTTGAAAACTTGTATCAATTTTTTTTTGTTTTCATTGATAATATCCTTTTTTAACGCCCCATGTTCTTTCACACCTTATTTATGGCACCCCAACCTCCAACAATTCTATCTACTGTATTAATAATGTTCTATATTTTATTGTTTTTTTATCATTACAGTAATTTCTTATTGGTAATGTGACCATAAAAAATTAATTATGTTTTGAAAGCTGAATTATATCTCTAATACATACAACTATCATCGCCATTAACACGCCTCATGTACCTTCTCACCTTCTATATCGGCAACAACAAACACATAATATATTGTATTAGTATTAGAATTTTGTGTTAGAATCTATATTTTGGTTTTTTTTTTGTTTAAATTTTAAAATTTGTTGAATTTGAAAGTATATTTGATATTTAAATTTCGTTAATGTATCAGATACCTTAGTTTTAAAAAAAAAATTCTTTAATACAATTGTAGATCATTTGAATCTTAATAAACATATAGCAATGAATTGTTTGTCTTTTGTATATTATTATTGTTTGTGTCTATTTAATGTTTTTGATATATGAATTTACTTGAACGAACATGTTTGTTGATGTGACAACATGTGGGTGGTGTGGTCACATGTGTTTATGGAGTATGGCGATATGTTGGTTTTGTTTGTGAATAAATGAAGTGTGTGGGAACATGCACATGATATATCCATTCATGGTTGAACCAATTTGTTCGGTGCATAAGTGGCATATCAGCGGTTAATGTGTCATCATATGGATGAACTTATAAATGTGATATCTTAATGCGGTTATAGAAAAACATGCGTCTCAATCCTAGTGGTTAGTAATATTAGATTGTGTGGATAAATCTAAAAGTGTCTAACTCTGTTTGTGGTTTAATATTGAGGCTAATGGATACCCAACTTTATTATTGAAATAAAAACGTTATATGTGTTTAAAACATAAAACGCGACGACGAAGTCAAAATAAAATACAAACAAAGTTTACATGTACATCTGTAACATCAGACTAAAGTCTGTACAAAAATAATTATTTAATCAAGTCTATCACTGCACTGATATGATGAACTTTTAAAACAAGTTAACATTAAACTAATGCCACAAAAAGACGCTTTTCTAAATATTTATTTATGCAATAAGCTATTGGAGTCGGAAATATTAAGAAATAATTATTAAATTATATATAAGTGTTGCTTACACTTCTAAAAAATAATCAGTGCCTGCAGTTTTAACATTATCTGTAACAGTTATTTTGCTTACATTTAACTAGTATCACAAAAATGTAAAACTCCAGTTAAAAAACTCAATTGTAAGTCTAAGAAATGTAGCCAATCGTATAATACATTTACATTTATCACAACAAATCTATCAACGTTAACAATGTCGTACGTTATAACAATCTCTTTATAAAGCGTACAACAAACCTAACACCATAATGTTATCACTAACTTAAAAACATGAGGATAGAAAACAGAGTGGAAAGTAGTAATAATACATGAGACATTAATTTTAAATACGAAAATATAACACAAACACATTTTAATATAACACTTCAAAGACATTGGGATAAAAAAATTACTTTCTCTGTTTCATATGTAAGAAAATAACATACAATTTCTCGTTCTTCCCGTCTTGCATGTCTTGTCTAATATAAACCATAAAAATAAACACGTTAACAAAATTGAAACTTTACAAGTTTAAACACAAAACGATGGCATTGCATTACACACGTCCTAAAAACAACATTCTGTAATTTTTCTGTCCACATCCAGTCCATCTCTCTTATCTGATTCCTAGTTTATACTTTATAGTTGCTCATCTCAGTGTCTATACTTTATAGTTGCTCATCTCAGTGTCTGTTTATACTTTATAGTTCCTCATCTCAGTGTCTGTTTATCCTTTATAGTTGCTCATCTCAGTGTCTGTTTATACTTTATAGTTGCTCCTCTCAGTGTCTGTTTATACTTTCTAGTTGCTCATCTCAGTGACTATTTGTGTTGTTTTACTAGTCTCATACATCGTGCTTACATTCCATGGTCCAATGACGGTGATGGTCCTGGTAGAGATGATGGACGTCGGTCTAATAGATTCAAGTTTACTTTCTCTATTTCGTATGATATATTCTTATGTATAAATTTCACATAAATTCACCGGCTGCCTAAAACCAATATATTTATTTTTTCAAAAATATATAATCATCGACTTTTGCCAACAATTGTAATCCTTATTAAAAAAAGAGCAAGAAAGATTAATTATTAACTTTTATTCTCAGTTATATTGGTCAGTTCTTACCGCAGGTTTGATTCAGACACGAGTAAGGTAAAAATAAAACAACAACAAACAATAAAGAGGTAAGGGGCCGTCCATAAATGACGTCGCACGATTTTGCCCATTTTTACCCCCCCCCCCACCCCCGTCACGCGTCGTCACAAAATCGTAGACCTCCCCTCCAAAAATACGTCACAAAATTTTGACAACAACAACAACAACAACAAAACTCTTTTGTTTCTATTTGAAAATAAGTATGTTTCAAATCCCTTTTTTGTCATTTAAGTATTTCTTTCGTGTAGGTCTACATTGTAATATTGTAACTTTGAGAAGAACTGAATAAAAAAAAGTGAAAAATATTTCAGTGGAAGTTGTATTTAAAGTTACCCTTAGATGTTGCGTCACATTTCTTCAACCCCTCCCTCCCTAACTTCACGCATCTTCACAAAAGTGACTGACCCCCCCCCCCCTTTTTAGGTGCGTGAAGTCATTTATGGACGCCCCCTAAACAAACAAACGAACAAATTGTTGAACTGACTAAGTTTTGATTATATTCATTTCCATCAGATTACATTTGAAGTAAATAAGTTACATATAAAATAACATTCTTAAAACAGCAACGCATGTTTCTGCTTTTAACCCATAAAAAATTTTGACAAAAAAGTAATCGAAATAAACTATGGTTTGAGGTTAAATTATATTATTGTAAAAGAATATCTTGATTTTCACCCTATTCACAAATTTGTTGTCAAGGTATGAGAATCACTGATCACAAATGTCGGTGTAAAGTTATGAGAATTATTGTTCACATATGTCCGATGTCAAGGTATGAAAATATCTCGTCAAAAATGTAATGACATTAAATGTCAACTTTCGTCATACTGCGACATGAAGACAGTTCACCTGTACAGATAATAGTTAAAAGTTTGAGTCTATCAATGATAGTTCATGAGGACAGATGACCTATATATAGTGTTGTGTAGGGAGACATAACTAGATAACAATAGAGAGAATAGACGTCTTAGGGAGAGCTTTACTAGAGGGTTAAAGGTCAGCTATGTTCAGGTATCCAGGTAGATCGAGGGCTGTCTGTATTAGAGACACCGTGAATAGTAGTCGTCTAGGTCTAGGGTAGTTAGTCGTGGTGACTTAGGTTTAGAGTAAGAAGTTGTAGCAGTACTCAAATAGGCAGTCTTCACTACTTAGATGTACAACTATAAGTTGTAGTAGTACTAAAATATTCAGTTGTTCGGACATAGAAGTAGAGCTAGACGTTGTAGAAGTACTTAAATGTATAGCAGAATTACAGATATTTATTGTATTCTATGGTATAAATATAGAATTTCATAACATATGATAGAAGAGTTAAGACTTTAACTTGTATATACAGAAACCAAAGTACACACCAGTCGGAACCCATAATACTAGTGTCGGCACCCTTAGTAGCAATGTCGGCGTACTGGGCTTATGTTTAAGCTCCAGAAATTGGGAGTTACAGCGAAAATGCATGGTTGGATACAATCGTTCTTGGAGAATGGAACAATAAGAACCCGCATGGGGAAGTCTTTATCCGACGAAGCTCGACTCGAGGACGGACTCCCACAAGGGTCTGCCCTAAGTTGTACGCTGTTCCTAGCATACGTTAGCGACATTCAAACGTCTATTGAGAGTAGTTGCGCGATGTTCGCAGACGACTTAGTTGTCTTTGCGTCCGGGAGGGACGTAGCGAATTTGCAGATCAGACTACAGCGCGACCTCGATAAGATCGAAGAATATGCCAACAAGTGGAGACTCATAGTGAACACGCAAAAGACCGTCCATTCCATTTTCACGAATGGCAGGAATGCACTGAAACATGATGTTATGCTTAACATCTGTGGGAAAAGGCTAAAATGGGACAAGGAACCAATGTATTTGGGCTTGCGGCTGGACTAAAAACTCCAGCTACACAACCATATTCGTGAACTGCGCGCAAAAACCACTGCTCAATTGTCACTGGTGAAAAAGCTAGCAAGCACTGATTGGGGTGCCGATGCAAGAACGCTGAGAGCTCTCTACCTCAGCAAAGTGAGAGGCGCCATTGATTGCAGCCTCCCCATCCAGGCCTTTGCGAGCAGAACAGCGCTCGAGGACCTGGATAGAGTCCAAAACCAAGCTCTAAGACTGGTATGTGGGGCGTTACGTACTACACCCAACGCCGCGGTAGAAATCTTGACAAATGTGGAACCGCTCAAAGTACGGCGAGATAAAACAATACTAACTACGGTGGAAAGATACCGTAGAATGGATCGTAACGAGCCCTGTTTTCAGATGCAAGACAGATGAGTAAAACGCACACGACCGAAACGGCCCTCCTTTATGGATGCGGTCAACGAGTTCGAGGTTTCAGTTAAATTACCCAAAAACAGGGAAAAAATATCCATGGTCCCGGCAAGGGGACCTCACGAATGCTACTCTCCGCCCGATCTACGTTTGTCACTGGCAAATGCCGCGGTTGGGAAAATAGTCCAGTTGAGCTTCAGCACGAAGAAGTACTAAGGACTATTGAAGCCTACGGTACAGGCGTAGTAAGAGTCTATGCAGACGGCTCATGCTTCACAGATGGACGAAGTGGGTACGGTGCACTAATTGAATACCCTGCTGGAGGTCCTGCAGTAACTGAACTGTCTGGACCATGTGGAAGACTAGCTTCAAGTTGGGATGCTGAACTAGAAGCAAATTACAAGGGCGTGAAAGAGGTTCGCCTACGCTTATGTAGACGAAAGAGTTTTCCAACAGTCGTAGTCTTCACCGACTCGAGATCCTCCCTGGAACTCTTGAGTCGGAGCTCTATGGAGACGAAAACTGTCGATGCTGTACTGGAGATCGTTAACTACATTAGATCTCGCGGGGGCATGGTCGTCCTGCAGTACATTATAGGCCACGCAAAGATACCACAGCAAGAAAAGGCAAACTTGATGGCACAACAGGGTGCTGACGGCCCAGTCCCAAATCGAACGCCCAATGACCAAGTTTGGGGTAAAATTGTGGCTAAAAGACCATTTCACGGGAAAATGGCTAAAAGTTTGGGAAAATTGTGATACGGCAAGAACGCTTTACGATAAAATGCCGCGACCGCGCAAGCGAGATCCCTGGTGGAAACTGCCTCGTAGCTGCCAGTCCCTCATCACACAGATGAGGACTGGACACTGTCCAAAAAACAGTTACTTTCACAGGTTTGACAAAAACAGGGAATCCGGCTGCCGTTTATGTGGTATGGCCGAGGAGACAGTGGCACACCTGCTAACCGATTGTTCTGCGGCAATTGGGGACGCGGTGAGGTCAGGCAGCCATTGCACTGCGGAAGAATATCTCCATGGCGATGCCCTTATGTTGAGGCTCGCCGTTGGTATTGTAAGCCGGGTTATACGAGTCTGAAGGACTCAACCCTCCAATGAGAATGTCACATATTTAGTATTTAATGTAGAAAAACGGTGATTTTGAAATGTGTAGTCTACATGTGAATAAATATTTTGTTATTTCTATTAAGAAAAAGCAATGAATTCAGTAAGTAAAGTAATGTAACAAAATACAATACATAGCTTAGAGTATATTAGATGTAGTTCATCTATCTGTAAGTCAGCCAGCTCGATCTGTACCGACATTATCAGTGAGCGGGATTGGCACATGACGTAGATGTTGAGTCATGTGTTACAGTCGTACTGTGGTAACTTTAATTACTAAAGCTAAGGGCACCTGGACTGTGTGTTATTTTATCTTAGATATACAGACGCTCCTTATATGCAGAAAATAATTGCGTCCACAGACCATGAGAGATGAGCTGTAGTCAAGTGATGCAGCGGTCACAGGCCACGGCTATAGGGTGTTCCACGCATTACCCCAGCCGCCTAACTAGTGTCTAGTTAGGTACCCATTCGGAGCTGGGTGACTCGGGGACTCCTCAGGCCGCGAGAGCAAAACCTCACTTTTGTGTGGATTCGAACCTGTGAACATCGGTTTGACAGTCAAGAGCACTACCTCTCAAACACCACGTCCCAGATCAGTGCTTCCCAAAGTGGTGATCCTTGGACCGGTTCCGGTAAGTGACACATGCGCCGACGGTCCGCAAAATGTATCCCCCAAAATAAATAAATTTCTCTACTTCGTCACTACAGAAGAGTATTGCACTTATATATAGTGTAATGGGTCAATTCATGCTGGTCCGCCATACTAAAAAGTTAAAGAAGCTCTGTGTTTTATCATCTTAACAGCATCCGATGTAAATTATTATTTTTATTATCATCCGCTCTGTTCAAAATGAATTTGGTTGTGTTAATATCTATCTGCATTGCTACTGCTTGTAGTTGATCATTAATTGTTTGTATAAAAATATTTTTGATAGTTTATATTTTATAAATGTACTGTTTATTAATGTGACATTAGCTGCCAACTGACATACATTTGTTAATTGATTAATAGTGTGAGAATTACAGTCTGTTAGTGTTAACTGTGTAACACTTAAGAGAACGAGTTGGATGTAGATAAAAACATTTACCTTAAGTATCTAGAGTTAGAAATATAGACAGCTCTAGACATCCTAGACTGACCCTGATAGAGACAGCTCTAGACAACCTATACTGACCCTCATATAGACAGAACTGGACAATCTAGAATGACCCTCATACAGACTGCTCTAGACAACCAAGACTGATCCTTATATAAACAGCTCTAGACAACATAGACTGAACCTCATAGAGACAGCTCTAGACAACCTAGACTGACCCTCATATAGATTGCTCTAGACAACCAAGACTGACCCTCATATACACTGTCCAAGACCACCCAGACAGACTCTTATAAAGACAGTTCTAGACACCCAGACAAACCCTGACATGACAATTAGGTAGCAGGTAATTCATGGAAATAAATTCATTATTGTACTAGAACATTTTGCATTTTGTATAAGAAAGGAAGAAAAACAATAAGTAAACAATAGTCATTGAGCATGTTTTTATTTGAGACCTATGTGAGGATTACTTTTGATTTCCTTTATTGATAACAATAACAGACAGGCTGGCGTGTGTTAGTGATAAGAGATAACAAGTAGACTGACGTGTGTTAGTGATAAGAGATAACAGTCTGAAGTGTGTTAGTGATAAGAGATAACAGTCTGAAGTGTGTTAGTGATAAGAGATAACAGTCTGAAGTGTGTTAGTGATAAGAGATCTATAAATATACTTGACTCTCACAGCATGAACTTGATAAACTCATGTGATTTTGTTTATTTCATTGTGGAATAAAATAGATAACCGAATGTCATCAGATAGCAATGTTTTGATAGTTGTTTAGAAAAAAAATTATTCGTTACTCTATAATGTTGAAATAAATGGATATGATCGTAACAATAGTTATAAGATCACTAAGACTAACATCTGAATTTGGGACAGCAATAACGAATTTAAGGCTACCACTACTTACGTCTAAAGTTATAAGAGTAACAATGATTCTTAAGAGATTGGTATTAACATCTAAAGTTAAGACAATAACAATGATTCTATGACAACCAGTTATGAAATCTAAAGGTAATACAGTAACAATAATTCAATGACCACCAGTTCTGACATCTAATTGTTATACAGTAACAATGATTCTGTGACCACCAGTACTGACATCTAATTGTTATACAGTGACAATGATTCTGTGACCACCAGTACTGACATCTAATTGTTATACAGTGACAATGATTCTGTGACCACCAGTACTTACATATAAAGGTTATACAGT
The DNA here is from genome assembly GCA_002072015.1 of Radix auricularia. Taxonomy (NCBI): domain Eukaryota; kingdom Metazoa; phylum Mollusca; class Gastropoda; family Lymnaeidae; genus Radix; species Radix auricularia. The sequence goes on along the minus strand of MUZC01001979.1, from coordinate 5,901 downwards.
GACAATGATTCTGTGACCACCAGTACTGACATCTAATTGTTATACAGTGACAATGATTCTGTGACCACCAGTTCTGACATATAAAGGTTATACAGTAACAATGATTCTGTGACCTCTAGTATTGACATTTAAAATTATTCAAAGACTAAGTGTTCTGGCTGTTGAAGTAATGACTATTTTATTAATTATAAGGCAGCATGTACTGACTGTGACTTGAAACAATTTTATTTAAAGGTTTATACATTAAAAAAAAAACAAATGTGTGCACCAATTGATGAATTTATATCTAACATTTTTATTATATTTGTCTTGTTTGGTAAACACATTTATTTATAAAGACGACACAATTTCTAGCCCCGCCTCCTTGATAACATTGTAAACTATAACCCAATAAACTCATCTAATCAGTTGGCTGATGTTAATGTGCTTATGTAAATACAAACTATGGCGAATTTAGGGGGCGGGCTGAGCGGACTAATGCCAGGGGCCCCCGACGGCTTAGGGGCCCCCACACTTTTTATATGTATAATAAAAGTGTATAAATGTTTGCACAAACCCTTGAAAAGATAAAAAGTTAAATAAATTTATAAATATGAACTATACAATTGATCGAGATTCAGACCTGATACAATGTTGCGAAGTCTAAGTGCCAGATTTTCCCTGCCAGAAGTAAAAATTTTCCCGAATTGGGCTAAAAATCCCCACATGCATTAAAAACTTGGGAAAAAAACTAAAAAGTGGCTACTTGAATTAAACGCTTTCTCATTCAATTTAATGACTTTAGCCTTCCAAATTAAAAAATTAATAAATATTTATGCATTTTTTAAGACTATTTTTATTAGAACACTTTCAATTTTTATTTCATCTTTACGTTTTTATTTAACAACTTGGCTACAAAGCAAAAATATGAATTATACTTTCAAATTTTAAAATTTATGAAGTTTTTAAAAAAAAATTTTTTGGATACTCCTGTAACGAACCTGTAATTTAAATTTTTCTGTGATTGATAAAACAATTAAAAAAAAAAAAAATCAATGCTTTGAAATTTATTAATAATGAATCAATCATACATGGTTACATAGATTGTTATATATTTACATATTATTAATGATTTGGACTTTCATATGTAAAAAAAAATTTTATGATAATTCTGCTCAGAATAATTAATTAAAGTTATTAAAAGTAATACATTTACACAATCTACCCTTAAACTGTCTACATTTCACTGTCAGTAACAATGTTGAGGACAACCTAGCCTAAACGTCAGGAAAAAAAACTAGATACAGTAAAAAAAAAACCTAGACACGCTAAAAATAAACATATGACGTCAAAGAGCCTCCTACCAACACACAAAAAAGGTATTTCTTTGTTAAAAATGAGAGTGTTTTAAATTATTTTATTTTCATTCAAAAATGTATTTAATTTTTTTTTTAAATTGTCAATCTAAATAATTCCCATATTTTAGTTTTAGGCAAAATCCTTATAAATTTCCAAGCGTTATTCGAACGGTTATGACGTCATAACCGTGCCGATAATTTTGAACATTATTCGCACGGTTTGACCATGCCGATAATTATACGCACGGTTTTAAAATACTAATCTACACTTACTAACTACAAAGTTTAATAACTAATAATGTAAAGTATTAGTATAGTTAATTATTAAGTTTTAGGACACCGACTATTGTTAATTGTTTTAATTGTTGTTTATGTATCTTATATGTTTACAGACGCTTCTTCTGTACAGAAGATTATTGCGTCCTACGTATTTCTATGGTTTGTGTTTATTCCTGTATTCTTACTAGAGTTTTAAAAGATGATAAAGTGGTGGCTTTCCTGGTTTCTTCAGGCAACCCATTCCACGCCCGAATACCGGGCGGAAAAAAAGAAAACTTGTATGTGTTTGTTCTTGCATATGGAATAAGAAAGGTGTTTTTATCTTTATGTCTATTTGAGGGTTGTATTATGTTATCTTTGTGTTGTATTTCTTAATTAGAATTAATTGACTTATGTTTAATTTCTAATTTACTCTTGGTTCTTCTATCCTCTAGTGTTTTAAGATTTAATGATTTAACTAACGGTGTTCTTCTTGTCAGTTTTGAATATCTCCAGTAATAAATCTGGCAGCTCTTTTTTGTATTTGTTCTAACTTATCAATATTTTCTTTAGTGGATGGGTCCCATACTGAAGATGCATATTCTAGTATAGGTCTCACCAGGGTGTGGTAGCATTTTAGTTTTATATCAGTGTTACATTTGTTAAAGTTTCTTGTTATAAAGCCTAAGGTTTTGTTTGATATTTTAATAACTTCATTGACATGGGGATTCCAAGATAGTTTCTCATTTATTATGACTCCTAAGTATTTCGCATCTTTAGTTTGGGTTAGTTCTTTTCCATGAATGAAATATTTTGAATTTATTTGTTTATTTTTCTTTGTTACTCTTAGCAGTTGACATTTTTCTGGGTGGAAGGACATACTCCAGTTAGTTTCCCATTTTATTAATTCATCTAAATCTTTTTGTAAAATTTTGCTATCTTGTTCTGACTTGATTGTTCTATAGATTATACAATCATCAGCAAATAACCTAACTTTAGTTCCTGTTGAGATATTTTTGGGTAAGTCATTTATATAAATTAAAAATAGTAAGGGACCTAGGACAGTTCCTTGTGGAACTCCTGAGTTAACCTATATTGGTGTAGATTTAGAACCATTAATTATTACAGTTTGTTCCCTACCAAATAGGAAATCTTGGATCCAGTGATGTAAGGGACCTGTGATTCCAAAGTATTTAAGTTTTTTGAGTAAACTAAGGTGGTGAACTTTGTCGAATGCTTTTGAGAAGTATAGTTTAATTGTATCTATTTGATCATTATTATCTAAGCCCTTTTGATAGATCATCTATTAAGTCTATCAATTGTGTTTCACATGATCTGTTCTTTCTAAAGCCATGTTGGTGTGGACATAGGGCATTATATTTGTCAAGGTGGTTAACTATTCTGCTATATATTATGTGTTCCAGTAATTTACATATGATACTAGTAAGTGATACAGGTCTGTAATTACCAGGGTCGGACTAAGAACCTTTCTTAAAGAGTGGCGTTACAAAGGCTAATTTCCAATCCTCGGGCACTTTACCCTGGTTTATAGAGGCTTGAAAAAGAACTACAAGGATTGGGGACAGTCCATTGCTTAATTCTTTTAATAACCTGGCAGGTAATTCATCTGGGCCAGTAGCTTTGTTTATTTTTAAGTTTTTTAGGAGTGAATGTATACCTATCTCATCTACAGTTATGTTACCTATTTCTTCCAATTTCTTTAAATTTATTGAAATTTCCTTGTCGCCTGAGGCAGAAAATGATGATGCAAAATATTTGTTAAGGATATTAGGTTTATTTTCATTAATATTATAGGTTTTATAATTTGAGCCTTTTAGTGTGGCTATACCTGAAGGCTCCATTTTTTTAGATTTGATAAAGGACCATAAGTTTTTATTATAATCTTTAGTTATCACATTGTTTATATAATTATTTTGGAGGCTACGGCTAAGTTTCTGTGTCAGATGTTTAATTTTTATGTATTTTTTGTGTATCCTTTCTAAATTGGTAGCCTTAAATTTCTTAAATAAATTCTCCTTTAGTTTGCAATACTTTTTTAATTTAAAATTGAACCAGCATTTATTAATTCTATTTGAAGTTATTTTTGTTGGAACATTCTGATCCATTATGGTTTTTAGATCTGTTTTCTTTTCCTTCCATATTTCTTCTACCTGAAATACGTCTATGTTTAATTGAGTCAAATAAATATTTTTAGACCTAATTCCGTAAAGCCTACGCAAATAAAACAAATATAAATTACGACAAGATTTAGTTAATGAACTTACTCAGACTACTAACACTGAGTTGACACTGACAGACAGTGTCACTGTGACTGTGACTCAATGAGTCAATGGCCATTGGCTACTAATTATGAAGATGACAATTATGAGATAACTAATTTTGCTGTCACTGATATTGATAGTAATCGTATTTGAGCAAGAGTCTGAGCGGACCTGCTTACCCCCGTTTGCTAATTATTTATTAATGACTTATAATTATCTCTTGAATAATTAAAGTGAAAGACAGCATGATGAAAATGCATCATTTAAAAAAAAAATAATAATAAGTGAGAGTCCGTACTCTTTTCTGTACTGTAAGTGAAAGTAAGACTGAACTGAGTATAAGCATACAGTGACAGTAACGACGACGAGTAACTTCAGTTCAGTAACAGTAGTAACACTGTAGTCTGTAGTCTACAGTGTAGTAACAGTGCCTCACTTATGCGATTTTAATATTTTAAAAAATCTCCCTGGAAAAAAAGCCTGCTTGAGTGTTTGCAAGCATCGTCACTGTTGTTGTAAAACAAAAACCAACATAAAAAAAAACCAATAACAAAAGAAAAAAAAGACTTTATAAGGATTCGATCTGCTAACCAATAATGCCCTCACCTACTCTTTAGCTTACTAACCATTAGTCTAGAGAAACTTATGACAATTTCTGATTATTTAAACTTATATCCAATTATCATTGATTAGACATCAATTAATTTTTATGGTAGCGCTACTTTAAGTAATCATTAAATTGTAACTAGTATTAGTACTATTAACATATAAATATTAGTGCTATTAACATGTAACTGCAACATTTAGCCTAAATCGAGTGAAATCGGCAATTATTTTGTTATCAGCCGCTGGGAGTACGCATGCGCGACGATCAGACCAAACCCGTGCGAAAAATTTTATAAATTTTATGCACGGGGAAAACCGTGCGAATAATCACTTCGTTTCCATATGCCCATTTTTAAAAATTTGGCTGAAAAATTACCATGATTCGGGAAATTTCCCACGATTTAATAATCGATAAAACGTGATTTAATTTGTTCACTTAGAGAAAATAGTATAAAGTATAGTTTATATTTTTCAAATTTCAAAATATACACAAGTTCCGCAGGCCGGGTGGAGAGAGCACAGGCGCTTAATGAAAATGGTGTGGGGTTTGATTCCAAGCAGTGGATTATAATTTTTTTTTCATACTCAATTGAAACATATCGCAAACACTTCAACAGTTATTTCTTCGTGTGTGTGTGCTTTTTTTTCCATTATTAATATTTAGTTACAGTTATTAGCTGTTAACAATCGTTTTATTTTTTTGGACCCTGGATAGATAGGGCCCCCGTTTGATTGCAGACCGGGACCCCGTGCAGTCTTAATCCACCCCTGACTACAAATGGTAAAATTTGTGTCTGATTCATTCAACGTAGTTACAAAAATAGAATCATTTTAATCATATCAGTAGTTTATCGTCACGAGGAATTTCACGAGAATCCACATCATCTTTAGTCTACTATTTAAGTGACTGTCATCAGGTGTTGACCAATTCAAATTACACAAGACTTCACGTATGTACAACTATTTCATTTCAAACTACACAAGACTTCACGAATGTACAATTATTTCATTTCATACTACACAAGACTTCACATATGTACAACTATTTTATTTTAAACTACACAAGACTTCACTTATGTACAACTATTTTATTTTAAACTACACAAGACTTCACATATGTACAACTTTTTTATTTCAAACTACACAAGACTTCACGTGTGTACAACTATTTTATTTTAAACGACACAAGACTTCACATATGTACAACTTTTTTTATTTCAAACTACACACGACTTCACATATGTACAACTATTTTATTTTAAACTACACAAGACTTCACTTATGTACAACTATTTTATTTTAAACTACACAAGACTTCACATATGTACAACGTGTTTATTTTAAACTACACAAGACTTCAACTATTTTATTTTCTACTAGCAGACCCGGTCGTGCGTTGCAACGATCTCAGTAAAAAT
>MUZC01001977.1:9995-24915 GCA_002072015.1 Radix auricularia | reverse complement strand
CTATTTGGAAAATAGGAGAATTATTGATTTTCAGATTTTTATAGCACGTATAAGGAAAAAAACACGTTTGTTTTTGGGCCTAGGTCCTCATGAGCGTGCATTTAAAAAATATTTTACGCCAATTTTTGTCGTTTTGAGGGGAATCTACAACTTGCTAAAGTTTTATATTTAACCTACACGATGAATTGTGGAATTTGTGATGAGTCGGTTTTTAATAAAAGAAAAAATTATATTTGGGCCCCCGGCCTCCTGTGAGTGGAAATTTATAATTCTCTTTCGCCAACTTTCATCTGCAGATTGTACTCAACAGCTTCCCAAAGTTTTATGCTTCTACCTCAGTGGAGAATGGGGGAATTAGTTATGTGTAGTTTTTATATAGTTTATATTAGGAAAGAAACTACATTTGGCCCCCCAGCCCCCAGTAAGAGATATTTTAAAATATGTTTTCATCTGCTACCATCGTGAAAGTATAATTATCAATTACCCAACGTTTCATGAGTCTACCTACTCAAGAAATAAGAGAATCAGGGATTTAAAATTTTTATATAATTTTCATATAAGAAAAAAATACGTTTTTGGGGTCCCGGTCCCCATGAGTGTGAATTTCAAAATTCTTTTACACAAACAATTGTCCTGAGAGGTTACTTAAATTTTACCCAAAGTTTCATGCTCCTATCTACACGGAAAATTGGAGAATTAGTGATAAGTTGTTTTTTTTAATATAAGAAAAAATATATTTGGGCCCCCGGTACCCAATTAGAGGGAATTCTAACATTCTTTTTGCCAATTGTCGGGAGCTGGTACTAAAAAAAAATTCAAAAGTTTCATGCTTCTACCTATATGGGAAATAGGAGAATGAGTGATTTTCAATTTTTGTATAGCTCATATAAAGAAAAAAAATGTTTTTAGGGCCCCCATTAGTGGGAAATTTAACATTCTCTTTTGCCAATTATCATCGGAAGCATGTACTCAAAAAATTTGCAAAGTTTCATTCTTCAAACTATACGGGAAATAGGAGAATTATTGATTTGCAATTTGTAAATAGGTCATATAAGGGGACAATTTTTTAATGGGGCCCCATTTTCGGGGGCGGGGGGGCTCCCTTACCTCTATGAGTGGACATTTAACATTGTCCTTCGCCAATTATCATCGAGATATTAAAGTCAACAACTTCCTAAAGTTTCATGCTCCCCACCTACATGGTGAATGAAATGATTTTTTGTTTATAAATTTGGGCCCCCATCCCCCCTGTAAGAGAAATTTTAAAATTTATTTCACCTGATAGCATCATGAAAGTGTATATATTAACTCCCCAACATTTGATGAGTCTACCTACTCGGAAAATAGGAGAATTGGTGATTTTCAATGTTTATATAGCTAATTTAATGAAAAATCGTTTTCGGGGCCCTAGCCCCCATGAGTGGGAAATGTGATATTCTCTTTTGCCTATTATCGTTGGAAGCATGTACTCAAAACATTTCTTAAGTTTCATGCTTCTACCTACACGGGAAATAGATGAATTATTGATTTTAAATTAGCATATAGCTTATATAAGGAGAAAAACAGTTTTGGGGCCCCGGCCCCCATAAGTTTGAATTTCAAAATTCTTTTTCGCCATTTTTTGTCGTAAGAGTGTCTCCAACAACTTCCCAAAGTTTCATGCTTCTACCTATACGGGAAGTTGTAGAATTAGTGATGTAGGCAGAAAAAAGTTTTTGGGCCCCCGGCCCCACATGAGTGAGATTTTCAAAATTCTTTTTCACCAATTTTCGTAGTCAGAGGGTACCCAACAATTTCCCAAAGTTTCATCATTCTACCTACACGGGAAGTTGGAGAATTAGTGATGAATCAGTGAGTCAGTCAGTCAGTGAGTGAGTGAGGGCTTTCCCTTTTATTAGTATAGATTTAGGTCATGACGGAGGGGGTATTCTTGGGGGGGGGGGCGCCTCAATCTTAGCACTGCGTCACGTGACACGATTTCTCATATAATCGGCAAGAGTTATGGTTCTTCATTGTTTCCACGCTCGCAAAATATATGCGCATCACTCAGAGCTAAGTCTCTTCACATACGTCATAAGTAGAGTTGAGCTTTTATGTTTCGAAACAACTTTAACCGGAAGTAAACTTGTCATCACGACAAGTCTCGGGTAGGGACTTACCTTGTGACGTCAGGAAGACACGCGTGTCCAACTTCGATGTCAAATAAGTCGACTATAATTGCAGTTGTTTTTATAAAATGAATATTCACTTCCCAGAATGAGATCTAAGTGAAGCGCAAACATTCAAACAACTCAATAAGTTTCGATTTCAATAACACAGGTTACACATGACACACCTGGAAAACACGGGTCATTCTTTCATACACCTGTACAATACAGGTTACTCACGACACGCGTGTAAAACACAGTGTCTCATGCCCGATCCCCATTACCCGTTCCCGACCACAGCACCGCCACCCCCTACCCGATAAAGCCATTTCCTTGTTCTAACCAGGCCCACACCAGCTCAAAAACGTAACGCCCCATGCTAGATAATTTGATTTAAAAAGAAAATATTTCGTTTCTCCCATATCACCCCGCACACAAACAAAATAAAACAATTGGCGCCTTTATTTATGTCCCATCTCACCGGTGTGTGTGGGGGGGGGTGGCTTTCATCTGTACGGCACACAATTTCTTCATTCAATATCTACCTGTAACAAGCTCATGCACCAGGGGTCGCGATACTTTTCTCAATGGGCACCCCATTTATTCATGAAACCTTTCTTGACCCGATTTCGTCACATTTTAAGGCTTTGAGGTTGGAATAAATTGTTTTAGATATTTTTTTTTTTTTTTAAAATGTTCACTCATATATTTGTATTACTTTTATTTGTATTTATTTATAAAAGAAGCGTTTTTCTTGTGCATTCGGAAACTTCCATCTTTCAACGCAGTACCTCCGCGCAGCGACATGTAAATCCAAGAACCACTATTACCGATAGTGTTTTGGTGTTGGGTTTCGAGAACTGCAGCCCCAGACTCTTTTTAGCTCCCTTCCCAAAACTTGATTGTCTGGATTCATTTTATCCTTGGCTCCGCCTTGCGTGTTCTGGCTGGCAGTAACCTTGTATTGGCGATGATGGGATGTAGTTCTAGCTGGCAGTAACCTTGTATTGGCGATGATGTGATGTAGTTCTAGCTGGCAGTAACCTTGTATTGGCGATGATGTGATGTAGTTCTAGCTTTGTCCCGTCTACCGACGGTCGACCCTTTAGTGTTCTAAATTAAAGACGCTTGTGTCATAGATTTGTAAACTGTTAGGAAAATGGGTTTCAGAAGCAGTGGCGTAACTAAGGGGGCGCTTGGGGGAGTCCACCCCGGGCGGAATTCATCTAGAGGGCGGCATTTGTGGGCATTTAAAAAATAAAGCCATTTCCAAAAACCGCATTTTTTTATTTTAATTTTTTTTTAAAGGGGAAAACCAATGTGAAACAAAAAATATTCATAATTTCGAGTTTTAATTACCGGATTCCCGCAACATAGTGGTTGCTATAACTAATGCAAACCCGTTCAAAAATTAAACTTGCTTGGAGAATTATTTAGGTGATATGCGTCACAAATGGCGCTTTTATACGAAAGCTGCAAAAAAAAAAAAATAACAACACATCACCGCTGGGCCCAATAAAATGTACTATTAATAACATTTTTTGCGTGGAATTTCGACATGCGCAGAATGGTGCGCTAACAAGTACCACATGACATGCTGGTTCAAATATTGTGTTAAAATTATAAGTAATTTAAATTAATGTTTCAGTTTTAGATAATTATTTTAAGGTTACTTACTAATGTATTTTGTTTTTATTGAATTAAAGTAGCACACATAATTTGTGTTTTTCATTATAATACAATTATTCATTAAAAATGCTACGTCTATCCAATCAAAGTAATGTGTAAATAATTTGAATTCGTCGATTTTATGCAAAATTAATAAGATTTAGAGCAAGAAAACAAACATATTCAAATTTTTCCCGTTAATAAACACCGCTATCAAAAAAATTTCAAGCGTCTTGGAAAAATTGACATATGCAGAAGTCACTAGTAAAACGAGATCAGATGCTGGAACTTTACTCAGTTCAATGCAATCTTTTTCTTTTCTATAGTATTTCAATGTATGGGAACACGTTTAAAAAAATGCAGACCCATGTCATGGAACAAAGTTATGTGCTAATACAGAACGCTTTTTTAGGTTATAGAGCGTAGGAGATATCAACTGAACGCCTAGTTAGAAGGAGAAAAAGTATGAGTGGGGAAAATGGAGAAGATGGGATTCTATCTTTAGAGCAAGACGTAGAAAGATAAATTTTTTTATACATAGATGTAATTATAAAAGAAAATAATAGAACCTGCTGATGAGTAACATGTCCTTGCAAGAAAATATTCGTGTATTATACCATGTAACCTACTGAAGGAAGAACGTGAACATCAAATAAATTTCTTCATTGACATTGATAAAGAACAGTTCGATATTGAAAGAGAAAGGGCCCAGGTTTTTTTATGGCTGTACACTTAGCAATTCCAGGGGCCTATGCAGTTCAGTTTGCCAAAAGGGTTGAACGGGACCCAGTTTTGGTAGATATAGGGTATTAATAATGATATGTGAAAATTAAGATAGGTTGGGTCTGTGAAAGCGCGAACCCACTGCGGCCGCATAGGTTGCGGTGGCCGAAAACCATCCCTGGCTTTATCTACACTACAAGAAGAGGCATTTTGTTAAAAATAACGGGTGGGGGATAGGTATACCCCCTTTATCTATTAAAATAGATTCAACACTCTCGATTGGAAAGTTCTCTACCCAACATTATAATTTTGTTAATAATTTTTTAACAATTGCTTTCAGTGTATCTACATTGGAAAGGAGCTTCTCCAAACTGCAGATGATAAAAATTATCTTCGTTTCACAATGAATGATTTAAGACTACAAAATCTTGCAATATTATCTATAGAACAAGATGGTACAAATAATTTAATTTTTAATAACATAATACACTATTTTTCCACTATGAAAGTTAGGTAAGTAAATGTATAAAGTATAAATATGTTTATGTACTAACGTATAGCATTTCTTTGTTTAAAAAAAAAATATAAAAAAATCGTTTATTCAGAAAGAAAAGCGGTTGTTAATTTTTTTTTTGATGTACATTTGGAATATGTTTTGTCTCATTTGGTGGTCTAAGTGGTAGCGCGCTGGACTGCCGAACCGCGGCAAGAACTCGAGTCACCCGAGAAGGGTGGGGATGTGCCGGCGGAAATGTTGTGGAGTTAGGGCTTCGTTTGTAGATTGACGCTTGGGCAGGGGCGGAGAAGGTTGTGGTATTAGGGTCCCACTTGTAGATTGGCGCTAGGGTGGTGTTTGGAGCGTTGATGGCCATGTCTATTGTGTTGTATACCTTCAAAGCATTTTCAATGATTTAAAGGCCTAATTTTAAAAGAATGGTAAGCGATTTTACATACATTTTGATGACGATAGTTTATAAGAAAAAAAATAAATCAAGGTGTGCTTATTTGCTTGATAAATTAAGATTCGCATATTTAAACGAAGAAATTAAAAAACAACAGAAGTTAAACATTTCTTTGCTTTGAATGAATGACGAAAAATAAAAAAATCCCGATTTGTCCTGCGAAGCTTCCATCTTCATATTCACTCTAACTAGCCGCCGACAGTTTTCTTCTCAACACTCACTTGCCGCCGTGAATGAACTGACAGTTTTCATCTCATTATTCACTAGCCACAGTGAGTGAACCGACAGTTTTCATCTCAACACTCACTAGCCACAGTGAGTGAACCGACAGTTTTCATCTCAACACTCACTAGCCACCGTGAGTGAACCGACAGTTTTCATCTCAACACTCACTAGCCACAGTGAGTGAACCGACAGTTTTCATCTCAACACTCACTAGCCACAGTGAGTGAACCGACAGTGTTCATCTCAACACTCACTAGCCACAGTGATTGAACCGACAGTTTTCATCTCAACACTCACTAGCGGCAGTGAGTGAATCGACAGTTTTCATCTCAACACTCACTAGCGGTAGTGAGTGAACTGACAGTTTTCATCTCAACACTCACTAGCCACAGTGAGTGAACCGACAGTTTTCATCTCAACACTCATTTGCCGATTTGAGTGAACAGAAGATATTCATGTCCACATCTACTAACACAAAAACTCGCTTGCTCCTGTTTCCTCTAAGACATTTACGGCTTTGCTGCCGTGACAACCATGATCCAGAGGTACCCTCGGGGGCCCGCCATTTTGAATCTGGTACCGGGTCTGGCGAGTGTTTAGGGCCATTGCGGGAAGGGGTGGGCCAAGCCGCTTTGCGCGGGTTGTGGAGACTCTTCCAAACAAATAACCTAATTGCCCCTGATGTGACCTAATTTTTCTGACCTGGTTCTGAAGTGAACAAGTTGCAGAAACTCAAAAAAAATATGACGTTGTTCGTTTTTTAAATGGATTTAAGTTAGACTCCTGCTCCAATACTCAATCGATTTCGAATGTCCACTTTGCTTCTTAATTTTAATCGCCTGCTAACGGGAGGGCTTAAAGTTAAAATCACTAACGTGGTAAATTTCAAATCACGAATGTGATACATCAAAAGACATTTTTAAAGCCTTTATAATAACTCGGGGCGTCCGCTTGGCGAAAAAAACTTTGGATCGATATGTAACCTACTTCCTCGTAAGCTAGTGAGATGAAACTTGGCCGGCAGACAGACTCGTACCGATAATAAGAATGATATATCAAAATTTCAGATCGATTGAATGTGCTGTAGTTAAATTAATGAATTTTTAGATTATCTCTATTTCTATGTAACATGTTCATTTTTTGTGCATGTGCAAGAGTGTCGCAATACGTATTATATTGAACGACCTTTTTTATACTTACCCGTTGCGCTGTGCGGTGCGTGCGGTGCGTATTATATTGAAGATGCTTTTGTAAAATACATTCCTGATCTGTAAACATATTTTTATAACCCTTTTCCTTTGATCAAATCGAGCTGTAATTTAGCAGGCAGACTGTAGTCTAGTAGTTGTTTTACTTATATGAGACGATAATAAAATTTGGCTTTTAGGATTTAACGTGCAATGCGTATTTTAACGAACATACGTTTAGTTAGTATAATATGTCTCGTATATAAAGGATTTATTGTAAAAAAAATGTTTTTTTACGTATTTTTTAATTTTGGGTTTGATTCGAGTCTTCTATTGTGATCGATTGTTCTGAAATTCAGATAAGGTCATAATCCTAATGTCTTAGGTTGCGCCATAACTACGATTTCGAATATCATTTTCGAATATGTCTTGCAAAGAATAAAACACCGTCTTAAGACGAACTGATAGTTTTGAATAGAAACCGTTGATGTTGTTACTGCTGTCAGTCTTGATGCGTATGTGCCAGCCCTAGAGTAATCTACAGTGAACCACAATGGCCCATCTAACAACCATAGCGTGACAAGACCACGATATATCACGCTCATCTAACAACCAATGCGTGACAAGACCACGATATATCACGCTCATCTAGCAACCAATGCGTGACAAGACCACGATATATCACGCTCATCTAACAACCATAGCGTGACAAGACCACGATATATCACACTCATCAAACAACCATAGCGTGACAAGACCACGATATATCACGCTCATCTAACAACCAATGCGTGACAAGACCACGATATATCACACTCATCAAACAAACATAGCGTGACAAGACCACGATATATCACACTCATCTAACAACCATAGCGTAATAAGAGCACAATGTATCAAGCCGAATAACATACACCATGCAAAGAGGATAATCTTATCTTCTTATCTTATCTGTTACAGACGCTCCTTCTTAACAGAAGATTATTGCGTCCAACGCTTATCTATGGTCTGTGTCTAGTCATGCATTCTTATTAGAGTTCTAAAAGTTGATAAGTTTGACTTTCCCGTTTTTTTTTTCAGGAAACCCATTCCACACCCGAGTTCCGGACGGGAAAAACGATAATTTGTATGCGTTTGTTCTTGCATATGGAATAAGGAAGGTGTTTTTATCCTTATATCTTTTCGACAGTTGTATTAATTGGGGCTGTTAGGGATTAATTAAAATTTAATTATTAACTTTTGAAAAATTACCGAATAATTAATCGATAATTTTGATTACAGATGAAAATAAGATTTATGACGTCATTAAACTGAAAAATTTCTTAAAATGCCCATACTTAAGTTTTTAATTAAAAAAAAAAAGTATTTTTATATTAAAATATAAGTAGTTCAATCTACTGTCAATCACTTTAAATTTTGTTATTGTTAATTAAGTAAAAACAATGTTTTTAAAAAAAAAATTAAATATCATATAAAAACTGCTTATTTTACACCTTAAAAATATTTTTTTTTTAAATGGAGAAGTTTTTACGTAAAAAACACTATTATTAGTTATGATAATTAATTATTTATTAATATATCGTAAAAAAATATTTTCTTTAATTTTAATCGCTATTTTAACGCTTAAAATAATTTTAATTGATATTTTTTACCGATTAATCGAGAAATTAATAGTTAATTTCCGCAACCCTAGTATTAATTTATCTTTGTGTTGAATTTCTAAATTGCTATTAATTGCTTTATGTTTTACGAGAAACAAAGCCCGTCAAAGGACGTTCCGCCGTCGTTTCGGTGGTATGTTGTACCTCCCCTCCAAAAGCCGCCTCGACCGGCCATAAATTTGCATAACGTCAAAAATACTATTCATTATAGTTTATTTAAAAATACTATTCATTATAGTTATAATAAGTAACCCGTAATAACAAGTTTTTAACAACCTAATCCCAACGCATACCACGCGTTTCTTGTCATTGTTTTTTTAAATACTTTTTATATATTTGTTTATAAACTTATTGATATTAATTTATTTTGATTTCAAAAATTCCCTTCTACACTGATATCCGGATACTACTTGGATCTGCAGTAATTATTTGCCGAATTCAGATGGTGGCAAAAATATCTTTATCCGGTCCAGATATCTGGCATGCTGTCCCCTAGTTTATTACAACAGGAATATCATTTAATTATATATGTGTTTATGATGATCTCTATTACAAATATTTGACTTGCGCCATTGCCTTCAACGTAGATTTCACAAACTCATTACAGAATTATCATTAGAATTTTTAATTAACAACGAAAATTACATCACAGCAAAATTTAACAAAATTCACAACTTCATTTACACGTTAAAAAATAAACCCCTTGCATCGTATGATAATTGTAATGAAACATTTTTTTTATGTATCTATCAAATGAAGAAGGTACCCTTAAAAAAGCCACTGCTCAATTTAATATGCGTACACGAAAATTTGCGCACCGTAGTTTGACAAAATAAAGTCTAGGAAAAATAGACTGCACAAAAAATAACTCGCTTTGAACGTCGGCGTAAACTTGTTCAATATGATATTATTTTTGTTCTTCTGATTGGCTGTGGGAGTTTAGGAGTTTGAGAGACCAATGGCTATCGGTGACCGCACAGAAAATTGCCATTTATTTATATATAAATAGGATTACTACTTAACTATTGGCTCTTAAATCCTCAAGTGTTTCCAGGTTTAGTGATTTACCTAATGGTGTTATTCTTGTAAGTTTTGAATATTCTTCATTAATGAATCTGAAAGCTCTTTCTTTGAATTAGTTCTAGTTTATTAATGTTTTCTTTGGTGGATGGGTCCCATAATATCGGCCTTATACTGTGCATATCCCCATTCCCCCCTCACCCCCACAAACTGTCACGCTCACCATTATTCATCCAGTGGTTGGTGAACTGTACGGGGCACGGTACATCATAACGGCACGTGTCTTTCTAGCCACACATATGTGACCACTACTTCACAGCCAGGTCATCGGCCTGGACCCTTGGATGGATTGACTGACCAGTCCATTCAATGTGACTTGTTTGAGTAGCTTAGACACAGTGATGGATTCTGAGATCGATGAGCGAGTGAAGGCATTGGGACTAAGACTTCAGTGTGGATGTTGTTTCAAATGACGGAACGTTATGACATGGAAGATGGTAGGAGAGGAAATTGGAGGTGTGACATGGAAGATGGTAGGACATGAATTTGGAGGTGTGACATGAAAGATGGTAGGCATATAAATTGAAAGTGTGACTTTGAAGATGGTAGGACAGGAATTTGGTGGTGTAACATGGAAGATGGTAGGCATAGAAAATGAATGTCTGATATGGAAGATGGTGGGCAAAGAATCTTTATGTGTGACATGAGAGATGGTAGGCAAGGAAATTGAAGGTGTGACGTGGCAGATTCTGCTTGGTATCACAGTTGGTCTGACTGTGGCAACGTGGCACATTCTGCTTGGTATCACAGTTGGTCTGACTGGCAACGTGGCACATTCTGCTTGGTATCACAGTTGGTCTGACTGTGGCAACGTGACAGATTCTGCTTGGTATCACAGTTGGTCTGACTGTGGCAACGTGGCAGGCTTTAATTATTCATAAAACTCAAGCATATATGTATTCGAGTACATCATATTGCACGGTCGAATTTAATTATGCTTTTTTTCCCTAAATAGGTATCGGAATAATACCATCTCTAATGCATACAAGCTGGTGATTCGATATTTCATTAGAATCGATTAGAGACAACCCAGTATTCAACGTCATATATATTTGATTAGCCTTGGACAGGTCTATTATGTGGTAAAGTACTCGAGTTGTGAGGAAGGAGGGTGGAGGGTGTGAGGTCAAGAGTTCACAATGTAATCACGGAAAAGAGGGGGGGGTTCGTGTTCGACCCACTCAGGGTGACAATGTCCACAATAGGTGTGGGGGGGGGAGCAAAGTTAGACAGAAAGAAAGACAACTCCTCAACAGGGCGCCGTGGCTATTTTAGTAAATGAAGGCCAGACATAGACATCTGTAAGAAAGTGGGGGGAGGGGTCAGCTCAAGCTGGTTGGGGATGGGTCAATCTGGTGGTGGGGAAAGGGGCTGGGGAGGGTTCGATTTGTGACTGTAGAGGCTGTAGTTAAGAGAAGTCAAATATCCACAAAAATAACCAAATAAATTGAATGTAACAGATTCATTCTAACGTTATTTTATCTTTAAACAAAATACTTTTTTAATCACAGATCAATTACACGTTTTATAGGACTGATAAGATCATGTATAATATCGATTGAGATTAGTAGTCAAAAACCCTCAAGTAAATAAACGATCACTCAACTGCCAGGACATATGCTGTACATTCCATTCGACGTCAACGGAAAATCAACTGGGGAACACATAGACCAATAATATCAAGCCTTGAATGAGAATAATATCAAAGCTTGAATGAGAATAATTTCAAAGCTTGATTGAGAATAATATCAAAGCTTGAATGAGAATAATTTCAAAGCTTGATTGAGAATAATATCAAAGCTGTAATGAGATTGCTATATGACACGCTTACAATGCCCAATAAAGTACTGCGCCACCTGTAACCTCATAACAAAACAGTCTCATCATAAAAATTACATTATCTAAATTACTGGTGCGGCCTTCATAACGTTAACGGAAAAGAAAAAAGTTAGATGGAAAAAAAAAGAAAAGGGTTTAAACTCTCATCATAACGACGGGGCAATCCGTGTTTTTAGATTGCCGTAAAAATTTGGTCAGCCATATTTCTATCACATGAATGTTGATTAATACGCGGGGTGAAGCGTCATACAATGACGTCAGTAAGGTCATATGACAACCGGCTTATTCTGGGGACAACCTTGAATCAAAGTCAGGAAAGAATTTTGAGGAATGTGACTAGAGATTTGATGTCATATTATCAAATTATGACGTCATCAAGGCCATGTAGAGTGTATAAAAGAAATTAACATATCTATACAAGACACTAGCAGATGTATGCCAATCAACATCGGATCCTTACGAAACAAGACTTTACTTTTTGAGGTTAGGCACCATTTGATATTTATTAAACCCCAACATGTGTCTAGAAAAACTCACCATGTGTATACAAAACCCCACCTTATCTATAGAAGTCCGACCTTATCTATTGAAAACCCAATCATATATAAAATAAACAAAACAAGACGATATCAATAGAGCACTTCAATATATGTACAAAGCCCGCCATATCTTTATATACAGACTCCACCATGTCTATACAAACCCCACCAAAGTCATTCAAACCTCCATGCACAAACACATTCCCAATCCGCTGATATTCTCAACAGACATTCACCAGATGTCTCTACCGCCACACTATCACGTGAAAATTATTGGTTGAACATCGTAACTGTAACAAATTCTATACCACTAGTCTGTATTTCTAGTCGGTCCTACTGGTCAGTCCTACTCCTAGTCGGTCCTACTCCTAGTCGGTCCTACTGGTCAGTCCTATCAGTCAGTCCTACTGGTCAGTCCTACTCCTAGTCGGTCCTATTGTCGGTCCTAATGGTCAGTTTTTCTGGTCGGTCTAAATGGTCGGTCCTTCTGGTAAGTCCTACTGTTCGGTCCTACTGGTCTGTCTTACTACTCAATGCCAATAGTCGGTCCTACTGGTCGGTCCTACTGGTCTGTCCTTCTGGTCTGTCCTACTGGTCTGTCCTACTGGTCCGTCCTACTGGTCTGTACTACTGGTCTGTCCTACTGGTCTGTCCTACTGGTCTGTCCTTCTGGTCTGTCGTACTGGTCTGTCGTACTGGTCTGTCGTACTGGTCTGTCCTACTGGTCTGTCCTTCTGGTCTGTCGTACTGGTCTGTCGTACTGGTCTGTCCTACTGGTCTGTCGTACTGGTCTATCCTACTGGTCTGTCGTACTGGTCTGTCCTACTGGTCTGTCGTACTGGTCTGTCGTACTGGTCTGTCGTACTGGTCTGTCGTACTGGTCTGTCCTTCTGGTCTGTACTACTGGTCTGTCCTACTGGTCTGTCCTACTGATCAGTCCTAATTGTCTGTCCTACTGGTCTGTCCTACTGGTCTGTCCTACTGGTATGTCCTACTGGTCTGTCCTACTGGTCTGTCCTACTGGTCTGTCCTTCTGGTCTGTACTACTGGTCCGTCCTACTGGTCTGTCCTACTGATCAGTCCTAATTGTCTGTCCTACTGGTCTGTCCTACTGGTCTGTCCTTCTGGTCTGTACTACTGGTCTGTCCTACTGATCAGTCCTAATTGTCTGTCCTACTGGTCTGTCCTACTGGTCTGTCCTACTGGTCTGTCGTACTGGTCTGTCGTACTGGTCTGTCATACTGGTCTGTCGTACTGGTCTGTCGTACTGGTCTGTCCTACTGGTCTGTCGTACTGGTCTGTCCTACTGGTCTGTACTACTGGTCTGTCGTACTGGTCTGTCGTACTGGTCTGTCGTACTGGTCTGTCGTACTAGTCTGTCCTACTGGTCTGTCCTTCTGGTCTGTACTACTGGTCTGTCCTACTGATCAGTCCTAATTGTCTGTCCTACTGGTCTGTCGTACTGGTCTGTCGTACTGGTCTGTCGTACTGGTCTGTCCTACTATCTGTCCTTCTGGTCTGTACTACTGGTCTGTCGTACTGGTCTGTCGTACTGGTCTGTCGTACTGGTCTGTCGTACTGGTCTGTACTACTGGTCTGTCCTACTGATCAGTCCTAATTGTCTGTCCTACTGGTCTGTCCTACCGGTCTGTCCTACTGGTCTGTCCTACTGGTCTGTCCTACTGGTCTGTCCTTCTGGTCTGTACTACTGATCAGTCCTAATTGTCTGTCCTACTGGTCTGTCCTACTGGTCTGTCGTACTGGTCTGTCGTACTGGTCTGTCCTACTGGTCTGTCGTACAGGTCTGTCGTACTGGTCTGTCGTACTGGTCTGTCCTACTGGTCTGTCCTTCTGGTCTGTCCTACTGATCAGTCCTAATTGTCTGTCCTACTGGTCTGTCGTACTGGTCTGTCGTACTGGTCTGTCGTACTGGTCTGTCCTTCTGGTCTGTCCTACTGATCAGTCCAATTGTCTGTCCTACTAGTCTGTCGTACTGGTCTGTCGTACTGGTCTGTCGTGCTGGTCTGTCGTACTGGTCTGTCCTACTGGTCTGTCCCACTGGTCTGTCCCTCTGGTCTGTACTACTGGTCTGTTGGACTGGTCTGTCGTACTGGTCTGTCGTACTGGTCTGTCGTACTGGTCTGTCCTACTGGTCTGTCCTTCTGGTCTGTACTACTGGTCTGTCCTACAGATCAGTCCTAATTGTCTGTCCTACTTGTCTGTCCTACTGGTCTGTCATTCTGGTCTGTATTACTGGTCTGTCCTACTGGTCTGTCGTACTGGTCTGTCCTACTGGTCTGTCGTACTGGTCTGTCGTACTGGTCTGTACTACTGGTCTGTACTACTGATCTGTCGTACTGGTCTGTCCTACTGGTCTGTCGTACTGGTCTGTACTACTGGTCTGTACTACTGGTCTGTACTACTGGTCTGTCCTTCTGGTCTGTACTACTGGTCTGTCCTTCTGGTCTGTCGTACTGGTCTGTACTACTGGTCTGTCGCACTGGTCTGTCGTACTGGTCTGTCGTACTGGTCTGTCGTACTGGTCTGTCGTACTGGTCTGTCGTACTGGTCTGTCCTTCTGGTCTGTCGTACTGGTCTGTCCTACTGGTCTGTCCTACTGGTCTGTCGTACTGGTCTGTCGTACTGGTCTGTCGTACTGGTCTGTCGTACTGGTCTGTACTACTGGTCTGTCGTACTGGTCTGTCGTACAGGTCTGTCCTTCTGGTCTGTACTACTGGTCTGTCGTACTGGTCTGTCGTACTGGTCTGTCCTACTGGTCTGTCCTACTGGTCTGTCCTTCTGGTCTGTCGTACTGGTCTGTCGTACTGGTCTGTCCTTCTGGTCTGTCGTACTGGTCTGTCCTACTGGTCTGTCCTACTGGTCTGTCCT
>MUZC01001976.1:16970-28376 GCA_002072015.1 Radix auricularia | reverse complement strand
ACGGGTAGGCACAATAAATATAAAATTGTTCGATTTTGGGTCTCAGATTATCCTTAGAAAAGATTGTAAGCGCATCAGGGAATTAGTGAAGTGATAAATCAAACCTTATTTTAAAAAAAACAAACAACACTGCTTGTGTGTCAAGAAATGGAAAGTATGATGACTTAATCTATTACCCATAATTTTGGTTTATAACGCATGCTTTTCTCCAATATACTCAACCAGAAAACATTTGCTCTTAACATTAAAAAAAAATAAATAAGAGGCAAGGCCCAATTTCTTTTCACAAAAATCTAAAAATGAAAATAATTTCTCTCCTTATATTTCCTTTAATTCTAGGGAAAAAGCTATCAAACCTACAGTCCATTTTATAGTCTAAGCATAAAATTATTTTAAGACAAATAGAATATGTTCTGAGCCAAATAATATTGATGTGAATATTTATGTCTCTTTGAAGGTGGAACTTACAGTTATTGGTTTAAAAGTCACAATTTCTTTTTACTTAAATAACATAAAAACAATGTTGTTATTTTAGTTAATTCTGCGATATTGATTTTCTAATACATTATTAAGTCCTGTTAAATGACTCTATCTTCTAGTGCAAACAAATCAATAATTTGGTAGATAGTTGTTCCACACACATAACGTATTTTTTTTCTTTGTATTTTAGCCTTTTTCATTTAATTTTTATTAGCTCATAAAATTGCATATTTTGTTAGGCTTTCAATACATAACGTGTATTGTGTACGTATTTGTTTTTTAATCACAATGTTTAACAAACACAACTGTATCATCAAGAAAATGTGTACAATTTAATCAAAAAATCATGTGATCTGCCATTGACATCATTCTGTATGCAAAACATTATTGCTCAGAAGACGCTTTTTCTGGATCTTTTGCTTTATGTCTAAAATATCATTCCTTCCATAACTTTTTTCAAGAGAAAAGCTTCCCAAAACCTTATTTAAATTTCCTGTCTAGGCCTGAACTTTGTCAATTGAAAATTTAAATCGCTAGGCTAGAAACTTTATGCTTGTTCCGTCTGGTTTACTTAGTGTTATGAAAGATACATGCTACCAGATGCTAAGCTACTGTGTTTATGCCAAACAGGGTTGAAGGATATTTTTGATATCTACATTCACCAATAAAAAAAATTAAAAATTGTGTTCCACTTATTACCCATACTCTTAGGTCTGTTCATATTACTTCTAAATTTAGTCCATTATCTTCTTTAGCAGTAAATAACTTTTTTTAATCCTTCTTTTTCTCTGGGGCAGTTTGTGGAAGCAATCGTTAGAGAACAAAAATCTCCTAAACTATTTAACGCTCAGAAGGAACATAAATATTCCAACTAAGAAACATGTGCATTGAATTTTTCACTTTCTTTTTACTTTTTAAAAATTTAATTTACCTAACAAGCCTAGCTTTGTTAAGTATGGCAAAAAAATAATAAAACCAATATTAACAGTAGCTAAGTTATAGTGTTGGGTTGGTACCTGGTTTCTATCATGTGCCTTCTTTTTCTAATGCATAAAATGAATTATTAATATTTGTTAATTATTTCTAACTTTTAAAATGTCAAAGTTTTGTTTATATAACAAAAGTGATAAAAGTGTACTATGTATTTGATAATAGACGGAATAGCATTTAATAAATATTGTTAAAATAATACATGAAAGAAAAAAAGTGATTATAGTTTGTAAAAAAGAAAAAAAAACTTTATGTAGATTAACATAAAACATAAATGCAAAAATTGCAAAGTTGTAATTTGCAAAACAAATATTACATATTTTAAACTAAAAACAGAAAGACATAGTTCCGTTAGAGGCCCAAGATTACCGGACATACAATTAACCCGGTAATTACATTTAGTTCACATAAGAAAAAAAAATCACACTTACTGAAACAAACACTCGCACACACATACGTAAGCACACACGACTTTTTTCAATTTGTTCTCACTTTAAAAAAAAAAAAATAGCATAAGCTTATGTTTTGTCCATTTACTACATGAGGGAAGGAAGTTGTTAATTTTTGTTTTCTGGTGGATAAAATTAACAATTTTAAAAAAAAAAATTAAAAATTATATGAATTTTTAGGGCACTGCTAAAGTTTACCAAAAAAAAAAAATCACGTAATAAATTGGGATAAAATGTGATAATTTTATATGATTTTTAAAATTATTTCATTGATCTAATTTTTTTTAAAGGGATAGTGAAATGTTTCATCAATATTTTTTCAGTAATAAGAACATCTTAATCCCAAACTCACTCAGGTGGAAATTAACTCATACTTCAAACAGTATTGTCCTATTTATAAGGAAACTTAAATTACCATAAAAACTAGTTACCTTTTCTGACATTAACTTAATGTAAGAAAATACAATTATTGACTTGCGTTTAAGCGACTCCTCAAGACCTAATTTAGTACATATATAAACCTAAAAAGCCAAATGAAATTCTACATCGAATTTAGCTTAACATGTCTACACCATGTTATCCGGGTTACAACAAGCTAATTATATATAAATATGTGTGTGTNATTCACATAACATTACATTTGGCACTTACGAAAGTCCCATTTAGCTACTAATACTGTAAAACAATGTAAAAAAAATAAAGTGTTTGGTGACAGAATTTACACAAAATTATGTCTCATCGAAAAATTGAAATAGGCGAAAAATTTCATCAATTCTTAGCATATCTTGTATGTTACTGAAGCCTCTTCTTTTATAGTAAAACAGCAACCTAGTAGGTATAAAATTTCATCAATAAACAGCAAGTTAAATAAAGTGTGTAAACTATTTGTGATAACATATTTAGTGTATTTTGTATGGCCATTATTGATAAACTGAAATACCCGTAACACTCTATGATGTTTTAAACTTCTTTTATTTCGTTAAACACCAACGTTTTTTTTTCTAAATACTATTCTTTCGTAAATCGATTTAATAGTTTGGAATTATTTGTTTATTCATGTTTTTACATAAAAGTTATACCTTTATGAATTGTTATTTAACTTTCCCAGTGCATTTTATTGCTAGTAAGTTTTTCTCATTATTATTGATTTGAATATTTCACATTTATTTATACTGATTATTGCATTTTCAATAATAAAGTCAGGCAACAATGAAGTATTTTGCAAACAGAAAATGTAACTAAATCATCGCATATAGAGAATCTTAACAAACAAGATATACTAGTTTTAAACATCGTAGGATAATAAATTTAGCGTCATTGTTAATAGGTGATTAGAAACACAAAGGAAATTAAATTTTTTTAAAGATGTTCTAATGTGAATAAAAAGAAAATCATCATTTTAAGATTATATATGAAATGATAATGGATCCATTGAATTGTCTTAAGAATTAACTTGTTCTAAAGCCTACTTTTAAAGTCAAAATCTAACGAAAAAGGTTTGGGGTCGTCTTATTAGTGGTTATAGATAGATTCTTAATATATTTTAAATATCGGTTTATCCCTTTTTTATGTAGATCATCAATATTTTTGTCTACAATTTTACAAGAATCGTCTGCATTACCAGAAGTTATAAAATATTATTCAACATCAGCACTTACCTTATGTATTTAATTTTAATTTTTTCTTTTTTTTTGTTTTGTTATTTTTTTAAAAACTAAATTGTTTTACAAATCTTTATTTTAAACAACCAATTTTAATGTAAACAGTTCCAATACAATTATCTGCAGAAAAGAGAGAGAGAGGTCGGCTTTTGAACGAACGTAATGTAGAACGTGTAAATATGGTAATTTCAAACACTTTTATTTATTTTAAACATCCTTACATTAAATTTGGGGAAAATGAGGTGATACATATTCTTTAATACATTAATTATTGTAACTAAAACATGTTGATTTACAAAGTTAAATAAACTGGAAATAAAATCTTAAGACACCAATTTACACTACATTCCTTACATAATTAATTATTGAACGCTCCTTTTAGTTGGGTCTTTCCTTCTTTTTGTGATTCACTCTGTGTTACATTAATAGTTCCTTCTCCGACAAAATGTTCAACATGTTCAATATTAAGATTTTGAATAACAATTTGAACCCTGAAAATAAAAGTACATAAATAAATCACAAAATGAATACAAGTTTATATACTGATAAAAGCTAAATCCAAGACTGACTGATACACTCATCAATAATTCTGCAACTTCTCATTTAGTTAGCAACTTGAAACTTTGGGAAATTGTTGAGTGCACTATCTCGACTATAGTTGGCAATTTTAAAATGCCCACACATTGGGGGTCGGGATGTTGTTGTTTTTTTCCCAAGTGAGAGCTATATAAAAATTTTAAATCACTAATTTTCTTATTTCCCGTATAGCTAGAGGCGTGACTTTTTGAGAAATGGCCGCTACTCTTGCGGGATTTTACTGGGGGCTGGGGTTCCAAATATATAAAAATATGATATTAAACTATACTTGAATAGCAAAAGGCTAGAATGATGATAATTTTGGAAATTTTTAAGTACACTCTCACGACGATAACTGGTGAACATACATTTTTAAAACTTCCACTAATGGGCAGTCCAAACGTAGTTTATTTCCTTATAGAAAATTGCCTCTTTACTAAATCTTCGAATTTTGGGAGGTTGTCAAGAACCTTCCCGCAATGTGAACAGACGAAAAAAAATAGATTATCTGCTCGATAGTAACGTGCGAGGTGTGAACATTTTAACATTTTTCTTATTTCACAAAACGACGTCAAATCGACAAGACTATGAAGTAAATATATATAAGACAAGGAAAAAATCTTTTTGGGGTCCCCGGCCAAACATGAGCGAGATTTTTTTAAATACTTGTTATTGTTAGCCAATTTTCGTATTGAGAGGGTAACCATCAATTTTCCAAAGATTCATGTTTCTACCTACGCGGGAAATTGGAGAATTAGTGATGTAGAAAAAAACAGTTTTTGTGCCACCAGCCCCACATGAGCGAGATTTTAAAAACTATTTTTCGCCCATTTTCGTAGTGAGAGGGTATTCATCAACTTCCCAAAATTTCATGCTTCTACCTACGCGGAAAGTTGGAGAATTAGTGATAAATCAGTCAGTGAGGGCTTTCCCTTTTATACGTATATATATCTATGATTATCCAGATTGAAATCAGTTGGTGTTCTCACTTGATTTTACGCGAGGTCTGAAAGCTAAATGAACTCTCAACTTACCCCTGTATTATATATATATATATATGTATATGAGCACAATGCCCGCGCTATGCTATGGGGTAGCACAATAAAAATAACTTTATTTCACTTTTAAGTCTTACCTTCCTTTAACAAAATGTATATAGGAATATAAACGAGTCAAGAAAATTGAATGCGTTAAGTTTAAAAGGTAATAATTTTTTTTTTTAATTCTAACAAATCAGGATATGTGTGACGAGACAATAGAAAGTATGATTAATATTTTTTTTAAAATAAACCGATGCATTTTTCTATCTCTGCTTTTATAAAGCATTCTTTAGTCTATATACTCTACCAAAATATCAAAGGTCCTTAACAATTACAAATCTCTAATGTGCAATGCGCATTCTCATTTAACATAAATCATAAAATGATTTTAAAAAATACTCCATATGATATATTGGGCTTGAAGAAAAGCTCTCCAAAGACACTAATTATATTTTATATTCTAAGCATGCCATTATCTTTTAGACAAATAATATATTTTAGCCTTATTATATTTGGGAATATTTAGACCAAGTGGAGGGTGGAATAAATGGTTTATATCTTTAAAAGACACATTTTCTTTTCACAAGATTAATAACAACAACAGAAACTAATAATTTTAATATTTTTTAAAATGCTGAGTGATTGAAATAGTAATAAATTGTATGTCATTCATAATGGATTCCTGCTTTTTGTTTCTNTTTGTCATTTTAGCTTTTTGCAGCTTATAAAATAACGTATTTTTAAGGTCTTAATATATAACTTTATACTATGTAGGTATTTGATTTTAAATCAGAATAGCTTTAGAAAGAAAATATTTCAAGAAAGTGTATAGATTCTTGATATTAAATAAAACTGCCATTTAGTGAACAGCATGATCTGCCTTTCAAATCATTCTTTATGCGAATATTTTTCCCGTTGTATCATACTCATCTAATAAAATTAAAACAGCTTTTTACAAAATTAGTTGTTATTAGTGTGCTTCTTCGACAGAACGCGCAATTTCTGGTGCTATATCCTATTTATAAGTCGCAATACCCGTGATATTTCTTAACACTTAATTTATTACAACTTAAAAAAACTGTATAATTTCTACCCGAAGCGCATGTTATACAACTGCATTGTGCTATAAATCGAACGATTTGGGAAATGGATGTTTCATCAAGCTTTAGCCTTTAAATACATGTGCCTTGGATTTCTTTTCTTTTTTTTTCTTTTTTTCGGGGGAGGGGGGTATGCTTTCCAAAACATTACTTTTATTTCCAGGCCAAGCATGACCTTAGTCAAGTAAAAAGGATATTTTATTTTCAATGTGCAAGATAGTATTTAAGTAAATATTGATGCTCAATTGTGATACGAATGGGGTTTATTTGTTTCACAAATGCAATTTGGATTGGAAGGTTGGGCTTAAAAGCTTCAATGCTAGTTTAGTTTACGATAAACAAGAAGTACATACTGGTTACTAAGATAAAGTGTTTATGCAATCCAGGATATTTTTGATCCAGCCCACACTATTTGAACACTAGAACGTTTGCAAAGATTTCTCTAAGAAAAGAATCATCGATGGCAGCACACATAATTGACAAAGTAGGGGTCGTACAACTTGCTTAACTTTTAAGCCAACTGAACAAAAAGAAGCTGTCCCTGCAGGGGAAAATGAGAAATATTTTCTAGTAGCCTGACAAAGTAGTTATATTTGAAGTCGAACTGTATTTGTGGGAACGATGCGTGACAAAGGCATTTTCAATATAATTCAAACAGTTACAGGGACTTTGGGCAAGTCTTAGCCTGAGCAATCTTCGCTTCAGTTTGGGCACGATCACCTGTCTTTTTTAAAAAAAAAAATTCGAGCGTTACTTGCTAGCAATAAAAGACCCAATAACTTCTAGAGATTGGATTGTCGACCCATTTGTCAAAAATTAAAGCGAATCTAGCAAGAATGTGCAAGAATAAGTCAAACTGCTCGAGGTTGCAAATGATGGTTGGCATCAGAACTACTTTCGAGATAACAAATTTTCCAATCTTCTGAATTAAAGATATGGCAGAATATCTTGAGTTTGTCACAAAAGCAATTTTATTTGTATTGTTATTTCAGACATTATATCTGTGTAAAGTGGATTTTTATGCGGCGAGAGATACGAATCTTAAAAACAAAACAAAAGACTCTAGTGGACATATAGCACAATTTGGGTTTCATTTACTAATTACTCCCAGGGTTCTGATTGATTTCACGTTCTAATTCATTAAATTAGATAAACATACCAACTATTTTTGTAACTGTATTCTATTTTGAAGGTAAGTTCAAGTACATTTGAATTAAAAATATCAAATAAAAACAATTTAAAGTACAGGGATAAACAATCAAGGCAGCCACACAATCTCACATCAACCCATAAACCATCCCCGGTTAGTTGGCCGAATTAAAATCATCAAACTTTTAACGGTCCGTATAGTTAAAAAATTTGCGAACCATTGATATAGTTGATCTTATAGCTCGCTGTTGCCTAGCTACTAGTGAGATTGACAATAATATTGTGAAGAAAGTTAGATCGAAATATTTTGTTTTTAGATTCCTACATGTACAAATAGCTAACGGCTGTTGGATAATTCAAAAAACACATTAGTAATTAAGATTTGTAATTGAATAGCAATATTAATAAGATAAATAATAGAGATGCCAATGTATTGCTAGAGACTTTAGGCTAGATACAAGTGTAGCCATTTCATGTTTGGGTTTATGACGAGGATCTGTCATCGCTCTCACTTATTTATTTTTTTTTTGACCTACTGCGTAGAGGCAATAACGATTTTTTTCTTAGACTCAAGTGGTATTATTAAATGGAAGGGACAGTGATGTTGCTGACGTACTTAGCAGATTAATAAAAAATACAGACACTCAATGAGTAAAAAAAGACATGGAAGAAAAAAAATCCGTATTTGTACAACAGCTGAAGTTTGACAATCCGTGAACGGTTCTATTTTTCTATGTTATTTCATGCATTATGTTACTAACATTGTATATCAAACAAAAACTTTGTAGTATCGTAATAAACTACTTACAAATAGTACTAATAGGAAGCTTTTTCATGTATGCAATAAACTCAGAGGGATTGTTAAAGCTTTGGTCATTCCCTCTGTTTATCCATTCAATCAAAAAACCAGATATATTTCATTGTTTTTTTACAAACAAAATTGCTGAAATTAGTAAAGTCAAACTTTAAAATTTTCCAGCCTGTTACGGAAAATGAGATCAAAAATAATATTCTAAAATCTAAACCAATGACATATTCTTGTGATCCAATCCCTACTCCATTATTTATTGAGTCATTCGATCTTTTACTCCCAACAATAACACATATAGTAAATGAGATTATATCTTAGTGCTGCCTTTGACACCGTCGATCATCAAACATTGCTAAAGCCCTGCAACATTATTTGGGGGTTTCAGGTTCAGTTCCGTCTTAATTTCAATATGCTTATCTAACAAATCACATGTGCGATCAATAGATGGCTGTACCTCTTACAGAGCTGACTTTATTTTATGTTGTACCTCAAGGCTCCGTTTTTGGTCATGTACTTTTCGTGCTGTATACAAGGCCACTACTTCCACTGCTTGAAAAGCATTCAATTAAAAGCCAATCATTTGCAGATGATACTCAACTTTACACTCACACTAATCCCTCTGATATTGACATCACTGTCCAATTGATATAGGAGTGCTTTGGCGAGGTAAAGTCTTGGATGACTTTAAGCAAGCTCAAACTTAATGATAATAAGACAGCAGTACTGATAATCTGTAACAATAAATCAAGCAGTACTTTGACTCTTCCGAATTCTATCCAAGTGACTAGTTCTGATATAGTATTCAAAACATCGACTAGCAATCTTGGCTACATTATTTATGACAAATGTCTACGACCAACTTCATAAATCACATGCATACTCTGCCTATACTGACATTCGTCAAATTATTATTATTATGAGTGTTGAACATAATCCTATTTTGAAAATACTTTATAACTTTTGTTGTTATGAACTAAAAATCTTTTTTTGCCAAAACAGTTTTTAAAGGATTGGGTTTGATGTCACGTGAAACATCAAAGATTTGAAAGTGAAGAGAAAAAGCTGAGATACTATGTGTTATGAAAGGAATGCGGTTGCTTGTTAGCGTCAACTGAAGGCCAACGTTCAGGCTATTTGTGTATGAAGGCACGAGTCGAAAGGACTTAGTTGGTTATGTGAGCTGTGTATTGGAGAAGGAGAACAAGAGATGGGTTGTTCGAGACTAGTTGATAGAAAGAGATAACATGGTCTGAAGTTGGGTGCACATTCGAGTCTATGCAAAATCTGTACATACTGATTCATAATTAGTTGTCAGACATTTTTTTAATTAAAGCGTATTTTTCTTGACTTGAAATGTTGCAGAGAATGATTGTGTGGAATGTTACGTTACGTTGAAGCACCTACATACGCTGGTGAGAATAGGTAACTCACAAGGATGTGACATAAAGAAGTGTCTTGGCCGTGACAATTAGGAGGATTTCATTCATCTTTTCAAGTAGAACAATGCCACATTCTTTGTAAATTGTACCTAAAATTCTGATCCAGCGCCCTTTCCAAATGACAGAAGATTTACATCGCCTATGCATCTACAGAATTAAAGGCGGGTATACAATCGCCAAATTTGTCGGTACTTGAAAATACAACGTACACAAACTGGGAAGGTGAAAATGAAAGCCCATATTGGAACAAGACGTTGCAACTGTAACCGTTGGAATACTTGTCAATATGTGGTTGAAATTAACACAATTTCTTCCCCTCTTAAAAAATTCGTAATAAAAGTTGGATTCTCTTGTACAAGTCGCAATGTGATTTATGCAATTCTTTGTAAGACATGTAATAAATGTACGTGGCTGAGAGAGAGAGAGAGAGAGAGAGAGAGAGAGAGAGAGCCTAAGCGCGTCCGTTTGAAGCCCGTTACGGGATAACAACTTATTTTTATTAAGAAAATATACAACAATGCAAATTTTGGTGTCAAGATTAACAGAGCATGTTTCTTACCATAAAATATTATAACTTTACGTCATTGTTTGAGCTCAAATTAATTGAGGGAAAGTGACCAATGTCAAAAAGAGCAGTGGTTTATTTGGTGTTGTTGAATTTTTAAAAAGCCCGAGTTATGAGTATGAATAAGTGTGTGCGCAATGGTATTCAAGTGGATGTATATTTATTTGTGAGAGTATATTTACATTAGTTGTTATTATTAATTTTGATATAGAGTAGAACCATTGTAAAATTTTGAAGCGTAATTTTCAATAATAAAATCACCCAAATTTTGTTCGAAATAATTGTATCTTATCCAATCTTAACATTGTTCTAAGCATAATTTTGAATCGAATTTCAATTCCTTCAAATTAACAATAGAACTATTTGGGAAAAAAATACTTAAGGGCAGACGAATATTAATACTTATATTGTACTCTAATTTTTAAATTTTATACACGTGTATACACCAATTCGGACGGAAGCAAATGTAAACTCCATATTAACAACATAAAAATTGCTTTTTTTCCATAAATTGTAAAATACACAACGAACCGTATTTGATGGATGTAACAAGTGGTTTGGGATATTAAAAAAGTCAAATGTTTGTTAGGCATAAGATCTATACCTATTTACATTAAATCATTATGCACGTAAATAGTATTTAGCTAAAAAAAATATCCAATAATAATTATTTTGTCATTAAAAAAGGTAACGCATAAAATGTAAAGGTAAGAATGTTGTGATTTAACGGGTAAATGATTATAAAGATTTTTTAAGACCCCCCAAAAATAGTTTCAATTTTTTATACCCAACTTATGTTAAATATTGCTGGAATAATGCGATGCCATGATATGTTCCTCGGGTTTTCTATTAGTTAAATTATTTGTATGCGTGTGTGTTTTGATTATTTCTAGGCACTCTAATGTTCCGCCTGTAACAAGACTGCCATTAGTTATCGTCGTAAACCATTCATACTTGTTTGAAATTACAGCTTGACACAGTTTTCTGTATTGTAATATATTATGATTTCATTATCAGAAAAGTGTTTATTTCATATAAAAAATTTACAATACTAGCCAATACAAATTTTTGACAAATAAGTAAAGTTTTCGCAAGAACAATATGGCATTAATATATATATATATACTTCTATAAATGTACTTGTAA
>MUZC01001975.1:672799-689382 GCA_002072015.1 Radix auricularia | reverse complement strand
GCTGCCCCTCATTTAATAATCGTTTCCTGCATCCCTTACTACTCATGGGTCTTGCATAGATTCACAATTTAATGACCACAAAAGTTACGATGAATGCCGTCTTTGGTCACTGGCTTAATTAATATGGACTCAGTGGTATTTATTAAATGCTCACACAGTAAGTATCTTTGGTATAAATGGTGATACTAGTGAAACAAGGAGAGGGGCATAAGAGCGAGAGCTCGATCCCAAAAGAGAATGTCATGTATGAATAATGAATTACACAAATAGCATACATCCTAGCAAGAGAAGGTGCAGCCCAGTACCAACCCATTGATTCACCTGGGAGTTAAATTTGTTCTTCTAGTGACAATTTAAAGTATATGGCTGGGCTGATAGGGACTTAAATGGCTTTTGTACCATTCAAACCCTCAACACTCAGGTGAGTACTGAGCATTGTCATAAACTTCGACATGTTCACATGGTTGAACATCACAGGAACCCTAGCTTCTGATTGTGTGGCGTTTCGGAGGGAAGCGGTGACGCACCTGTTGGCCGAAAGACCTGCAGTCAGTAAAATATGAATTGAAGTTCCAGGTGTAGTGAATATTAGCGATGCACACTTGGTGAGTTTCTTCAGAAAATCTATGAGCGAAATTGTCAAAAATGAATTCTCAATAGAGAAAGATACATATAAATTTAGATGCAGTGATGTCCTTCAAAGTAATGTTTTCTGGTTGTGTGATGGTTTGTTCTATATATATATATTATTCAATATGTATTATTTTATTTTATTTTATTTATTTACAGGGATGGATGTATTGGTTTAACATAGGAGAAAGTTTCCACATCTCAAGTGAAGAAAAACCAACCAAGCAACAACAACAAAATAAATCCTAGTTCATTCTTCGTCCGGACAATCTTGTAATCTTTATCCCCTTCGATTTTATGTAAAGATGTGAAGAAAATTAAAAAGGGTCTTACGTCTGCATTGCATTTATTTACCATCCTTGAAACCACAATAAGGCAGAAATATATATAGATAGATATATAGATATATATAGAGATATATATAGATATATATATATATATATATAATTCATCCAAGGATTCTGGGTTAGCTTTTTTTAAAGGGCATAAATATATCTTGTTTAAATATGTTTATTATTTTTGTCCATTATCCAAAAGAGGCGTTTCACTATGTTATAACTCTTTAAATCAGTTTTAGAGGACACACTTTATATTTAAACAATATTAAAGTAACTAAGATTTATACAACATTTTTCCAATACGTGTTTATACATATTTTTTATATACTTTAATGTATTACCTTTCAACGATGTTATAGCAAACACTTAACTCAAAATTGTCGCGTCTGTCCCATGCCTTGGGCCTTCATCAGTATTCGTTGAGACATTTAAAATTTGGTAAGTTAAATGGTCCGTTATTATATTAAAGCAGAAGACAGTTTGGAAGACTGAAGACTAGATAAGATAACATGTACATTAGGCGGGGCTGAGAACGACGCGCATGTTGTTTTCATTATTTTCAATGAAACAAAGTTGTTGTTTTTTCTCTTTTGAATACGATCGCGAATTTAATATTTGAAAGAATAATAGTTCTTTCTTTTTCTGTATTGATTTAGGTGAATTGAAAGAAATTGTGCTCTATCATTATCTTAATTTTTTTTTCTTTTTGAAAATTATATTTGGGCTTTAATATCAAAAAAAAAAAATAAGAAGAACTGTTATAATTTACCGAAATCAGGTACAATCGGACCTCGCTAAGTGGAACTTAAAGGGACATGACAAATAATTCGCCTTATAGTTTTGAGATAGTTTTCGACTTAGCGAGGTCCGTCTGTATATTTTTTCGATTTATGGACGACTTAAAATAGCATGTGTGTAACGTGGCGCTGTTAATTAAGTGTTAAAATTTGTTGCAGTGTAAGGGTGAGCCATTTTCTGATTGCATGTGCAAGTGTGTATTTTTAATGTATTTGTCAGTGAATTAATAAACAATAATTTAAAAAACGTAAGAAACGTCAACATGTTTATTTAACTCCACTATCAAGGGGAAAGTTACATTCTATTGTTTTCAGATGACGTCATCGTTTCTCATACCTTTAATTTACGTTCATCTCATATTTTCAAAACTTAAAAATAATGTAAGTTCAAAACATTATGGTTACAGTGTAGGTGGAAATATCTTTTACTTTTTATGACATGAAATAACTTCCCCCAAACTGCAGTTACCTGGTCGTATTAGTATTTTAAAAATCATTTTTTAATTTCTAGTTTCATGTAACTGAAAAAAAACTCGTACTCTAAATACGAAATCATCGTTGTTCCCAAACTTTATTTCAGTAAGTTGAACATTGCGAATTAAAATATACCCATGTATCTAATTGTTAAAATATTAATCATACTTTTTACTCTATATTATTTTCCATTTTCTACATCATAATACACAGTCATGTTGCCTTTGATAAATCTGGGTGTTAAAAATGGTATAAAATATAAATAGTTTATTTTATTTTATTGGTGGTTGAAACTCGTAGAACTAAAGTTGCCTTTACTGCCTCATGGCAAAAAAAGTGTTCACTTTTTTTTTTTAATTATCTTTTGTCAGCCTGAAAGTTTGCTAAGTAAAACTGTAGGTACTTTTTAAAATAACTATTTTTAACACTGAAAATGCACTCCGAAGTGCCCAAACAGCCTGGCCATTGACACATTTATAGGTGTGTGCTGTCCATGTTTAGTAATTATCAGCTGGAGCCTCGGTTGCCCTGGTAACGGGTGAGCAGACGTAGGTCATCTCGGCGCACTTCTCGTTCACGCCGCACTCCGGGAAGTACTGGTGGCAGTACTGCCCCTTGTCGCATCCCCCACACTCGTCCACTACAACTTGGGGCGGGGGCGTGACGGGCGCGGCATTCTCTTGTCTCAACTTCTCGTAATAAAGTCTGATCCTCGGGTTGCTCGCTTTGAATAGCTCCCACGCCACTTCCTCTCTTTGGAGTTCAAAGTTTGACTGTGGCTTCTCCGTAGTTCTTTTCCGCTGAGCTTTTTCCTCCTGGTTTGTGAGAGGTGATCTTTGTGGACCACGTCGCATTTGCTCTGACGGACTGATGGCCATGAGAAAGACCTGATTTTAAAAAAATAATAAAAAAAGTCAACTGAGAATTTAAGGATATTGGAGTAATTTCTACGTAGGGCTGTTATCGACGACTAATTTAAATCTAATCGTTAACTTTTGAAAAATTACCGAATAATTAATCGATAATTTTATTCAAGCTAAAAAGAAGATATATGACTTCAATAAACTAAAAATTTCATAAAATGCCCATAACTTAAGTATTTCATTTTTAAAAAAACAATGTTTTTAGGATATATTTTTAAATATAAGTAGTTCAATTTAATGTCAATGAATTTTAATTTTGTTATTGTTAATTAAGTAAAAACAAAGTGTATTTTTCAAAATCATTTTCCTCATAAAAACTGCTTATTTTAAAGCTTACTCATTTTTTGAAATGGAGAAGTTTGTACATAAAAAATTATTATTAATTATTAATAACTAATTATTTATTAATTAATAGGAAAAAAATTAAAATATTTTCTTTAATTTTAATTGCTATTTTATCGATTAAAATAATTTTAATCGATAAAAAAATTACCGATTAATCAAGAAATTAATCGTTGATTTCCGCAGCCCTATTTCTAAGACATTGGAAAAATTTATATAGGGATTATTTTCTGGGGAAAAAGAAGATTGCAATCTTTGAATTACCTTAAAGGTGTATACTTATAGAATTTTGAAGTTAGAGCAGAGTTATAAATTAAATAGAAGGAGTCGAGGACATGTCTAAGAAATCAAGAAAGAACGAACAAGATAGGTAAATTTTTAAAAATAATAATAAAGACAATATACAGAAATAGAAAAGAAACACACACACAAAGAATCTAATTGGACTTGAGGGCAGGGGGAGAGAGCTTTGGGGATTTCTGAAAAATAATACTAGTTGACCATTGAAAACATGAAATAAGTATTTTCATAACCAGATTGCATGTGGTCAGTTAATTTCTACCATTTCTACGTCAGCCACATCGTCTCGACGCTGCGTTCTTAGGGGACACATACAATGTTCTGTTTAGGTTAAAGAGCATTTACTCTTTAATTTGAAACAACACTCTAAATATGTAAGAATCAACTATGGAAATGGTTTTATGACTCATCTTTTCCAGTGTGCTATGGGTTATAATAATTCATTATTAGTAACTCTGTCATTACAATCGGCATAAAACAGAGCAACCATACATACCCATATATTCTAGATTGTCATTTAGTTTTAATGCTAATTAAATTTAAGAGCTTCTAGTATGCCTTCTGACACATATTTCAAAAGCTATGAATACTTATAGAATCCTTATATCCATAGAGAAAATATATTGAAAAATTCACTTAAATCAAATTTCTTATTTTTAAAACGTAATTAAAGAAACTTGCTTTCAAGATATCTTTTAAATGAAAATGCTTGGCAATGAGAAGTCTAGAATATTATTACTGGTTCCTTTTTTTTTAAAAGTCATTGATAATAATAATTACATCTGAAGGGAGGAGGCCATTTCAAAAGATTTGGTAAATTAATAATATTTTTTTAATAAGATGAAAATGTAATCATTAATGGAAAAAGAACCGCAGTTTTGTTTTAAGGTCCTAACTTATCAACTGAATAAGTCATTGAAAAAAAAATTATCTACCTACCAACAAGCCGAGCAACAAGATGATGGACCGCATGGCTGGTTTCTTCACAGAATGATCTTCTACCACACAGACGGACGGGCGTGAGTACGTGTCGAAAAAACAAACTCCAGTATCAAGATCAGCCCACTAATCCCGTATGTCACTTAGCTCACTTTAGCCGACACTCTGCGCTAATCCGTTGTTTGTTTAAGGGGGGGGGGGCTTTTTTATTTAAGTTACACCCACACTATTCCCGTCATCTTCACACATACCAAGAAAACTTGCACGCACGGTATAAATTTTTATTTTCAATAAAATATAAATATTCTTATTCTTTTAATTTATAAAGTGATTTTTTTCAGGTAAATACATTACATTTTTCCATTTAAAAAATTGAAGAATGATGAACTAATATATTTTTCATTCCTAATATTCTTTTGATAAGCCTGGGGTGATAATTGTTATTGTCACGATGTAATTTTTTTGTAATAACGAATGCTTCTCTACTTGGCTTTGTTATGACTATGAAAAAATATTTACTACAGGAATTCCTATTACAAAGCTTAACAAACTTTAAGATTCATCAAACCACTTGACAACAAATGTGTAAAAAATTAGAATCTGCACCGGCTCCGGACTATATATATATATATATATTAGGGCTGTTGTCGATTAAATTAAATTTAATCGTTAACTTTTGAGAAATTACCGATTAATTAATCGATAATTTTCTTAAGCTAAAAAAAGGGTTATGACGTCATTAAACTGAAAATTTCAAGAGAAGTAATAAAAATAGGCAATGGAATTTTTTTTTTATTGAGTTATTTTTAAAACATATTTAGCAATTATAATGAGTTAAATAACGCATTAAAGTTTAGGCACTTGGATGAAAAGTTCACATTAATTTTAATATATACAAGTAATACAGCTATATAGACATTTTTTGATGATTAACAAAAACATAAAGATCATCTTTTTATCCCACAAGTTCAAAAGTTATGATTTTTTTCTAAGGCCTATAATCATCTTTTTCACTACGCTGTTTTCATTCGCATTTTGTGCCCTATATGACATTTTTAAAAATGCCTAAAACTTAAGTATTTTATTTTATTTAATTTTAAAATAAAATATTGTTAAGAGATATATTTCAATATAAGTAGTTCAATAATCATCTTTTTCACTACTCTGTTTTCATTCGCATTTTGTGCCCTATATGACATTTTTTAAAATGCCTATAACTTAAGTATTTTATTTTATTTAATTTTAAAATAAAATATTGTTAGGAGATATATTTCAATATAAGTAGTTCAATATAATGTCAATGAATTTAAATTGTGTTATTGTTAATTAAAAACAATGTTGTTTTTTAAGTATCACTGTCCTTATAAAACATGTTATTTTTAAGTTTATAATTTTCGAGTTTGTTTTTTAAATGTAGCAGTTTGTACTTAAAAAAAAGAAAAACTATTATTAATAATTAATTATTTTAGTCATCTACTTGAAAATTATGTCAGAAAGCGTTTGATAGTAAGCTTGAGAAAATAGTTGAGATTTGACATTATTCTTACTGACACAAAAAAAATGGACAGTGATATCGTTGACCCAAGAGGTATTTTAAAAATATTCTTTCACCTGATCTTGTGGTGCTTGGCTGGATGCTTGACAATCAGAATGTTTGACCAGTGAGATATGAGCCCCGTGGGAGGGTTGACCCATTGGATGTGTGTGTAATGGTGGCATTAACACATTTACTTTCCTAGACTCACGACAAATAAACATAGGGCACACGAATTCCTAAAATTTGATGGTATCTGGTCTCTCCCAAAAGACTGGTGAAGAGATTTTTGAATGAA
Source organism: Radix auricularia (assembly GCA_002072015.1). Lineage (NCBI taxonomy): Eukaryota > Metazoa > Mollusca > Gastropoda > Lymnaeidae > Radix > Radix auricularia. The sequence continues at coordinate 682,807 of MUZC01001975.1, read as the reverse complement.
CTGCGGGGAAACTTTACATTGTCATAAATGTGGATTTATGCTCACCTAATCTGTTATTAAAATATTTAAGAAATAGTCACAGGCAAGGCAGTTAAAATATAACGTCTCAAAATTGAGCGACAATTATGAACACATGTCGCCATGATAAGGACGTTATCAGATAGGTTGACATAGGAACCCAAAAATTTGGGGGGGGGGGGGGAGGTAATGTAGAAAAAAAATTGATTAACTTTATAAGGAATGTATTGAAAAAAACAATTTAGGATGTGATATCCCGTGTTGCTCCCTATACTTAGGGTTTGTGTGTGGCCCCGATGCCATGGCATTGAAGCGCCTTGCATGAAAACAATATTCTCAGCACTAAAACTTCTTGTTCCATGTCAGTCATTTCCTGTAAGTACCCTATGAGAGACAAAATCCTGTTAACGACGTGAAAGAAATCCCCCACCACAGATGAAATCACCAGTTGCAACCTAGTTCCTCACGACGTCACAACTTGATTGACGTGCGCGCGGCTGTGTCGCAGACAGGGTTTCGACCCGCAGCCTCTCACACCATTCCAACCCAACAGCCGAGCGTATTGCCAGACTCGGTAATCTCGTCTGCCCCCCCNCCCCCCCCCCCCCCCCGTGCGACGCATTGTTTTAAATCTCGCTTCACCGTTCGCTTTTATCGCGACGGCGGACGATTGATGTAAATTATAAATACATTTATCGGCTTCTCCGTCGCTAATGTGCATGCATTGGCGGGTGATAACATTAATTATTGATTCATAAATAATGGACACGAGCGTTTTTATGGCTTGCTTGATTTCCCTTTTTTTAAATACTTTTTTTTTTTACCTTTTCCCTTCATTCCTCTAAGATTAAATAAGACGCAGCAAACATCGCAATAGAGCGGAAAACCGATGCAACAACAGCTGTAGACGGAACTGGGAGGAAATTTTTATTTGTTTACGGGACTTGGAAAAAAATCGGGAAGGAGATTTTTTAAATGTTAAAATACGATGATAATTTTTGTTGGTCATCTCACTGAGGCCAAGGATGATATTGATTCTATTTTTGCATATCTGCAGACCCAAGCAGTGGCGATATGGATCCAAACTATCCATTTCAGCTGACTGGAGTAACTGTAACGATATCAACGCTGATTGTGTTGGGCTTTTAAATGTGAAAAATTTCTAGTTTTCAGTTGTTGAAATTAGCATTCCACTGAACTAAAAGTTCAAATCATGCTTTTAATTTAAAAAAATAACATAAGTAATTACAATGTATAGCAGATTTATGACATTTTCTAGATATTGTAATTTATATAACAGAACTCATTCTAAAAATACAATATTGAGTTTTTGTGTTGTTTTTTTCTTTGACGTGGGACGAAGTAATTATTTTTAAAAATTTTATTATTATTATAAATTTGGATTCAAATGAATTGAAATGAAATTAATAAAACTTAACAAAATAATCCTGTGTTTGATTTTGTTTCACTTAAATTTATCCTGTTGACACACGATGGGATCTAATTTTTTTACAAATATAAAACGATGACTTTTCATATAAATTTTACTTTTTCAACACATTGACGTGTTTCTATTTTTGTGTTGACGTATCGGATTTTCAGATTTACCAACCTCCCCCTTACCCCCNACCCCCCACCCCCAACAGTTAGTATGTTCTCGTCGTAATGCCAACTCTGGTCAAATCGGGACTGGGGATCGGATTAAAAAACTGTGCTTATACTAAAATACAAGCTGTGGCTCGGAGCATCGATTGGACGAGTCGACAAGATGTGTAGACCACAATGGGATTAGGGCATTGTTAATTATTTGTCTTAAGTGACATCTCTGTATGTTTGTTGTTGGAGAGGGCTGCCCTTTATTTTTGTGGATACAATGAGGTGGATGCAAGTGTTTGTGGTTCGCTAGAAATGGCATCAATGCTTGTTTTTTTGCTTTGAGTTGGCGTCTTTTCTGACTCAATTCTTTGCCATTACATATATGAGTATTCCAACTACTAAGGCATTGCACTTAAGAGACACATATTTTCAAATATTACTTTTTGATATTATATTTATAATATTATAATTTTTATAATATTTATAATTTATAATATTAATTTTAAACGTAGCTTATGCGTAACGTACTGTCATAAATGTTGTTTCAAGGATATACATGTTTATTTAATTCTTATATGCATGTTATCATTATGTAAAGCGCCGTGAGCCCAGTCTCTTTCTGGGGTACAGCGCTATAATTTATTATTATTAAAATTATTATCTCTGCTTCTTGCTAATTAGAGGTGGCATCTGTTTTTGGCTAGAGATGGCATCTGTGTTTCTTGTTTAGCAGTGGCATCTGCGTTTCTTGGTTTGTGATGGCCTCTGTGTTTCTTGTTTAGCGGTGGCATCTGTGTTTCTTGTTTAGCGGTGGCATCTGTGTTTCTTGGTTTGTGATGGCATCTGTGTTACTTGGTTTGTGATGGCATCTGTGTTTCTTGTTTGGCGGTGGCATCTGTGTTTCTTGATTTGTGATGGCATCTGTGTTACTTGGTTTGTGATGGCATCTGTGTTTCTTGTTTAGCGGTGGCATCTGTGTTTCTTGGTTTGTGATGGCATCTGTGTTTCTTGTTTAGCGGTGGCATCTGTGTTTCTTTGTTAGTGGTGGCATCTGTGTTACTTGGTTTGTGATGGCATCTGTGTTTCTTGTTTAGCGGTGGCATCTGTGTTACTTGGTTACTGGTGGCATCTGTGTTTCTTGTTTAGCGATGGCATCTGTGTTACTTGGTTTGTGATGGCATCTGTGTTTCTTGTTTAGCGGTGGCATCTGTGTTTCTTGTTTAGCGGTGGCATCTGTGTTTCTTGTTTAGCGGTGGCATCTGTGTTTCTTGGTTTGTGATGGCCTCTGTGTTTCTTGTTTAGCGGTGGCATCTGTGTTACTTGGTTAGTGGTGGCATCTGTGTTTCTTGTTTAGCGGTGGCATCTGTGTTACTTGGTTTGTGATGGCATCTGTGTTTCTTGTTTAGCGGTGGCATCTGTGTTTCTTGGTTTGTGATGGCCTCTGTGTTTCTTGTTTAGCGGTGGCATCTGTGTTTCTTGGTTAGTGGTGGCATCTGTGTTACTTGGTTTGTGATGGCCTCTGTGTTTCTATTTAGCGGTGGCATCTGTGTTTCTTGTTTAGCGGTGGCATCTGTGTTTCTTGGTTTGTGATGGCATCTGTGTTTCTTGTTAAGCGGTGGTCTGTGTTTCTTGGTTTGTGATGGCATCTGTGTTACTTGGTTTGTGATGGCATCTGTGTTTCTTGTTTAGCGGTGGCATCTGTGTTTCTTGGTTTGTGATGGCATCTGTGTTTCTTGTTTAGTGGTGGCATCTGTGTTTCTTGGTTGGTGGAGGCATCTGTGTTTCTTGGTTGTGATGGCATCTGGTTGAGAAGTGGTATTTATGTTTGTTGTTGAGGTCTAGCGTTATCTTAATTTGTTGATGGAAGAGGTGGATCTTATGTTTGTTGGGCGGAGTTTATGTTTGTTTTCGGGGAGTTGTGGCATGTATGTTTCTGTTATAAGTGGGTCGGTATTCGTTGTTGTTATTTGAGATGTTTAGGATCTTATTTTGCTGTTGGAATCACAATGCATTGAAGTTCGTTGTTGGAGATGGTTTGGCACCTATAAATGTGTTATTACTGAACCAAGGTGCCATTTTTTAATATTTTTTTTATTATTGTTTTTAATGCATTACATGAAAGGTAGATGTATTTTAAAGAATCAAGTTTCTATACATTGGACAGGATGTAGTTGGATGACAGAATCAAAACCATAAACGAATATTCAGGTTTTTTTAATGATTTAAAGTGTGAGTCGAAAATAAAACTTTAAAAAGTAATACTGGATGTAACTTAACAAAAGATTATTGAGAAAAATTGGGGATCACATGACTAGAACTTATAAGAATAATGGAAACTTTCCCATTGTAAAGAAAATCATGGTGCAAATTAAATGTTGCTGTGTAATTATCTTTTAATTATCTTTTAGTTGCAGATCATCCAGAGCTGTCAATAGAAAGGACAATTAGTACAATTGTACAATCTCGTGAACTTTCTCACTCAGTTACTCGAGTGAAGGCTTCTCATGCGGTTTTTGGGTCACAACCTGTATATGGAAACTAATTAGTATCATGATTTTATTCATATTCACAGCATAACTTAGTTTGTTTTGTTATGTTGCGAATATGATTACAATTCTGATGCTTCTTTTTAATAACTTTCGTGGAAAAAATCCCTTGGCGGGCCACGCCATCTCCATCACCAGTTAGAACCGCGTTTGCACTTGTCTCACACAGTCTCGTAATAGACACAAATCACGCCAGCCAAATGTAGCTTTGAGTTGCTTACACGTAGATTAAACACCGAATATCGGAGCAACGTTCATCATGTACGTCACCGCCGGAAACCGTTGACACGCAACCACCCTTGTCCTTCATAAACAAAGCGATCAGAAAATCTATGGTAGGATGGAGAGAGAATCATGGATAAACAGCCAAGGGGAGATTACAATGATTTTTGAAGCCCCTCCAGGCCATCAACGCAGTACAGCCCCTTCTGTGTTATTTAAATCCAATAACTGGTGGGGGATAATCCGGCAATAATTGCTGACCAAATTTCTCGGCTTACATTCAGTATTGAGTTTTGTGAGCTTTACAGCAACATTTGGCAACTGTTACATGAACATAGAGAAATCAAAGAACAGAGGGTTAGTATTAATTAGTGAAATGAAGAGATAATATAAACTGCAAGGACTATAAACGAAAATATCATCAATATTAATCCTAGGAAATAATATGGAAGCAAAGAAAGTTTATCATTTGACATTACTTTGATCTAGTTTTGTTTGGTTTTTTTCAAGTAACGTCATTAGGTGTTAATCCATATTGCTCGTGTATTAATGAATTTCATCTAGGAACATTTAACAAAATTTTCTAATTACACTGAGTCCCTCCACCCCCCTTTTGTTTACTGAGGTCGCAGATTGACTTGACTAATCAGTCGCATAGTCCCATGTTTACAAGGTCCAGGTTCACAAGGTCCTGTGTTAGTAAACACCATATTCACAACGTCCTGGGCTCACAATGTCCCCTGTCAACGGAAACATGTGTTCAAAAGGTCCCTCTATTTATAAGGGTCTGTTTTTGAGTGGGGTTCCGCATTAATGAGTTTCTGTGTGTACTAGTTCCTTTGTTAACTGAGGCCATATTATTCACCGTAATGTGTGTTAATAATATTTACTAAGACCTTATGTTTTTCAATTCACATTTAATAAATAACGCTGTCTTGTAATTACAAAGGTTTTGTAAAAAAAATACTTTTCTTAACTTTAACCGAAATTAGCTTAAGGCCTTGGGCTTCCAATGTGTTGTCCAGGAATAAAAATAAATGCAATTGCCTATTATGCATTTTCTTCGACTCAGTTAATCATGCCTTTATTTACTAAAACTGGTCTTGTGCTGCAGCTGTATTTATTACTAAAATACCATTTAATGTTAGTTATAGTAAATTACATTATTATAAATTCTCCTTTAAAAATTCTCTTTCACGGCTCTACAGACTTAAACACGTAAAAAAATAATTTAAAAATCCCTCCTCTACTAATTCTCTCTCATAATTAGGTGAATTTAAAACAAAAAATTAACTCGGCGTATGATAAGTTGAATTGAAAATCTCAACACTGAAACATGTTGCCTGAATACATTATATAAATCGAAAAATAATTGGCCGAAAACGTCAATAATTTTTTTTTAACTTACTCTTCACTTTTAGTGTAACATTTTTCTCTCTTTGCGGGTCAGCTATGTTAATTGTGAACATTATTTACTTTACATCTTTATGGGAATGTAAACACAACGATCACATTTTGACTAAACAACAAATTTTTAAAAAAACATCTGAAGTAAGTTTGTTTAGGCAGAGGTTCTAATCCAACTGTTGCAAATTTGGTTTTTTTTTAACATAAAATCTTTAACAAAAACAGATGTAAACATTAAGTTTTATTTTAAAAATGAGTATGTTTGCTAAATTTCACTTACATTTTTCGAGATGATATGGGATCATTATTTATATTACGTTGAGTCTCAGGAAAATAAATGGAGCAACAAAGGATGAGTTCGGATGGAGGATAAGAATCAACCATGAACTTTACAGTCTATATCAAGATATCACATTATTTCCAGAAATATTTTTTTTAAACCGTAAAATAAAAAAAAACAAGTTTTTCACTATAAATCCTTTTTAATACGAGACATAACTATAAGGATGTTCATTATAATACGCAGGGCAAAACAATCCGAAAATACAAAATTCTAGCTATGTCTCTTAAAACGTGCTTAATATATTGCGCACCTATCGTGAATATATTTTTTAAAGTAATGTCATTGTAATGCGCACCTTATTGCGTGACATGAAAGGTTGTTGAATATATTACCCACCACAACACTCTATCTCAAAAAATTAACATGATATAAAGAGAAAAATAAAATAATTTTAAAATTCAATAATTCAATTAGAATCTACCAGTTATTATTAAATATCATAATAAGACATAATATTTTCAGGTACCATGTTCATATTATTACTGATTGTACTGAATTGTCTATTTAAAAGTAGTTTGAAGTAATATTCCTTATATTCAAAATATATTGATCATATTGCTAAGTGTATGAAGAAAAATACCCCCATGGAAAACATTTTTATTTGAAGTACTGCCATGGCTGTTAAAGTATTAATTCCTGAATTTGTATTTGTCTTAAAAACCGTTGATTGTAATATAAAGTAAAATAATAGGTAACTCTAAAAATTTGTTTGTCGGAGAATGATTTCATTGCACTAAAATTGTTTTATATACATCAGTTTATGCAAAATTTTTACAAATCTTTTCATGTTAATAATAATAGCAATAAATTTCATAATTTATACAGCGCAGTATCACAGCAAGCAGCTGGGTTACAGAGATTCACATAAAATAGTAACTCACATTTAATTATCGATACATTGTATGAATTGACAGTGCAAGTCACTCTCATCAATGATGAGGGTGGTCATCGTCAACTACGACGGACCAACAACAGCAACGAAAACAACATTAAGGCGCTAATAAACTACGTTTATCATGTAAAGAAATGTTTGATTTTTTTTAAAACACTTATGGAAATAATGTTTGAAGAAGTGTATTTGTGGCGCAGTTTTGAAGGCCATAGTAGTATTCGTAGTTGGAATACTGCTAATGGTAATGGTAGAAAATAGCATGTTTTTTGTTTGTTTGTTTGTTGTTGTTGTTTTTTTCGGGGGGGGGGTGAAAAGAGAGAAAGGCATGCATCTTGACCCTGTTAAACTTGCCAGCCATATTTATTCGACATTTTGTAATTAATGTTATTGTAAAATTGGCTTTTGTCTTAACATTTTCTCATTAGTTTTGTCCCTTTAATGTCGCACAACCCCAATATCTCGAGCTGAAAAGACTCAACGCCGATTATCTCGATCCTCATGACCAATCGCCTATGTAAAAGATTATTTTGTCATAAATTTGTGATAATTTTATGCATTTTAATTTAACTTAATTTCTGTCTTAATAATAATAATCAATATAATTCAGCACACCATAATTTTAAGCTTCATTTAACTTCTTTTAGTTAAATTCAAAATCAATATTTTTTTTGGACATTGTGTAAAGCTTCATTGAGTTTCGAAATGTCCATCCCATCTTTATTTGTACCGATATAAAGCAGATCTCTGTAATCCTACAGGGGATGGAGGAAGACCTGGACCCTACAAAAAATTCAATCATTATGTCAAGTGTTATATTAATATTTTATAAAAAGAATTTAAAATGATCCTATAATTTAAAAATATACTAAACTAAGGTGTTACCTACAAAGTAGGTGTTATAAAATACCGAATTAGCCGGGTGCAAATACATTTTTTTGGAACAGAGAAAACATATTTCGAGAAATAACATTAAAAGTAAGAAAAGTTAACAAAATTTTTACTATGTTTAAATAAACATGTAATTTTCAAATTACAAATCCAAAAAAGTTGTTGAAAACACAAAATTTCATTTGTAACTTCACTGAATTTTTATTTTTGAATTTTTTTTTTCATATTTAAAATTTTGTTTAAAAGTTGGAAAAAAGCAAAGTTCAAATTATTTTATCTGTAAGATTTTTAAATAAAGATTAAGTGTTTATAACTAATGACTTCGATACCAGGTGGTTTGCTTCAAAACTGAAATTTTACTTCAAATATGGAAATACATTAAAATCCCAAAGCTACATAAAGCGGTCATCAACTGATAATCCACGTAAATGTGTTGTCTGTTCATGACGATATGTACGTTGTTCTCGAGATTTTCCTAATTGTGGACCACAAAATTTAGATTGTCAAATTAATTTTTTTAAGATTATTTATATTTTATTAAATTGAGGTTTTAAGAAATTAATGTTGGCTATTGTTTGTAAATATAAGACAGAAAAGAACAACAGCAAACAGTGTGTTAACCATTACTCAACAGTGCTCACTTCTTCTTATAAAATATGTTAGTCTCTGTAGAGAAAAAAGGATTGATGAATAAAGTGATTTATGGATATTTTTGGGAACAATTTGAAATTACGAGAGGGGGAAAAACAAGCTTTGATCTACTATGCAACGGCCATCTTAAAACGGGGATACACCGTTACCATGACAAAAGTCATGGCCTTCAAATAAAGGTAAATGCCTGTTAGCTTCTTTCTATGTTTAAAAAATCAATAATAAAAATTCATTTAATTTGTTTTTGTAGCATTTTTATGCCAAACGACACTTACAGCAATTTAAACCCTATCTCAGCTTACAATATATGCTTTTTGAAGTCTTTTAAGCAAACAATTCATTAACTTCTTGCTATATGAGAATAGTTTTCATATGAAAAAAAAGCATGTCAGCAATCTGAGAAATTAAAAGTCATACATGTGTTATCTGTTAGGTTAAAAAGGTTGTCGATCGCTCAACTTATTACTGCCAGAAAATGAAAGTAAAAGGAAATTATTTATTTTCTTATTTTAAACAATAAAACATTGACACATTTATAATATCTATTTAAATATTTTTTTTAAAAATCTTATGTATAATTTTATTACTAGCACTTGCACTGACCAAAAGTATTTTATACTAAAACTGATTTGAAAATTTAACTCATAAAACATTTTTAAACAGTGTAGTTAGATAGGTAAATATTAATGAATGTGTGCAAGGTGTTTGCGCAAGAATTTGGTATTTCGCCAAATAAAGCCTTAGGCTGTGGTTACACTACACGCGAATTCGCTCATCTAGTCGCGCATCTGAAACCTCTTGAAAAACAAATGCAATGACATATAGTGCGTGGTTACACTGGCAGCGTAAAAACGCCAGTATACGCGCGTATACGCGCGAACAATTTGATTTTTTCCAGCGCATCGCGCGAATTGGCTTTCAAAATAGAACAAAATGGCGGAAATTTGTGCCACTTCGTCTCATTTTATGTGTGAAAATAATCATTTAATAAATAAGAATTGGCTTTCATGCATGATTTTCAACATATAAAATAGTAGGTTTCCATTTTAAACTAAAATCATTTTGATTTTTATTATGGATATTGACAAATTAAATTCTGAAGTTCATGAGCCAACACTCCTCTCAACAATGACAATGTCGTCGAAGTGTAATCACAGTAACATTCATTAGTACTGTAATAATAGTAATATGACTAGGAATTTTGGAAGGAAACTTTGGCTTGAAATTGCAGACGAACCTAATTCTACAAGTAAGTAAGCTACAATTATTATTGTAGATGTTGTTTATTTAATTAGGGAATCAAATAACAAATATTATAAATTAATGAAGCGAAATACTTATTTCACTATTTAAACAACTTTTGTTCCAATTAATTATTAATGCTATGCAGTTATTTTGTATATTCATATATTATATATTATTTATACTATACTTGTAATTTACAA
>MUZC01001975.1:657206-667570 GCA_002072015.1 Radix auricularia | reverse complement strand
TGAATTGCTTTTAAATACTCATCCAAGTTTGTTTGTTTTTTATGTTATAAAATATTTAATTTTTTTTACAAACTAACCTACAATAATATTTTTATTATCCCGATTTCAATAAACATATTATTTTTAATTAATGGTTTAGATTTTCATGAGAATCTGTATCGCACCAAAATCATATGCGGTCATTTAATACTTTTTTAGCTCATATTTTTTTAACTATTTATTTGAACTAGGTTTTCTTATAGTAGCGCGTCTCTTATCAAGACCATAAATCTGTTAGATGCAATATTTAATTGGTAATTGTGAGTACATTGTATCTTCAACGTCTGATCATATATCAGAAACAACAAATGTGTTGAACTTTAACAAGCCAGTACAGCTTCGGGAAAATAACTGAGGGGATACAACTTTCGTTCTTGATAAATAGAGTCATTCAGTTATTAATTCCCCTGAAATTACCATATTTACAATAGTGGGTTTATGTCGGTATATTATCTTATTCTTACATTCACAAGGAATTAGCATTTCTTGCAGACAGTTTTGCTTAGTAGAATGAAGTTAATCTGTTCCCAAGCCAGGTTTGTTATATAGATATTCATTCTACGAAACACGGTTACTCTCGAACTTCTTCGTGTAATCGTCTAATATGTTCTGATACAATTCGAATTAATTTTTCTCAAAGGGAATATCTATTACAATTACAGGAAGAAGTTGCGGGAAAGTACATACGATAAGCAGTTACTGATGTAAGGCATGCAGCCTCTTTTAAATTCCGACTATACATTGACGATTTAATAGACGTTATTGATGCTAGAATAAGCTGGCTTCAGGGAATTAACCTTGACTGAAAGAATTGCGTTTTTCAATCCGAGCATTCCCTATGGGACATTATTCTTGTTAATTTTTGTTTATCTATTTATGTCTATTCACTATTCAAGATTGTTCTGACGGTTTGTTTGCTCATAGTGAACTTCTGTAAACCTTCTAATAATGCACAGGTTCTTTTCTTAATGTATCTATTTTTTTTAAAAAACTATTCTCATATACAAGCTGTTTGCGTCATATCCCGCTATTATGCTTTATTGTAACCCATTTCAATTTTTTTTTTCGAGATCCACAAGTCAAAAGAGAAAAGTATCAGAACTTTTTAGAATTTTTTTTAAACAATAAAATAAAATAATTGCCTGTTAATCTGAAAATCACATTAAAAAAGTTGAACAACAAAACAGGGGACAGCTACTTTCCCACTTGTTGGCACCCTCAGTCAAGCGACAGGCGGGAATTTTACCGGGGCTGATACCAATTGTATCTTTTATAAATACCCTAAAAAGCTAGATTTATGCATCTTATTATTCTAAATGTTGAGCGAAAATAATTTGTTATAAACCTTAATTTTAATTAAAGTTAGCTTTAGTCTTGCATTTTTTTTTAATTTAAACAATATGCGAAATAACTTTGACATTTTATTAGGTAGTGGGAACTTTCAGCCTAAGTTTGGATAACAATTATAATCTTTAATTTCAAGCTCTAATATGAATTCAGTTTCATTAACTTTCAGTAGATTTCCATGTGTAATCAAAAGATTTCTGTTTTTCCCCTTCTATATGTGACAAAACCATCAGCCAAATTTATACAGTTACCGTACCTAATAAAAAGAACTACTTGTAAACGACTTTTTTCATATAACAAAACTGAATATTTACTTTAGATAATTTCATAAATTTCGTTATCTTGTTTTGTTTTAAATGAAGTCATTGAAATATTCTAAAACTTTTTTTTGCTAGTTTTAAAAATATATATATATGTTGCATACCTTTAGTTGTTGGAAACGCTATTGTAAAAATCAAAGTACCTTCTAATATAATACCATAACATTGAAATAATATTTGACCCTATGTGCATAACAGATTCATTTTACCGAAATCTTCAACTCATACTGCGATCAACTTAATTATTTCAGATGAAATATACTCATTCCTTATTTCTTTACCTAATTTCTTTTTCCTATTGTGTGTTGGGAGTAATTGGCCATCCTTTTAAAAGGAGTTATATCAATTCCAGGGCCACGTGTGGAAAGCCACATTTTGCTTAGCCAGGAAAATAATCCCAAAGGATTTAACTTCCCCCCCCCCCCGCCCCACACTTTTTTATTATTTTTCTTCTTCTACATTCTAAGAAGCCACGAACAATGCCTTGATTATTGCCGAAGTTATTTTTGCTCTTTATCAAGAGTCTAACATTTATAAATCTGATTTTAAATCCTTCCCTTTGCAAAAAATGTCGGCTGTGTTTAGCACTTGATTCATGGCAGGCCGTATTGGATTTTAGCTTTTAGCTAAAAAAAATTCATCAATTGAGTTAAACTTTGATGCATCGTTATGTCTTTATTAAACGACCAGTGACATTAAACGCAAAAAAAGATACTTTCGAAGGATTATTAATCATCTAAATACACAACCTTCGTTTTCGATTGCTAAAACATTCTACCGTTAGCAATCTCATCGCTCAGTTTTCAAAAGATCTTTGTCTTATCTTATGAAGTTTATGCTCATATGTTGAACATTCTTCTAACATAAAGGCACTAATAGTAATCGCAAATGTTCATCTATTTGATCAGACATTTAACTACACCGTCTTATATACTGTCCGTTGTTGATACTTAATTTCGTATCTTTGGAATGAAATCGGGCGCAGTAATTTTTGCTTTTACAAACGGGGCATCTGGTAAAATTAAGTGAACGAATCAATTACATGTACCAGCACCTTGTAAGGTACGCATTCATACTAATTAAGCTTCCCTTTTTACCAGTAGCATTTGTGTCAGAAAAATGTTTATTGGCTATGGAATGTGTTCATTATTTTTCACATATTACATTACTTTAAATAAACGTTTGCTTAGCTTTCCTTCTATTTCAATGAAAAGCCCAACTTTCATTAACCCTGTTCATTATTTAGAAGCTAATTAACGAAAAATTTCCGCATCCCCTTCCACCTCCACCCCCTCACAAATCTCTATGCGACTGCCTCAAACCTATTTTAACCGATTTCTGGATTTGTTTGGCAATTGGATAACAGGGCGCGAGATTCCACTGATAAACCGATTTGTTCTACGTGACAAGTTAACAGTTGTGGTAGCGTTCATTCTGCGGAACGTTCATTTTATGTAGCAATCGTTAGTACTATATTTTAAATGAAAGACTTTCAAAGATGCTTGCAGTTTGATATATTTTAAAACTAATTCCCGCAAGTTTTGTTTGTTTGTTTTTTTAAAATTAATTACCATGTTGTTTAAAAAGATTACCACTAAAAGTTAGATATAATTTTTAAATAGTCGAACTCTCCTATAATGTTGATTTTGTCATTCGCTTTATAATAGTTTCTTGTCCCTACATTCATTTACATAACATTTTTTTTAAAGTGTTGGCTACCATTCCTTACAAATTTTGTCTTCATTCGGTTACAATAATTTAGGTGCTATAATCCAAGTGTTTTTGTAATTATTTTTAGGCATACATACTAAAGAAATTATAGCAAATTAAAATTTGAGATGTGGCCTTACAAGATATTAAAATGAAATGCTAACCAAATTTTTAAATAAATAAATAAACACACACACACACACACACAATGCGCTTGTTTATAAACAAAATTAACCGAGGTTACAATCGTAGTCGCCAATAAAACGCTCTTCACGCCATACACAATTTTTCAGATCTCCCCCCCCCCCTTCCTCGCCACAAAAAAAACATGTCAGTCGAGATGGAAGCAAGTGACACGTTTCCGTCCGTACACTTATTTCAACATACTCCCCACGTCTTGGCTCTGAAAAGGTGTGGGGGGGATAAGCAAAAAAAATAATTCCCCTGACCCTTTACTCGTGTCCAGTAGAGCCTGTCGTATTTCGTAGCACAAAACGCAACATTACTCACCGGGGTGGAAGTGTTGCTTTTAGGACCAACTCCGTGCTTTCCGGACCTACATCCGGACCGAGTTCCCAGCTGCCGGTGTCGTCCACCACTGGAAGTAGCCTGTCCGTTAGCCCTTGTCCAGAGCTGTCGTGTCGCCCCGCCGGTGGAAGTGGCTTGTCGGCTAGCCATTGTCCAGAGGTCAGAATCCATTAAATTCTTCTGGTTGGTCGGATTTAACATGCACATGCCTCTCTAGATGCTTTGGGCAGATATGAAAAATATCATTTATATCATTTTGGAAAACAATTTTTTATGACGACATTTTATTTCAAAATTAGAGCTACAGCATCCAGTAAAAACTGCGTAACGGAAATATTGCCACAACTTATGTTACAACTCGGACTTAATCAATAAGTAAAACATGTAATAATAGTTACAATTAAAATTTTATGACGTTTATTTATTGTAGTTTCCATATTTTTAACCCTACTAATTAGATTACTATACAAATAGAGATGTGCACCTGAGACATTTTCTTAGATACTCTCAATTTTAAAAAATAGATATCTACTTGTTTGCACTTGGTCAATTTAGAACGTATGGGTACAATTTCAGTATAATTTTAGTAACATTTGAGTTAAAGGCGCAGAAAATTTTCAACAAATACGATTATTACGTTATTGTAATGTAAGATACGTGTTTCACTTTCAGTCATCTGCGAAATATATGTTTGACGTGTTAATTCAAACGAAATTATTAACTGAAGGAGTTGAAATAATTTTTAACGCTCTTTCAGCGCCCGTTCCAACTGCGGGGTGAATTATTCCAAGCATCGATATGCGAGATAGAACACAGCAAGCCAATGAACTAACCGTAAAGTTTTCACAACATTCAAGAAACGTCAAGTTGAGAAACCATGTTTTCAATTTTAAGCAACAAGCATCTCTAATCCACAAGGAATGACTAATAGTATAAAATTAAACAAACCCCACCTCTCCCCACCAACACCAAAAACAAATTTACATGAACCTCAGCTGAGGATGAAGGAATGTTTTTAAAACAAAAAAAAAGGGTCTTGTTTTATCGTGACTAAACTTCTCAAGGCTTTAGGGTAACCAATTGGTACGAGCGCCTGCCTCCGCTCTGTGTCGACACAGAACGCACTCAAATATTCTTGGCGGGAAATCCCAAAGCCCAGGCTAATCAGAGTCCCTTCGCTCTTAGTCCTGGAACTAATGGTGTGACAAACAAGACAGGTGGTGACAGAGTTGTTGTTTAGTCGTTTCAGATGGTGACATTGGTAGATATCGTGGTAAAAAAAAGGAGTTGAATGAAGTTAAATTTGAATATGTTTCAAAATTAGAGAGAAAATGAAACAGATTTTGTTTGATTTAAGACGAACCCAGTCATTTTTCTTAAGGAATGAATGCAATCCACACTTAGAAGCGCATGAGCGTTGTTGAATCAGCATACAGTCCATTTGTTGAAAATCAAACAATCTTCTGTTGCGTTCATTGCAGTTAGAGTACAAGTAGCGTTTAATTTCTAACATAATTTTACTCTTTTTTTATGATTACGGAAAGTGTGACATTCGATATCAGTGTTAAATAATATAAAACAAATTGTTTAAAACTTTTTAAAATAACATAGTAATGCTTCCTAACCAACGCTTCCTAAGAAGTATTTTCAAGTTTAAAATGAAAGTCTTGCGCAACAACCCCTTTGAAAAATAAACCCACTTTTGCTGCGCATCATCACAAATGTGTTTTAGATGAGAAAAAGGTCGTAGGGTTCCTGAAATGATTGAGATGTATTGACAAATACAAATCTGGACACACGCGATGCTGAAAGTAAAGGTTTATTATACAAAACTGTTTTGATAAAGATTATTCAATGATGGAAATGAGTTCCCACAACTGCCTTAAATTACTGTTTTATGCTTCATCGATCGTGATCTTGGCATGTGGAGTTAAATCAGCGATACAGCTCCGTGCATGCCTTACAACTATGCAGAGTATGTGAGGTTCAATGAGGTCGGGGCGGATGGATCTCACGCCTTTTTAATCATATGGTTGTAGGGACCCTTGCGTTAAAAGAAATGTTTGTCATGTATTGTATTTCATTTTTCTGAACATTGTATCAGTAAATGTAATTTTAAAGTAAGTTTTACATATTTTTTTTAAATATTTTATTTTTAATTTTATTTTTTTATTTTTTGTTTATTTGTTCCATTTTAGTCATGGAAAATGAATTAGAGATCAGGTCGACACATATGAAAACAAATTTGTTGGGAACTAATGAAATAAGAAGCGTTGAATTCGATTTGGTTTGTTTGTATTTTGAAAATAATCTAAAACATAAGGATGACAGTTTTTTTTTGTTTCTTTATTTGTTTGCTACCAATAGAATTCCACACAGTTGGACCCAGGGTGCTGAAATTTTGAACGGGACCCTAGTTTGACCCCGGAAAAGTCATAGGCTATGTTTCAATCCCAGTTGACCACTCCTAGGGTAAGGGGGCCCCTTATTTTACTTTTTTCCTTATATGAGCTATATAAAAAATGAAAATCACTAATTCACCTATTTAGCGTGTAGGTGAAAGCATGCAACTTTGGGTATTGTTAATTATACTTCTGCCATGGTACCGGGTGATAAAAATATTTAAAGTATCACTCACTGGGGGCGAGGGCCCAAATGTATTTTTGTCTTATATAAAAACTGACTCATCACTAATTCACTAACTTCCCATGTAGGTAGAAGCATGAAACTTTAGGGAAACTTGTGTACACTCCCGTGCTGGTAACAGACAAAAAAAATACTTCAATTGCCACTCACTGGGGGCTGGGGGCCCAAATGTATTTTTTCTTTTATAAAAAGTTAATCATCACAAATTCTCCAAATTCCCATGTAGGTAGATGCATGAAATTTTGGGATGGTAACAGGTAAAATTGTCACTCACTGGGGGTCCGGGACCCAAATGTAGTTTGTTCACCTTATATTAGCTAAATAACAAATAAAAATACTTTGCATAAATGTATTTTTACAAAACTTGGAAGATAAAAACTTGATGGCCTATATTAAAATTCGTTAGGGCACTAAAATTTATATTTTTAAAATCTTTTTTAGCCGAGGGCCTTAATCTCTTTTTCGTTAATACATTTTAACCATTCGATTTCACTCGATTTTTAAAAAAAAATTCTTACTAACAAATAAATTCATCATGATCAAAATTGAAATAAGCTGTTGTTTTGAACTATACATATTACACCAATAGGGATCCCGACCCCCATTTAGTTTTCTTTCAGACTTTTTAATAGTAAATGTATATCATTCATCCCATGGTCATTAAACTTTAAGAAGTTTTTGGGGTTTGCTACAGCGAAGGTTTATGATATTAAAAGTAAAAGCTTTAAAAACACCATCTTTTAGGGCTAGGGGCCCGTACGCCATGTTTTTAACATTAGTTATATTAAAGTTAATTTTAAAAGTTGCTACTGGGTAAATTGATAAATTCTTGACTAAATTTGATGTTTAAAAAATTTTAATAACAAATTTCCGTGGGGGCAATGAACTTCTAACGTCTGTTCCTTTGCAGCCGTGACCTACATTATTTTTTCATAAACATTTAAAGCATCTTTGCCTTGAGATTTAAAAAAAAAAATTAAATAAATATAGACACGTATATTTATGATAGATTAAAATCCTCAGACCTTTTGAGATATACACATCTCATCATTCATTTTCCACGGGGGCCCGTAATGTCATTTTAGTACCCATTTGATATTAAACTACCTTGACAAATATTGACAAACAAGTATATCCATCATGGCTCAGGCTGAAATCAATTGGTGTTTTGAATTGGTGTGAAACGTATTTTCAAAGCTTACTAAAATCCCTACTTCCCCAGCAGAGTGCGGGTATTTTGCAAGGGTGACCACCCCTAAGGTAAGAGGTCGTATTATGTTGCTTTTTTGCTTTTACTTTTATGAGCTATTATAAAGATTAGTTTGAGAGTTAGCTACTGTGTAAATGAATGATCCTGGACCAAACTTGGTATATTGGTTCATGAGAGACTTTTTTTAAAATACTACATAGCAGGGAACTCATAATGTCCATTTCTTCGGTTGCCGGGGGCACCAAATGTCTTTTTTCGGGTAATGTTTAAGATTTTATCCCCCATTTAATTTTATAAGATCTTGAGAAATAAAGACAAAATAGTTTAAGTTAATATATTTAGTATATCCATCATGATCTAGATTGAAATCAAAGGGGTTTTGAATTAGTGTTTACGGGTTCTCAACCCTAACTCAAATCCTAATTAACCCCTGCATAATCGCCCATAGTTGTGTGTGTGTTGTCGTTGTTGTTGTTTTATGTTGTTGTTGTTTTTTTTTTGTTTCTTTTTATTTAAGGTGTAAAAAAATATTATTTTTAGAAAAATTAGAAAAAATATTTTTCTTAAATCAAATAGAATTCTTTCAAGGGAAAGAAAGTGACACCCGAAGGAAGAAAAACGAATTACTTTTTCGACAATTTTCTATTAAATATTATATTTTTAAGCACTAACAATACCTTGTTATGAATAATCATACCTAATTTTAATTTTTTGTTAACATATTTACTTTGTTGCACTACTAAAATGTACGTATTGTCATGTGCAATAATAGTATTAGTGAAAAATGTAAGCGAGCTATTTTCAGTTTTTATCCTACATAAATAGCTAGGGTTCTATGTTGCATTTATAAATATAGATCGTGCATCATCATGCTACAAACATGACATGAGTTAAAATGTGTTAAAAAATAATAATATTTTAAATTTAGAAACAGAGCCAAAACAAATCTTTGTTTTTTTTAACGTATGTTATCATAAAGCGTAGGGACTATTTGCAGACGCATAGGAATTTACTTATTTCCAACTCAAATATTGCAACACGTTTTCTAAAGCAGTAAACATAGAAAAAAATTCCTTTTTTATAGCAAAATTAACTAAAAAATTTGTCCTATTTGATTATTTTATTGGTTACCGAATACACATACTTTAAGAATTAAAATAAAGCCTTCAGCGCGAGAGTACCGTGCGGCACAAACTGAATCGCAAGATGGCCGAACACAAACAGAAAGTGAAAGTGTCTTAGTACTCTTAGGAAACTCCTGGTAAGTACTAGCTTTTATTTTGCTGCAAAAGTTCTTTCATTCATTTTTGTTAGATAATGATAATATAATATAGGATGCGGATAATTTATATTGGATCAGTAATCACATTTAAAAAAAAACTGGTAGTGATAATCATAATAATAAATTAATAATAATACTTAAACTTTAATAGTAGTAGTGTAGTAGTAGTAGTAATAGTAGCTTGTTGATGTACAGGCTGTTAGGCCTTTTAGGTGCTCCATCTTTGTTAACTTTATATAAGGTCAGGTTTATGCATGCATTAAATTTACCTATTTCATTATCATTCGTCATAGCATCTAAACTTACTTTAGTATAAATTTTGGATTGCTGTCTATGACTATGAGATTTTTGAAATTGTTTAAACATTTATTTTTCTCTTTCTGTTAGATTGTGCAGCCACTTTTTATTCAGCCATGGATAATCATAATGTAAGCCATGAAAACCAAGATGCTGCTAGTTTTCAACCCACTAACTGGGATATGTGTGCGCTTTTCCAGACCTTCAAGCCCACAACAGTGGCAGAGACATTTTGTTAACATTTACAGATCTGCAAGAACATTGGCTGACTACGCAAACCAGGTGTTTATCCCTATGTGATGCAGACCCTGCAAAATGTCTCCCATCGTCTAGATGTAGTGTAGGACTGTTATCGAAGTGACAGCTTAACAGCTTTATCAAGAGAGCGCCGATGACTAGAAAAGAGAAAGCGTGTGACGCCAGAGACCGTATTACCATCGCAGTGGGGAAGTTTCTTGCGGGTGGATGCGAACAAGACCCAGTTGTTCGCATTCCTAGCACGATATCTTCTTACAGTACAATCACAAAAGCTTATTGTTACCACTCAAGGTCCAGATGTGATCTTCAATAAACCCATTGACCACACGAATCTTTCACCATGTAATCACGAGGAAGCAGACACACGGATGATGCTTCACCTGGCCCATGCAGCTGAACATTGCCGCAGGATTCTGATTCGCACTGTCGACACAGATGTGGTGGTTCTTTCTGTGGCTGCCATGACTCGCCACCCTCACCTGGAATTATGGATTGCCATGGGTACAGGAAAAGACTTCCGATACATTGCAGCTCATGACATAAGCAAAGTTTTAGGTGTTGCCAGAGCCCAGTGTCTGCCTTTGTTTCACAGTTTTACCGGTTGTGACACCGTCAGCTGTTTTAATGGTATCGGCAAGAAGACAGCTTGGGAGGTCTGGAGCAAATGCGACCATGTTACAGCCACATTTCAAAAACTGTGTTGTGCTCCATTTGAACTAACAGCTAA
>MUZC01001975.1:629154-656336 GCA_002072015.1 Radix auricularia | reverse complement strand
CTGTATCACATTTTATTCAGCATAAAAAACTGAACATCTGTGCCAGGTTTGGTGTTTGTAGCACAAAAATGCATGATTTGTCAACATAGAACCCCAGCTAAAATAAACAAATACAAATATTTTACGTATATTATAGAGCCTGAGACCGCAACTCCGCTAAAAGTATAACACAAAGGGTAACCATAAAAAAGCGGGCTTCGAATAACACAATCTGAAAAGCAACCACCAATGATATATTGTTGAGCGTAACAAAATATGTTACAGTTCGTTAAAATTAATACAATTGTAATAGATTATTTTCACCAATTTTAATTTATCTGTAGTTAGTTATGATGATTAAAAAATAAATCAAACTGCAATGAAATCATTCCGATAATGGATTTTCTGTAAAGTCTAGTTGTGTAAGTTTAGCGCCTTATACCTAGTGTTATGTATCATAAACAAAATTATCCATGTTTCGTACCGTACTTGTCACATTTTAAACAAGTACAAAAACATGTACGCGCTATTTTTTTTGTTGCGCATATCAATATGTATCTCTGCTCCGGTACCGCACTTTCTCCCCTTCATCTCTTGTGACAATCTTCTCCGCCCGTTCAATGAAGGCATGTCTCCGTGGGTTGCTCAAGGGAAATTTATTAAATCGATCCGACATGTGACCTGTCAGGTCTAATAGACGTGGAATCAAATCTTGAAGAAATGCCAAAAGAAATTTTAAATTATGCATCCTCCCGCCATGGAAAAGCGATTTTTGTATTCCCTTATGAATGGGCCTGAACTTGTCCGCTGTGGCCATTTCCATAAAAAATATTCTCCCCTCGCCAGTTATGAGCGAGGGATATCTGGAAATAAGCGCCTGTTGAAGCTCTGAGCTCAGGGTATCAGCTTTTGGAATTCTGCTCTGATTGACGCTGGCATTGGAGGGTCATCCAACAGATAAAACTGTCGTAACAAACTTGTCGGGGATTTAAACCGGCGCAGTCAACTGGGCGACGTCATCAAAACATGGCTACCGGAAATAATGATAAGATTCTTATATCAACAGCGCACACAAAAATACTCATGACCATGGTTTTTAACATTATTTGATAAGTTTTTTTTTTTGTTTTGTTTTTTTTTGTTTTTTTTTTTGTTGTTGTTTTACCTACAGTTTTTTTTTTCCTATCTGTGTGTAAAGACTATTTAAAAACGTACGATGCAGCATTTAGATAAGTTGGTGAAATAATACAACCATATTTTTAACACGTTCTTAAATTCATTGTATACGCCTTCGATCAGTTTAGCGCTTTCCAGTTTTCATGTGAAATCTTAACTAAATTGAAGAACATGCAGAAGCATATACTTAAAAATTGAGGATTTTTTTAAATTAAATAATTAGAATGATAACTTCTATAGAACTATTTTCCATTCTAATCGATTGCTTGCTCAGCACGATATGAAGTTATAGAGGTTTTTTTTTTTTTTTAAATAATTATTTCTTTTAAGTTTCTCATGTGATTCTTTAGTTTTTCGTTGGATATTATATCATGAAATAATATAATAGCAAATTTAGAAACGCAATTTTTAAGTACGGTTTTGTGACATCAATGAAAATATAGTAATTATTTGCTGAATATAGATCTATCTGAATTGATAATAGACATCGTCACCTTATACAAAATGTGCACAAAGTTGCATTGCTCTTACTCGACAACAAAAAGAAACATTTATTTTATTTCATCATTGAGGGCAAACAATTATTTAAGCGCGTTACCAGGCATTGAAGAGAGATTAAGGATAGTCACCATCAAATAGAGGCCAGGAGTTAAAAAGAAAGTTGGCAAATCCCAGACCAAAACGAACAAGAGAAATAAGATTCAACCAAGGTAAAAATTCAAAGCTAAAGTATATTATTATTTGAAGTGTAAGCCACACAAATAAAAATCACGGTTGACCGTAGAAATAAGAGGATACATTTAAAACAGAAATTAAAATATCTGTAAAATCAGTTTGATTCAGAGAACATAAGAAATAACCTCTATAAAGAAATGACAAAAATATTTAGAGATGACACGAGAACAATTTAAAAAAACACGCGTGTCACAGGAAAATGAAGCAGGCAAGAATGTCACAGATGACCATTATTTCTTAATAACTCTGTTGTAAACTGTTCTGGATGGGGTGAGGTGGAGGTTATGTTTTGAGCAGTCCGTGGGGGGGGGGGGGAGAGGATGTGTTATTTTGGAGAAATTTTGTGTTTTGTGTTTTATTATGCAATTTCCCCATTAGACCAATTGCGTTTATATATTTGAAAAGTGTGTCCTGTCTGTTTAAACTTGCACAAGCAACTAATACTGAATCATACCAGATATAGCGTTTGGATATTTTGTAAATATGTTCAGGAAGTCCCAAGATCATGTATGATCCTTGTCCCAATCACAGATGTACCTATCATGTATGATCCTTGTCCCAAGCACTGATGTACCTATCATGTATGATCCATGTCCCAAGCACAGATGTACCTATCATGTATGATCCTTGTTCCAAGCACAGATGTACCTATCATGTATGATCCATGTCCCAAGCACAGATGTACCTATCATGTATGATCCTTGTCCCAAGCACAGATGTACCTATCATGTATGATCCATGTCCCAAGCACAGATGTACCTATCATGTATGATCCATGTCCCAAGCACAGATGCACCTATCATGTATGATCCTTGTTCCAAGCACAGATGTACCTATCAGAAAGCTATTTGCACAAGAAAAAATACATCAATAAATATTTATTGGGAAGAAACGCTGAATAGTTAATTTAGTTTTGACGTTTAGAGAAATATGAAAACAACTGAGGATAAGACAAAAATACCAGAGAAAAAGAAAATCTCCCTTTTTCTTAGAAAAAGGACGTTCTGAATAGGCCTGTCACGACGCTACCGGTTGCTGGAAAACCGGTAGCTCTATAAATTCTAAAAGGATTTTCAAAAATGGAAGGTTTTAGGGTTTGGGCTAGGTATAGCGGGATAGCTTTAGAATTTTCGGAAAATTGAAGGTTTTAGGTTTACGGTTAGGTATAGCTATAGAATTTTAATTTTAGCTTTTTAAAGAACGTGCCATAACAACAAAGATGGCCGCCTGTAATGACCGTGACGTCATGGTCGACATACTTCGTTTTAACCTTCGTTTGCAATATATACTGTGACATACGTCTTAACGTGAAAACGCTTAAAAAGAAATAGGTGTTCAATGGAAATAAAACACGGTCCCGACAAACTACAAAGTATTTTGATAACTTTTTTTCCCAGGAACATGAATCAAAAATCATTTAAAATGAAACGGTTTTAGTACTTTGAATTTTTCAAGTAAGGAATATAGAAAAAACCCCACCATACTTTAAAAGAAATAAAGACCTGCTATATTCTGTGTTTTGTTTTGCTTTTTTTTTTTTTAATCATATTTTAACCATTGAACAATCTTAAATATATTACAAAAAATAAATGCTGGGGGATGGTTCCACTAAGTAGGGCCAAGTCCTGAAAAGTTAAATAAATTTAAATACTTAAATCTTTAAACGAAATTTAAGGATTTCAATTTAAAACTTCCCTTTACCTTCTTAAAAACAACCCTAAACATTATACTGCGGATTCAATTAATATAATTCACATGGGAATCCCTTTGAGTAGTCCGCTGTGTACAAAACTCTACAAAAAAATAAAAAGAATTGTAATTTTTTAAAGACCTTTGACTGTCTCTTGCCATTTCAGTCAATATAACCGTGTCGTTTCATTTAGTGTACAAATAAGTTTATTAACCCCTCACACACACCCATTGTACTGTACACCATCTTTTTCTTTTAAAAAAACAAAAACAACAGTAGTCCATGATTAATGACATCAAGATTTATTCAATTGTGTTTCACCAACTGACAAACAAACCAGTTGCATTGGACCCCACCTTACTTTATTTCCTTCAAAGTTGAATTGCTTCAGAGACTGAAAAATGCCCACTTTATGACTGTTGTTTCTCATCTGTCGCGCGTGTGCCTACGCTTTGTCAGCCACGACAGAGTTAACTGAAAACAGAGCACACTATCAAAATCTGACAGACGCCGTAATGGGGGTAGAGCTTTGACGCCAGCAGAAATCCTGCACCAAGTGGCACCGTAAAATTGCGTGAATGCATGATAGGACGCCAACGAATTGTATGTCCTCATTTGCACAAAAATACTCGTTCAATTTTGGAGGCTAAAAGAGTCATTGAAAGAGTGCTGAACTTCAATAAATTTATACGAGTTATTGGGAAAATAAAATATTTCCCAGACAATCCCAAAATAACTTCTTTTAAGTATAAATAACACGAGCATGCTGTTGCCTGCTTTCGTCAATAGGAAGTTTAAATCTCAATCTTATTACGCTAACACCCCAAATGGTATTGTTTAAAAATACACGAGAATTTCATGAGGTGCAGCATAAAAGTAAAATTTCTGCTGATTAAAATAAAAAATAATAAAATAAAGTTTATTGATTCATTTATTATTATATATTTTATTAATTTCATGATAATTTACAGCCACACGCTAACGAAAAAAAAAATATTTTTAGGAAGTTTTTGTCGTAGTCTCTTCTGCTTTGGTAAGCAAGTAAGCTGTATTTGAACGCCATTAATAAAAATCGCTATTTTACGTAGCTTTTTAAAAAAATAATAACCTCTTTTCAGTCCATGGCGGACTGTGGGGCAAGTAAAGTAGCGTTTACAAGAAGACACCAATAACGAACAGGGTAATGTGTGGCTAGCACCAAGGCTCGAACACCCCCCCCCCAACCTTTCGTAGATAGATGAGAAACATGTTAAAGGTCCCAGGAATATTTTTCAGCTTGTTGACAAAGATTAACTTTTGACGATGTCCTCAACATTGTTCGTAGATAAACCATCGAGCCCTGGCTACATTCAATACCTGAACACCTTGTATGCTACCATTTTTACAGTAGCACTATAATAGAATTAAGATGCACGTTTACGCTCTAATCAGTAGTTTTACACAAATGATTTTTTTAAAATACTCTTTTAACACCAGTGGCGTAGCTGGGGGGGCGGTGGGGGCGGTCCGCCCCGGACGTCACTCATTCAAAGGGCGGCGTTTGTGGGCAAATTAAATATTAAATCCATTTCCGTAAATGGCCCCTTTTCTTTCAAAGGGGTAAAACCATGGTTGAACAAAAATAATCATAATTTTCAGTTATAATTAACGGATTCTTGCAACATTTGTTTTATTACATAGTGGTTTTTATAACCTTCGCAAAACCGTTTAAAAATTTAAAATCGCTCAAAAAATGGTAACGATTTGTTTGGAACATTTAGCGGATGGCACTTTTATAAGAAATCTGCACACAAAAAAACAGCAACACATCACCACTGGTCCGAAAATATGTAGATCTACTACTAATATCACCACGACAGTTTTAGCGTGGAATTTCGACATTCGCAGAATGATGCGCTAGCAAGTACATACATGGCATGGTGGTTCGAATATTGTATTTAACTTGCAAGTAGTAAATTATATTATTATTTCGGGTTTCATGAAATTATTGTAAGATAACTTATTAAAAACTTAATTTGCTTTGTTTTTTATTGCAGTAAAGTAGCACATATAGCTTGTGTTTTTCATTAAATTAAGGTTATTCATTGAAAATGAACGGTTATTCTTTTTTCCGTTAATAAACACCATCATAACACAAATAATTCCGAAAAATACATACATGAAAATTTTAAGAGTGTTGGAAAAATTGACAAATAAAGTAACTAATAAAACGAAATCAGATGCTGGAATTTTATTCAATTTAATGCACTTTTTTTCTTTTCTGTGATATCTCAATTTATGGGAACCCGTCTTTTTAAATTTATGCAAACTATGCTAACCCATTTCATGGAGCAAAGATTTGTGCCAATACAGAACGCTTTTACATAGAGTTGACCATACTAGTAGCACAACAAGTTAGAAGGAGAAAAATATGAGTGGGGAAAATTCAGAAGACGTGTTTCAATCTCTAGACTAGAGTCTAGAGCAAGAAGTACGAAAAATGATTTAATTTTTATCAATAGATATGATTATAAAATAAAATAAAACAACTCGGTGATGAGTTACATGTACTTGCAAGAAGATATTCGTGTATAATACCATCTAGCCTTCTAAATGAAGAATTTGAACATCAAATATTTTTTTTAATTTCCATTGATAAAGAATTGTTCGAGATTAAAAGAGAAATTTAAGGATACAGGTTTTTATGGCACTACACTGAGCCTGTCTTAGCTATTACGGGGCCCTATGCAGCTAACTATGTGAAAAGGATTGCGTGTGCCCTAGTTTGGTGAGGGATAAGGTATTAATAGGGAAATTAAGATAGGATAGGTCTATGAAAGCGCGGGGCCCTCTGCGACCGCATAGGCTGCAGGAGCCTAAGACCAGCAATGGTTGTACCTACACTACAAGAAAAGACATTATGTTAAAAAAAACGTGGGGGTGGGGGTCCCACCCCCCTTTTTGATCTATTAAAATATATTCAACAGTAAATCTTGGAAAATTCTTTATCCAACATTATAGTTTTGCTATTATCTAGTGTTGAAAGTAGTTTTCCCTACCTGAAGTTGATTTTTTTTAAAAATTGCATTCGCTCCACAATAAGTGATTTAAGACTACAAAATGCAATATGTCCATAGATAAAGATACAAGAAATAATTTTAAAAAATTTAAAAATTATACATGATTTTTCTAATATGAAAGTTAGGTAAGTAAGTAAATGTATAGATAATAAAAAATATTTTATATACTGATGTATAAAATTTCATTTTTTACTGAAAGACAATATAGATCGATTTATAAACAAAAATGTAAAGCATATCAATTGTTAATGTTTTCTGGGTGTTTAGTTTGGAATATCTTTTGTTTCCTTTTTTTTTTTTTTTTTTTTTTTTTTTTTTGGGGGGGGGGGGGGGGGGGGGGGGTTTTTTTTTTTTTTTGTNGCCCTTATAACTTTCTTGTGGCCTTCAAAACAATTATCTTGCATTTTTAAAATATTTAAATTATAAGTAAAACATCTTATGTGGCATATTTTATCACTGCTTACATAAATAGAGCATGCAGTTGTAAAATTGTTCCCCACCTTTTACAATGTACTTTGTTTCAATTACAATTATTTATTTAAGTTTATGAATTTATAAAAACCATCAAATGATTGACTTAATAGGCCGTCCATAAATGACGTCAGGTGATTTCGGCTGATTTTTCACTCCCTTACCCCTCGTCACACGACGTCGTGAAACGAAAACTTAGACCCATTCCTCAATGTGACGTGACAAAGCTATGGCGGATTAAGGGGGGTGGGGCTGAACGGGCTAAAGCCAGGGGCCCCCGACGTTTTCGGGGCCCCCAAACTTTTTATATTTTATAATAAAAGTGTACAAATGTTTGCAGGATCCCTTGAAAATAAAATAAATTAAATAAATTTATAAATATGATCTATACAACTTATTCGTGATTTAAAATTTATACACATGCAATTGCATAGATTTGTGAAGTTTGCTATTTGTTATAAATATTTTTATTGTTCAATAATGATCTGCTTTATTCTTACCGTTTATCCATCATAATAATAAAAACCTGTTCGTTTACAGAGATTGTGTTGCATATCTGAGAACTAATCGATTCGTAACGTTGGTTAAACCATGAAATTTCTGCTTCGAGTGACACGTAAAACGCTATCGGTTAACAGTGGATTTGAAGAGACCAAACATACTGTTAAAATCATACTCCTACATATATTTTTATACAAAGCTGAGTGTGTGCTGTTGTTGTGTTGTTGGTGTTGTTTATTATGTTTCAATGTTGTTATAATGGTCAACTATAACAATAAAATAGCTGCTTGGTTACCATTAATTATATGTGTCCCTTTACTTTGACCTACATCTTGTTATAGGGTAATTTTTAAAAGTTATCCAAGTACAGGAAAGTTAGGTATTGCACAAAAGCGTTCAAAATAGAACTAAATAAATAAAATATTTGATAAACGACTAGTACTCCGACCGCACCGCCATTACCGGCGGCCATCTTGTTGCTATGGCACGTGACCGGCCCGGAAAAGTAGTGCGAGCCCTGTGAATTTTCCGAAAATTCTAAAGCTATACCTAACCCAAACCCTAAAATTAAAATAGCAACTATCCTTCATAGCAACGGGAAGAGACGCGACGCTGCGGTCAGAGTAATAGACATTAGCCAAATATTTATATTAGTTATATATGGAACGACGTCAAAAAACTATTTTTTTATTATTTGTTAATTGAATTTGTGTCGCATACTTTTCTATGTGGATTGATGGGTCTAGACTCTCGACAAAACTTGGCCAACACATCCATCATCATGCTGATTGAAAAAAAATATATTTTTTAAAACTTTACATCATGTACATACAGCTTGGCACCGAAGGGCCCATTTAATTTTTCCCCTTAAAAGTGCGTAAATCATGAAAAACGTATATTTTAACTTTTGGAAAATGGGAAAAAACATGTTGCTACACCAAGTGTTGTGGACAAAATACACATGACCGATTTTAAAATACTTTGTTGAATTGCATCTTTTTATCCACTTTTTAGTGGCCCAAAATTTTGTGCGTCATATTCCTTAATTGTCTAATATTATGTTAAACATTTGCTAGTATGTATTGAATGAATCTTAAACCATACTTGGTACAAAAAATTGGATAGTCAATTTTTAATTACTTAAGTGCCTTTAACTCCTAAGGTCCATTCAATCGGCTTAAAACTTAACCCCCATTCGATTTTACACGATCTAGACAAGAATTGTAGAATATATCCATTTTGATCCTGACTGAAATCTTTTAAACTTTACACTGTTGTGTACTTAGTCGGCTCGATAAATTACCCATCGATTATAATCAAACAAGCAAGACCTTACTTGCTCACCTTAAACGCCATTTTTAGTACCTTTCTGTGTTAAAAAACAGTTTAATATTTACAGTACAAATTAATACCGGATTTTGTTGTAAATGATAATAAATTACACTATCTTACTGTTCTGTTTTTTTTTAACAGTTAAAAATCTTCATTTACAGCCGTTTAATGTAAAATAACGGTATATACGTGTTAGAAAACATTGCTTTGTTTACAGTGTGGAATACACATTCTAAATCCACCCCACTTCATTCCAACGACCCTTATTTTAATTAATCATGTCCAGAATGTTTTTATCAAAACACAACAATTTATGGTTAATCATGAATTAAACTTAAGTCAAAGTTTGTGGCCATTATTTTAGTGCATATCGGACTATAATATGTAATTCTGCACCACCCTATCTTAGATTATACAGACGCTCCTTCTATGGAGAAGATAATTGCGTCCACAGACCATGAGAGATGATCTGTTGGCAAGTGATGCAGCGGCCACAGGCCACGGCTATATGGGTTCCACGCATTACCCAGCCGCCTAACTATTGTCTAGTTAGGTACCCATTCAGAGCTGGGTGACTCGGGGACTCCTCAGGCCCCAGTAACAAATCCTCGCATTCACGTGGATTTGAACTCATGACCATCGATACAACAGTCGAGCCACGTTTTTGTGGCATGAAATTATTTAACATTTTTTAAAATAGAAATCCATTATTTTTTATACAAATTTTTATGCGACAAATTTTCTATCTTTTACATTCTTATATATCAGACTATTATATCATTTATTTGATAATTTATATAGCGCTCTACAGCAGCAATTACCTGGGCTCAGAGTGCTACACATAAAAATATTTATACACATTTAGTAATCAATGCATTCAATGTTAATCATACATATCTTAGTAACAACATGCACCCTTTGTGGGACTTTAATAAATTGTTCAAGAAAATTCTTAATTTTGACATGCAAGATCTTCGTTATCGTTAGCATTAATTAAGGGGAAATTATTTTAATTTTTATCCAATTAATTTGTCAAAATCTGAAAATGAAAGAGTTTAATTCAGGCATGATATTTTAGATCCTTTGTGATTTCGTTTTTCTAAGTTCTCCAAAATAAATAACAGGTTTTTAAAGAGAAATAAATTAATTTCCTAGACAATTTTCTTTCTGAATGATTTTAGAAGTGCAAACCTCTCGTAATAATGGATCCTAGTCAGCGCCCCTTTTGAAAGTTAAATGAATAATTATTATAGCTATTATAGCTATTGAATTTCTTTGGAATAAATGATTTAGTTTTTTCATGCAATGAGTGTGTATGAAGGTGGTTGGAGGGATGGTAATACTTTTAAATTGGAACTTTTGAGAATATACCTAATATCTTAGCTATTTACCGGCACATTAATGAAATTTCAGAATTAAAGAAAATTTAACCATACTTGTAGACATAAACGTAATTCAACCTGGAACGAGATCCAACAAAAACACGATGTCGAAATAAAAACTGGATTTAAGGGGGGGGGGTGACTATATTTCTGAGGAATATGATTCCATTTCATTAAATCCTACACAAATAAATACCAATTCAGGGTGCAAGATTTTGAGACGAAAAGTTGTCATAACAAGTGAAGATATTGGAACCAGAACTTGCGCCTATAATAGAACTAGACTCACACCGGGGTTCTATTAACCAATCCAAGTAAAGGTTTGTATAAGGGAAAGGAATGCAACAAAGAATTTTATTGGACCCTATCATGCAATGAATCATACTGGGTTATTTCATTTCAGCAAAATATGTCATCAAATCGGAGGGGTGTGGAAGGATTAAGCAAAGATTTGGATCCCATTATGCAATGAGATAATACTGGGATAAGTTGACCCATCGAAGAACGGGATCATATTATTAAAAGGGAATCAACCGAGAACATGATCCCATTATGCAACGATGTATGTTGAGATATGTGATCCCTAGAAATATTGAAATATATTTCGGAAAGACATTGAACCCAGAAGGAGACCATCTTGTGCAACGGGATCATGGTGGAGATGTTATAGAATTAAAGAATGGGAACGTATCAGGGAAGGGGGTTCGGCAAATAAAGGAATCCCAATATGAAATAGTATCATGCTGGGGAAAGGATTTAAACCACAAT
Source organism: Radix auricularia (assembly GCA_002072015.1). Classification (NCBI taxonomy): domain Eukaryota; kingdom Metazoa; phylum Mollusca; class Gastropoda; family Lymnaeidae; genus Radix; species Radix auricularia. The sequence goes on along the minus strand of MUZC01001975.1, from coordinate 645,243 downwards.
GGGTTCTAGATATACAACGACACAATACAGGGCTATTATTTTATCAGAGAATGGTATTCCACAACAAATGGGGTCCCACTTTGCAAACAAAAAATTGTCCTGGGTGAGATTAGTGTGGGATCCATAAGACAGTGCTGGTTAATTCTGGTATAATATAGTAGCTACTATGCGCACACAATTGGATATGCACTTAATATATTGTACTTTAAACATAATTCTCGTTTAACGAGCTCAGAAGCCCCCTTTAGTGATTTATACTTATGAAAAGCCAAACACTGAACTACTCATAAGTAATTCTTTAACTTCTTGTGTGTAAATAGGCAACAATTTTGCAGGCTGATTCCTTACATTTTTCTTATTAAAATTAAACAGGATTTAACTTAACTTCAGATAAAGTAAAAAGTCCAGGGCCAATATTGATTTTGCTTTTTAAAAAAGTCTACTAATAAAACGTTTCAACATTGACTGATGAATTTCAACTAAATTTGGCACCACCATCCATCAGAATTTTTAAATAGAGTTTTTTACTCTTAAGTTTATAAGAGGTACCGTTTTCTGCAAGGAGCCCGTATTGTTAACATTATTGATAAAAGGTCAAAAATATTATTGGAAACATAGACGGCCGAAAGTATGAATGGATCTAGACAAAATTTGGCACATACAAATTTTATTACTAATATTCGAGTTATATGGGGAAATCCCAAAATCTCATTTTTAAAGGCTATGTTTAAAAAAGTATTAATTATACATTACTGTTGTGTTATTCGAGAATTGAACTTAAGCTACTAAAATATCTTTGCTTATTGTGTTAAGCAAAGCGAACTATATGTTGAATTTTTAATAAATAATTTAATAATATTTTATTTAATTTTTTAAAAATAAAAAGTCGTAAAAACAAAGTTTTTGACTATAAATCCTTTATAAATGAGACAGAACTGAAAGTATTGATTACATTTAAAACAAGCATTTACAGACTGAAAGTGACTTGACTACCAAATGCTCTAAAATAAGGCTGGGTGGGGATGGGGTGGGGGTGTGGTCACCGATCGTCTGAGTGAACTCAGTAAATTCGTGGATATAAACAACAACAGACGGGTATTATACATTTGTGTAGAAATAAACTAAACGTGCATTAATTTAATTTTGGTACATTCGATCGATCTGAAATTTTGATACAATGCATTGTTAGGTGACACGAGTCTATGTGCCAAATTTCAGCTCGATAGCGGACGGAAAGTTGGTCATTTTTTACTTTTGTTTTTCCGCCGTAAGAGAAGACGACGGTGAAGTTAATATAAAGGATTTAATAAAAGTTTCATTAAAAATTTATTGTTGAACACAAAATCTAATTTAAACTAAAATTAGTAATCCGTCGCTATTACTTAGACTTTGCTAGTGAAAATATTTTTAAAAGACAGAAATTAAATTGATTAAAATAGTGCAATCAACAGTTTTTTAATCGTTGAAATATACACTTTTTCTAAGATTAACTTCCTTCTAATATATTTGTGAATTTACAACCCATTCCTTGTTTAATTTTCCAAACGCCAAGAAGCTAAACATGATATTAAGGTGGCGAAGATAGAAAACTATCTATTTCACTCTTTTGCTCCCAAAATAGGCTACATTTCTTATCTTTTTTTCTATCTTCGAAGTCTTCTTTCTTAGTCTATAGCCTTCTAGCCATTCCATGATTTAAGAATTCATTCAGAAGAATTTTTGAAGCCTTTTCCATGCTTTTGATGTTAAATAAATAGAAAATATATTTTAAAAATCATGTTAAGCCTGGTCCCTTTTTGGACTCATGACGTGTTAGCGCATTTTCGTATTATGTATCAGTACTTATGTTAGATATCAGCATTATGTAGTTATCAGTAATTGTGTTTAGATTTTAGACATATTTTTATGAATTTTTAGGAACTCTTGTGTGTTGGTGGTGGTAGGAACTCTTGTGTGTTGGCGGTGGTAGGAACTCTTGTGTGTTGGTGGTGGTAGGAATTCTTGTGTGTTGGAGGTGGTAGGAACTCTTGTGATATACATCATGGGTCTAGGACTTTCATACTTCCAGGAGCTCTACTGCCACTACAAGAGGTCGAATCGAGTAACTGAGTGTTGATGCACAAATGGCAGGTCAGGACATACAAAAAACATATATACATCATGGGTCTAGGACTTATGGATGCTGAGATCTAGGGTGATGACAGACGGACAGACGGACAAAACGGATACAATAGCGCATTTCTACTTCTCGAAAATGCGCTAAAAATATATATATATTTTTACTGCAACAAGCATAATGGTGAGAAAGGGTAGCGGCCGCATTTGATTTCACTCCTCTGAAATTTGTTCTGTTTTTAAAGTCGTTTCATTTTATTTTTGACTTGAAACTTGACCGCGCTTTACAATGGAGAACTATAGAGTCAATATTATTTATTGAAATGACATTTGATCTCTTGAATATGTGTGAAGAAGTGCCATTTAATATTTGTTAAGATATTTTTTTACGTCGATTTACGTTCGGCTGGATGCACTGTTATTCTTGGAGATGCAAAGTAGAGTTAGACATAAGTTGTTGTTTTTTAATGAATAAAAAGAGAATTTTCTGGTATTAGAAAACTCAAATCTAGGTACAGAGATCCTCGGAAATAAGTAAATAATGTTTATAGAATTTTATTTTCATTTCAAAAAATTAATTCGCATGTTTACTCTCCCCCTTTCTCTTCAACCTCTTCCTTGAAAGAATTATGACAGATGTGCTCGAAAACCATGTCGGAACGGTCAGCATCGGAGGGAGAGCTATAACTAACATACGCTTCGCCGATGACATAGACGGCCTAGCTGGCAGCGAGGACGAACTAAAAGAATTCCTTGTAAAGCTAGAGAAGACAACAAAGCCCTATGGCATGGAAATCAATGCAGAGAAGACCAAGTTCATGGCAAACAATAAATTCACAAGTAAACTTAAACACATCTGTCAAAGCAAGGAGCTCTCCATGAGATCAAAGATTCGACTAATGCGCTCTTTGGCGATGTCAGTCTTCCTGTATGATTGTGAGGCTTGGATGCTCACCGCAGACCTCCAAAAAAGAATTAATACTTTAGAGATGAGAAGTTTTCGAAAGGTACTAAACATCTCCTACATGGCGAACATCACGAACGAAGCGGTCCGTGATAAAATAAGAGCTGTCATTTGCGCTTACGAGGACCTTCTCACCTCAATTAGAAAGAGAAAATTACGATAGTACGGACACGTGACAAGATCTGGAGGTCTCTCAAAGACGATATTGCAAGGCACAGTCCAGGGAAGAAGGAAAAGAGGCAGACCAAGGAAGAGTTGGGAGGACAATATCGAAGAGTGGACCGGCCTGTCATTTAGCGATTCCCAGAAGGCAGCTCAGAACCGTGACACATGGCATGAGATAGTGTGCAGCTCAAAATGGTGCCCCAACGACCCAGTGTCTGGTTACGGGACAGTTCAGGGCTAAAGAACCAGGTAGAAAGTCATTAAGAAAAGCGAATGAGCGTTTTTACGTAAAATGTATAATATAGTTTGAGTTTTTCTTACATTTCAACAAGTCAAATTTACAAGTCATTTTACAAAATTTAATCATATCTTCTTCTTCTTCGTTCTCAATATTGAATATTGAGTTTTGCGTGCCACGAGTTTTGCGCCTATTTGCCCGTGGTCTCCGGCTTCAGCCTGCTGTATTTTTCTGGATTTGCTTACATAGCCTTTGGTCAGCCGACACCATCTGCAAGGCAGCAGTTGTTTTTTGGCAAGTGATGCAGCGTTCACATGCCACGGCTAAGGGTTCCACGCATTGCCCCGCCGCTTTTCACCCATTTCGAGCTGGGTGGGACTCGGGGACGCCCTAGGCCCCGGGAACAAATCCTTGGCTTCCCATGGATTCGAGCTCGTGACCATCGGAACGACAGTCGAGCGCGCTTGCCACTCGACCACCGCGGCCCCCATTTAATCATATAAATCACACTGACCTTACTTTTGAAAACATTTTGCACTTTTAGGAACCATTTCATTTACACACAAGACATACTTCTAAGAAAATGGTGTACCGTAATACGATCCTATTTCACAAAGGGATTCAATTCTGTATAAAATCATGTTCCCAGATAGCACATTATAATTCTCTACTTTAAAATCCCTTTACCAATGAATGATAGAATAAGTGTAATAGGCAAGTAATAATCTTCCGTATAGAAGGAGCGTCTGCAACATATAAGATAAGATAGAGAGACAATTACCTCTATCGACATCTATGTTTGCACGAATACGAATGAGCCTGTGAAAGATATTCAAAGAAAGATATCACATTCTCAGTGCAAACAGTGTAGGCGGATTTATTAAGAATAAGAATGCAGTAGTATAGAAGTGTTACTTTTACCGTAGATGTAATAATGTTCCCTTCAAGATCAAAGTAATCTTAACTAAACTGCCTTTTAGAATAAAGTAGAAACCTCCTGAACAACATGAAAGGGGTTAACAAAAACACTTCAAACATATAAAGGTCTAAGGAAAAAAACACATTTCATTTGATACTTATTTAATTTAAAAACTGCGTGACAAAAATAAAATCCTTTTATGATCTCATAAGATTCACCTACTAATTCAAAGGTGTGGGTTATGAATAGTTGTATAACCGCACACACACCAATTAAATTATCAATTTATTTTAACAGAAACTTTTTAAAAGTGAATTGAAAGTTTATATTATGGTCTCCACTGTCCTTGTTATTCAAAATATATCATAGTGTAATGAAGTTGCTAAAACGACTTAAAGAAACGAATATATTTGTATTTAAGGGCCTGCAGGAATATTTGCGCTCCTTATTTGAACCATAATAAATAAAACCTGTAAAAAAGCAAGTTTTTGACTACACATCCTATATATACGAGACATAACTGAAAGAATGATCATTGTAATACGCAGCGCTAGACAATAATATAGCGCGACAAGAAAGGTTTTTCAATAGAATAACACTCTAGCACAAAAAATTAACACGCTACATAGAAATTAATAGAGGTAATCTAAAAATTCATTCATTTAATTACAGTACATTCGATCGATCTGAAATTTTGATACATCAGTTTTAGCAGCGGAACGAGTCTGCCTGCAAAATTTCATTTCGCCAGCATACGAGGAAGTGGGTTAAAAATTAATCCAAAATTTTTTTTGCACTCAAGCAAGCAGACACCACGAGTTAATATAAAGGATTTAACATTTTTAAAGCCCGTTTAAAAAAAAAACAAGTATTTCACTATAAATCATTTATATACGAGACATAACTATAGGGAGGTTCAATATAATACGCAGCGCAAGACAATCCAAAAATACAAAATTATATATATATGTCTTGTAAAATATGTTAAATATAATGCGCACCGATCGTGAATATAATTTTAGAAAGTATTGTCAATTTAATGCGCATCTTATTGCGCGACAGGACAGGTTGCTCAATATAATACTCACCTAGACACTAGCACAAAAACTAACATGTTGCATTGGGATAAATAAAGATAATCTAGCAATTCAATAATTTAATTACAATACATTCGATCGATATGAAATTTTGAGACATAAGTTTTATCATCGACGTGAGTGTGCCTGCAAAATTTCAGCTCTCCAGCATAAAGGGAAGTGGGTTAAAAATCGAGGCGAAACATTTGTTGGCGCTCAAGCAAGCAGAAGCCACGCGTTAATATTAAGGATTTAAAAATGATTTGATTCAGAAAGTTGTGCAATTAAATAATGTACAAAATATAACACCGGTTAGGCATCCCTGTAGTTCTTTCAATATGGAAATATTACTTTTATTAACATTTCTTTGTCTCTCTACTTTACAATTTTAAATCAACAGCTCTGGATCTAAAGGTGTAATTACAAAAATGGATGCGATTCTTCGCTGGATCACGTTTCAGGATTAAACTTAATATTTTAACATTCATATTACTATCTCACCCCCATCCCCAGTTTTTGTTGATGGACAAATACGAAATTGTATGCCACGTTATCTTTTTAAAATAAACATTAACCCTTTTCTTTACAGATGTATGTGAAGCAGTGACATAAAATTGTCTTTTTAAAAGGATTTTGTTACTCCGAGGCTAAAAAAGAATGCACATAAGACGTTCAGTTCGCTACAGTGGCGTAGCTAGGGGGTGCGGTGGGGGCGGGTCGCCCCGGGTGACACCGTTAGGGGGGTGACACCAAAATGTAAAATTCTGTATTTTACCGTTATTTGGCTCTGGAAAAACTCTGAGGAGTTCTATGTGTTAAGTCGTGAGGGGGGGTGACACCATGAGCTACCGCCCCGGGTGACACCAACTCTATTGACGCCACTGGTTCGCTACAGAAATTATTGTGTTATCTTGTATTAAGTTTGTTCTTCGTTTATTCATCGGTACCGTTGATAAAGTTTAAATTATTTTTATAAAGCTACTACTAGGAAAACGACAGGGATGGTCCATTGCACTTTATGCTAAGGTCTGTAATGCATTGATATAATAATATGTAAGCTACATTGAATGAGCCAGAAAAATTCAAGTCCGTAAAATAATAATTATTAAGGTTTGGATTACGCTATTATGGGTTTCAAAATAATAAATCAAAAACATTCAAAAAAACATATTATTTTATTAAAAAGGGGTAAAAGTGGGGGGGAAAAAAAAAAAAAAAAAAAAAACTAAAACAATATTGATTGTTAAGGACGACTGGCATTATAAAACATTTTCTGAAGTTTTATATGTACTTCGATTTCAGGAATTAAACACAAACACGCAAAGAAAAACATATACATAAAAATTGTAAGTTTTACTTTATTTACCCATAACTTGATTTCAAATCGGTCTCTGCTTTCCTCTAAAAAATTACCAACTAGTTACAGGCTTTGTTTTGATCACATGTTGAATAATGAATAATGTCATTACCACACTTCTCAATTTCATAAAAACACCTTTAAAAAAATAATTGCGACCACGAATCATGTAACATTAATTTGTAGTTTAATTATTATGTCTGTTTAAGGAAGCAAGTCGCTAGAGTACTAAACCAGGGGAAGGAGCTGATCTATGTACTTGATTTTTTTTACAAATGAGTCTAGAGTGAGTTGAGTAACGCCTGATGTGGGCGGCATTGAGGTAGCAATTGTGTCGAGGTTAAGACCGATACAAAGGACGAGGTTTAGCTGGGATGAATAATGTAAATGTGAATATGACTGCACAGATAGCGGTTGTATTTTATTTAAATCTAAGTAACTTACGTGCGGTTTTTCAATTAAACTATTATCAATTTATATCCTCATGCGTTTGTTTGATTGTTTGACTGAGGACAAAAAATGGTTTAATTGTTAGTTATATGAATAAATGGCCCTATTAATTATTTAAATATGACCTCTAATTAAAAATAAGGAGAAAAAATTGATGGCACGACTAGTATAGAATAAATCCTTTTTCTTGTATTCCTTGTCATGTCGTGCGTATATATCCACGAAACGTTTTACTATTCAGACAGTAATCAGAAACTTATCAAAACTATTTTTCAAGATAAAATTAATAAAAGATTGTAAATAAAACTACTATGTTTTTTTATTTTTTTTCTAAATTATAATAATGTTGAAGAAATACTACACCTTCCGTTTTTGGTTTAATTATCGCTTTGTCAAAGTTGGCCGAAAGGCTAAAGCTGTTTATTTAAACAGTGAAATGTAAAAAAGTAAAGTCTCCTCTTCAGAACATTATAGGGGATTGTGGGGGGGGGGCAAGTAAAGTAGCGTTTACAGGTTTAAGTTAATCACGGCACACCAGCGAGGGATCGTGTGGCTAGCACAATGCTCTGCCACCTTTACCTTCCCCAACCACTGCATTCGAAGCTGGTTGAACTCGGGGACTTTGCCAGAGCAGTCCGAGCACGCTACCGCTCGACCACCACGCTCCCTTTTTCAAAGGTCTATTTGTACCCCAAAAAAATGTTTCATGAAACAAATTTTATACTCCATATTAATTTTTTTTCAATGCTTAATCTTATGTAACAGGTGGTTAAATTGATATGTTTCCGAGTGTCGGTAAATGTTGCATGTGAGAAAGTTTCTTTGTTTACATGAAGTTTATTAAAGGTCACATATTTTACATAAAAACTCTAGTTTTTGCGTCTCTTCATCTACATCTATAATAATGGGATCACAGAGATCCATTCCGCCCCAATGACTTTCCATGGATTTGAAATCCTAACACCTGACAGTTTCACCCACGTAACCCATTCACCTAGAGTGGCCTAGAAAAAAAATTAGATATGGCGGTCATTAATTTTTTAACTCAAACTATTTGATGTTAACCACCAATAATCCTGATTTTCGCCACATAACCCACACGTTTTACAGGACCGACGCCCAACTGAACAATGCATCACAATTCACAACCTTTCAGTTTCCCATCCGCTTCCCATTGTCTTTCCCACCGAGTCACCCACAAATCCTCCATTCATTTTACTTTTTTTTTTCTCTAACTAAAACATTCACAAAGCAAGAGGAATGTATTGAAATTAAGAAGGAGAATAAAAAACATGTATAAACAAAGCTGGGGGAGACGAGGAAGTCGTTTCGTGCCATATCGAGGCTACCTCGAGGGCTAATTCCAGCAGACGCTTGAGTAATCAGTCCCTTTTTCAAATTTTTCCTTGACAGAACAACAAGTTGACTTCCGATGACGTGGACAGTGGGCGCTGCTTGTCATCTTGTGTCCGGACGTCGAGCCAGCGTCGCTAAAAATCACAGGCTTTTGTCCGCGTGAGAATCCATCCGATGCGCACATTATGGTGCCGCGTTTAATGGAGCTCGCGCTAAAGAGACGGTCACACGCGGAGTGAGTGCTCTCACGTAACGGGAGTCGAGGGGGGGTAGGGGATCTCAGTGCTAGGGACCATTCTCCACTGCTTAGGGGTCTTATCTGAGACCATCATTGCAATACAATCATGGTATCTCCTTCCACCCCCTACCCCCTTTAAAAAAACAATCCTCAACATAGGAGTTCTCATCAGTGGTGTCACTGGGGGTGGGGTGGGGACGGGTCGCCCCGGATGACGTAATCCGAAGGGGTGACACGAAAATTTAAAACTCTGTGTGTCCCCATCACTTGACACTCGAAGACACGGAGGAATTCTATGTGAGTAAGTCGTGAGGTGGTGACACCATGAGCTACCGCCCCGTGTGACACTAACCCTAGTGAAGCTCCTGGTTCTCATTACGTCATTTTATAAGGAGGCGGCCCATGTACCCTTCAAAGATTGCCTCTGGTGTTAGTGGACAATAGCTTAAGAATCGTCAATGATAACTAGAAAATTGAAACTCGTTTGACGCCTATCTATATATAACTAATTCACCAGAACAAGCACAAGAAGAGAGCAAATGCCAATGACAAAAGACCCCCACTAGGGTCAGCCAATCACAGTTTATGGTTGACAAGATAGGTTGGTACAGAGTATGAGGGGGGTGGAAAGTAGCTAACCGCACTACGCGTGCCTCGAGACCAATATTTCCCCCCACCTCCCCCCCCCCGACGTTCACTCGCGTTGCACTCATTTCGTCGTGCTGTGTAGTTTGTGTCCGTTCTTTACCCCGTTTTTTTTTTCACTATCCATGAGCAAAGTCAGCGCCGTATGCTACCCCACGAGTTGTATCCAGTTAGCTTCACTCTGTAAGTACTCTGTAATCTGAGCTAGAGATAACAACGAAAAGCGGTAAATGAACTCGTTTAACTCTGGGACACCAGTGTATGTGGTCAAGAGGCTAAAAAAAACATGACGATAATCGGACTAATATTATTGGATGTCCAGTTATGCCAAACGTAAACTCATGATCCCAAAACGAATGTGACGTAAAAACCCTGCCTTAACATATTATAGATGTTTATCGCAAGATCAACAATACAGTTTTTATTGAAGCATTTTTAACGCAATTCCCAATTGGAAAAATTGCGTTTATATATTTGAAATGTTTGTCCTGTCTGTTCGAGCTTGATCGTGCAACTCCTCCTGATAAAGGGTTCGGGTCGTTTACAAATATTTTAAGGAGAGCCCAAGGCTGTGCATAGGCTAAAAAACGAAACGATTTACTGGATTTCCTGAAAAATAAAAATAAATGAAAAAAAAATATCAGTATTTTGTCAATTTCTTGCCTACAATACTATCTAAAGGTTGAAACTAATTGCCAAACGATAGCAAATAATATTTAGAATAATTTTGGAGAGGAATATTTGAAAAATCTCTTTTCTTTCGACTCCCGTAATTTTAACAGCAATTTTTAGATGGAAATTGTTTTGTTTAGTTTCAGAATTATTGACTTAAAAAGACTTTTAATGTAATCTAGAATGATTTCCCTTGAATAGAAAAATCGGAAATTCTTTGTGGGAAATAGCGTTTAAATGCCCATTCTAGCTTTTATTACTTGTTTTTTCCTTCCTGCCATTTATCGATTTCTCAGTAATTTGGAGGGAGAAAAAAGATTTAAATTATCACAGCCGATAAATGTAGGCTGTTATAATGTCACTCTTAACTAATAATTATATTTGAACGACTGGCTTTCAATTTAAAAAAAAAAAAAAAAAAAAAAAAAAAAAAAGGAATTTTCCTAATTAGACGATGGCTTTCTGATGCTTTAGACACTTGAAACTGGTCTTTAAATTTTTCTACCACGCCATAGAATTATTGAACAAGAAATGCCGTAGTTTTATTAACATTTCTTCTTCTTCTTCTTCGTTCTCAATATTGAATATTGAGTTTTGCGCCCATTGGCCCGTGGTCTCCGACTTCAGCCTGCTGTATTTTCTGGATTTGCTGCCATGGCCTTTGATCAGCCAAGGCCATCTGCAAGGCAGCAGTTGTTGTTTTTTCTCTGTTTTTTTTTTTTTTTTTTTTTTTTTTTTTTTAAATTGAAAGCCAGTCGTTCAAATATAATTATTANTTTTTTGGCGACTGATGCAACGATTCACATGCCATGGCTGGGAGTTCCACGCATTGCCCCGCCGCTTTGTGCCCATTTTGAGTTGGGTGGGGCTCGGGGGCGCCCTGGGCCCGGGAGCGGGACTTTGGCTTCCCATGGATTCGAGCTCGTGACCATCGGTACACCAGTCGAGCGCGCTTTCCACTCGACCACCGTGCCCCCCTTATTAACATTTAAGAGAAGTTAGGATAGAAGAAGCTGGATAAAAAGATACAATAATAAGATATACATAAAATATGAAAGATTAGTTAGATTTTCTGATAGAATAAGGTGCCCCTTTGAATTCTATTCGATAACATCATCTACACAAATGACCCGTTACACACTGACAGCTTTAATTGCTTCTCACCATCCGCCGGACGTTACCAAATGAAACTGACCTTTTCAACCTCTACCTACCCGCACCAGGACCAACACTCACAACCTGCTGATCTTTCATCTGTCTTGAAGCAGTGACCCTATGAACTTTGAACCATTCATCAACCTTATCATCTGATTCATACGGGGGAACTTGGATAGTTTGACGTTAAATTGAAAGCCAATCAGATGTTTATAAAATTGTTTAAACTTTGGATTAAAGTCACCAAACCAAATAATCATTACATTTTATTAGGGACGACGCCATTGTAGGCAATCAGCTTTTTTTTTTACAAAAGTGACGTGACAAAAAGGCACTTCGTAGTGTTTTGTGTGTGTGTGTGTTTGTGCGCGTGCGCATGTGTGTGTGTGTGTGAGTGAGTGTGTGTGTGCGCGCGTGTGTGTGCGCGCGTGTGTGTGTGCGTGCGTGTGTGTGCGCGCGTGTGTGTGTGCGCGCGTGTGTGTGTGCGTGCGTGTGTGTGTGTGCGTGCGTGTGTGTTTTGGTTGTTGTTTTTCGGTATCGTTGTTTTTTCTAATCTCTTCGTAACATTTTTTTTTTGTTTTAAATTATGACAAGGGTCGATCGTAAAACAATATCAGATTTAAAACGCCACCTCACACGGCCAGCGTCTGCCGATAGCTCATAACGAGGCTGTGTCGTTTTCCCGCCAAGAACGCATGTATCATGGGTACAAATGATCAGAATTGATCAACGCTGCTATCGCGTGACGCTGTAATCAAAACCGCTCCGAAGATAACTCTAACGGTTGAATTCTTTTTATTTTTTAATTTAAATACAAATACCCTCTGTTTTCGAGCTTTGTCCGAGTTTCATCAGTTTAACGCGATGTATTAGCAGCGAATTAAACGGTGAGGAAAGAAAGGGGGAGGGGAGGGAGAGAACGATTCGCATCGCTCATTGATTTCTGTGTGTCTGGGTGTGTAATTTTCTTTTCAATCTTGACGGACTTCAGATATAATGGAATTTATACTCATCCCTTTTCCGTTATTTTTTTCCCTGTGTGTGTTTTTTTTTTTAATCCCCTTTGTTTGTTTGGTTTTTTTTAAATCTCTTACGAACAATAAATTTATCAACCCGTTATCAATCCTCAACTTCTACACTGCAGCCCCCCTTCCCACACACACTTCCAACCCCACACATTCCTTCCTACACCGGTCCTTATCTGTGAGCAATTTTTTAACGGCCTAAATAGCTTGTAAATTCAACGATACCGGTTATCGATTATGTTTTTGTGTTCCTCGGGATATTAAACAGTGGAATCTGCGTCCAACAACTAACACCGTGCAATTAAAAGCCCAGCTAAGTGCAACGCAAATAAGTTCAGCCGCGTTAATTTGCCCATAACGATTTGAGTGCTTCATTTTCAGAGTCATGGGGATTGTTGGGGAATTTCTTTTTTTTTTAGTTAAAGCTTTCTGCAAGGTACGCATTAGCCTGGCCTTGGACATAAAGATGTAGATCACCGGGGTTAATCGAAGCAAGTTGGCTTCTATTTTGAAGGGATAACATTTTTTTAAAGAGTTTAGGGAAATTAGGCAGATTCCAAAGACGATGCAGGCTATAGCAGTGTGACACAAAATATACGCCTTAACAAAATAATGCCCTTTTTAAATGTAAACTTTTTTAGTCACGACCTTGTAAGTGCAGACCTGACGTACATTAAGGATTTGGGGGAGATAATAACCAACAAAACAATTTCTTTTAGCTAATGGACCGGCCATAGAGACTGCACGTGAGATCCTCGTCATTTCTTATTTACGGAACACACGAATGTATTTTCTCAATAATTGCACGTTTCAAAATCCCTAGATTTGAGTTTTGGATTAAACTCCTTTGATGTAAAATGGAAACTTTCTCAGCGACTTTTAGATGGAGCTGAGGCCCTTAAGCCAATATGACATTTTCTCAGTGACTTTTAAATGGAGCTAAAGCTCTTTTGTCAATATTACATTTTCTAAGTGACTTTTAAATTGAGCTGACGCCCTTATTTCAACATTAAATTTATATTCTCAACGACTTTTAAATGGGGCTACGGCCTCGAGTTCCAGACAAAATATTTTAATGGAACTAACGGTCTTTCTGAATGACACCCAGGCAAGAGCCTGAGTAGCAAGCAGTGAGGTAAGAAATTTCTAAAAGCCACTACACTATAGACGCTTAAATTTAACCAAAACTCTGAACTCAAAAGGAAACTAGACACTTGAACCACAGATCGGCTATCACAAAGGATCATGCAGCTGTAATTATCAATCTCGGCAAAATCTTAGCTCGTCTTTTTTTTTTTTTTTTAATTTTTGAATTCTTAAAAAAAAATTTGATTTATATCCTTTGGGGAAGGGGGGAGAGGGGAGAGAGAGATAGATTGTTTTTTGACGTTGCAGGCAATTGTTTTAAATATCAACATTTAAACAAAACGACGCTATTATAGAGGATGGCAGAAAAAACATAACAGTATATGCACTTTTCGCCGTGGTAAAATCTAGGTTCTAATCTGGAATCTTGGAGGAAAAAAAAGCGCCCTACTGACGCTGAAATGGGACTTTGTCGTAGCTGTTAAGCCGTCTGTTGATTCCACGGTAGATATTGGATCCAGTTGTTATTATAAGAGGTAGTGGGTCGGGGGACAGGAAAAATTCAATAAGATAATATTTAAGAAAATTATATTGATGAGAAAAAACAACTTGGCAGTTACTAGATAAATATTTCTATTCATTTTGTTGTTGTTGTTGTTTTGCTTTTTGTTGCCTTTTTGGGCTGAATAATTATCGTATTTTTGCCAGTTACTCAAAAGATAAGATTGTAATGATGTATGTAGGAATTTAAGAACCATCGGAGAACCTTACGAGGTGGTGTGAATTCATCAGATTTCCTCATCTGCAATGAACTCATATTACAAGGAGATTAATTATCCTGTGTTATTCAATACGTTTAATAAACTGAAGCGCGTAATCCTAGACTTTATGTTTTCATCGTGCACAAGTCGGTGCTACTGTCAGTGTGACAATACATACATGCGACTGTAGAATGATGAGAGGTTTATACTCATGCATGCTATGAACATACTCAGTTGATAAAATACATCATTAGTAAAAGTTAAATACATTTAATATGTAAGTATTGACTGCAGAATTTTTAAGCTACTGTAAAAACCATGTGCTACCTCATCATTAGATGCTCATTATTTCTACGCGGTGTAAAATAACATGTACTAGATACGACCCGCGGCGTAGCATACGCCGCAGACTTGCTCACAGATAGTGCAGAGAACTAGGAGGGAGGGGGAGAACGGACATAAACAGCAGCACGAAGGAATGAAAACAACGTGGTTAAATAATGCCAACGAATTTGTTGGTCTACAGACATGCGCACTGTGGTTGTTGTTACGTGCCCCCTCCACCTTGCATACTCTCGTTTGCCAACCGTCAACTGTGATTGGTGAGGGTCATTCATTGTGCTCATAATAATTAAATTTAACAGAACAAAACACATTTAACTTTTGTCTAAAAGTAAACTTGGAACATTTTTTAATAATAGCTTTTTTGTTGTTTTTTAAGTACAAAATTCTCAATTTTAAAAAAAAAAAAAAAAAAGATTTTTAATGTGTAAACTTTAAAATAAGCTGTTTTATAAGGAAAATGATATACACAAATTTATCATTGTTTTTACCTAATTAAATTAACAATAACAAAATTTAAATTCACTGACCTTGTATTGAAACACTTATATTTTAGTATATCGCCTAACAATATTATATTTTTAATAAAATACTGAAGTTATGGGCATTTTAAGTAATGCCCTAAAAGGGCACAAAATGTGAAGGAAAACAACATAGTGGAAAAAGTGATTATCAGGTTTTTAGAAACAAAAATCATAACTTTTGAACCAGTTGGGATTTTTATGTTTTTTGTTAATCATCAAACACGTTCTATACCGCTTTCTTACTTTTATATTTTTTAAAATTAATTGGAAATTTTCATCCAAGTTGCTGAATTTTATTTTGTCATTTAACTTATTTTTATTGCTAAATATGTATTAAAAATTTTAACTGACTTTTTAAAAATTTAATTGTTGTAGTTAAATATTAAGATAAACTAAAACTTGTTATATGTTAATGACAAATCCTGATTCTTTTTTTTTTAATATATATTAAAAATGATAATTGTAATTGTAATAAGTTTTCAAATATAATTATTCTACAACTCATTGGACCGTTATGTAACATGCCTTGAAATAATACCTGAGAAAGAAGACTTAGCAATATCTTCCATTGTTAATATGCAGTTTTTTCCATCGTGTGCATAATTTTGATTTCCCTTTTTGTGTTGCTTTTAAAAAAACAAAATTTAGTTCAGAATAATGTTATTTTTATGTCTTTAAGTTGAAAAGGGGGGGGGGGTAAATCAATAACACAAAATATGTCCATTGCCCGTTTATTTTTGTTACTTCCCTTGAAATTTACATTTATTTTTAGCTTTAATCCAAAGTATCGATTAATTAATAGGTAATTTTTCAAAAGTAAATGAATAAATTGAAATTAATCAGTAACAGCCCTAATATATATATATCTGTATGTATTTGTGTCTGTGTGTGTGTGTCTGTGTGTGTGTGCGTGCGTGCGTGCGTGCGCGTGCGTGTGTGTGTGTGTGTGTGCGTGTGTGTGTGTGTGTGTGTGTGTGTGTGTGTGTGTGTGTGTGTGTGTG
>MUZC01001975.1:576742-612793 GCA_002072015.1 Radix auricularia | reverse complement strand
TATATATATATATAATATATAATATATATATATATATTATAACCATTTTCCCGTGATCAAATCGAACTGAAAATTAGGAAGCAGGTAGTAGTTTGTTTGTTTTTCTTGGGGGGGGGGATTTTTTACTTCAATAAAACTTTTTATATGAGACATAACTACAATTTTGGTTTTTGGATTATAACTACAATTTGGTGGGGGGTTTTTTGGATTGTAATGCGATGCGTATTATAATGAATATTCTTTTAGTTGCGTCTTGCAAATAAAGGATTTATAGTGAAAAACTTTGTTTTAACAGTTTTTTGTTTTTTTTATTATATTTTTATGCCGTAAAATAAAACTTTTTATATGAGACATAGTCTAACTACAATTTTGGTTTTTGGATTATAACCACAATTTGGGTTTTTTTGGATTGTAATGCGATGCGTATTATAATGAATATTCTTTTAGTTGTGTCTCGCAAATAAAGGATTTATAGTGAAAAACTTTGTTTTAATAGTTGTTTTTTTTAATTATATTTTTATTCCGAAAAGATAATTAGCTTTTCCCGCTAAATGAATCCTGTTAAGCTGTATTCCAACCAGGAAGAGTCTTACTGTACTCTTATTTCAACCAGCATAAGTTAAAATTTAGAGAAGTTTCCATTCGTCTATGCGTTGAGTGTAATTAAACATCTCTCATGTGTTCAGTTTCATTCGAGCTCATATTTTTTAGTCTTTTTTCAAGAAGTTATCTTAATTAATTATCAGCTTGATTATTCCTTCGTAAAGAACTTAATTTTTTTTTTAAATAATTTTTTTTTTTAAAGATAACATGAAGATCAGACATTTTAAACATATTGTTCGTTTCACACCCTCCAATCACAACTTACAACTCTTTTAAATATCTACCAATTACTTTTCAACCTTTTCCCTTCTCCCACCATCCTCCCCTTTGTCCTCAGACACGGAGGTCGAGTGGCATGCGCGCTCGGCTAGCGAGCCGATGGTCACTAGTTCAAATCCATGTGAAGGCAAGGATTTGAGTCCACCCAGCTGCTAACACTAGTTAGGGAATTAAAGGCGACTGGGTAATGCGTTGAACCCTTATAGCCTGTGGACGCTGCATCACTTACTACCAGACCAGAATGGTCTGAGGACGCAATAATCTTCTGTATAGAAGGAGCACCTGTATTGATCCATATCTCCCCCCCCCAAGTAGTCTTCATGGACTGACGCCTACCTTCAACCCCTTGTTTTCATCTACATACCCACAAGCCTCTACTTATACTCCAAGCCTCACGCCCCCTTCCTCCCCCATCAAAGTTTCTCAACGACACACACCGGGCATCCGTCCACTCATACCAACCCACACCCCGTTTGGTGCTGGTCGCCCACGGCCCAGTCACATGACCCGGGGTGAAGGCGCGGAGATTCGTATAAAGCCTGCACTGGAGGTCGGGCGGAGGAAGAACTTTTAGAGTCATCATTTTAGTTTAGTCGCGCGCGCTACGAGATAGAAGGTGTGGTCACGTACCTGGCCTAGGTTAGTCTTTCTCTTCATTTGCCAGGTAAGAATTTGTGGATCCTTTTTTTTTCTTTCTTTTTCTTTTCTTTTTTTTTTTTTTTTTTGGTCATACCATGTGCTTTTCTGTTCAATGATATGGTCGAGGTATAAAGTACTCGAAAACTTATCCGCACAAACATTTTGAATTACATTTCCAACTAAATCTGATCTCTACAATATACAAAAAGATATCTGAATAAATTTAAAAGTAAAGAATTTTACTTCAATTCTACCACATTAGGAGGAGCTGTAATAAAAACTTAAACTTTCAAATTTATTTAGTCTAATAAACAAAAATCATGTAGTTTCTTATTCTTTGCATGTCACTGAAGTTCTCTTGTATATTTTAGTTTGCTTCAAAAATAGAGACAAACCAGGATATTTATGGTTTTTGTTTTGTCTTCAACAAGTTTGAGTGATTTTTTTCAAACGTTCTTGAATTTTACAACAAAAAAAATGTTTGATATGTAAATTGAAATGCAATAATTCCTTCTGTACCTTTGTGCAGCCCCATAACTCTTAAGCTATCTCTCTCACCGCTTACCCAATACAGACAGAAACATCATAAACTACACAGATCTCAGCTTCATTATTAATATTTTATGTATCTTGATAGTGTTTAGGATCAAACTATAGTGTTTGACGGAATCATCGTAATAACTACATATCTCTATATTATAAAGGAATATTTCGCTAATTGTGCATTTTAAATTATCACATCTGGAAGCAAAAAAAAACAACAACAAAACAACACCAACAAAAATTTAAAAATTTCAGTGAATTTCGTTTTTGTAATCGCAAATACTTTAATTCCATAAGTAATATAACAGATTATGATTATTGTTTATAGCAATATGTCATTCAAATGTACCTATTAGATACTGACATAAGTGGACCTTTCATATAGGCAACTGCCTGTCTACACGAGCGCATTTTCATTGAATACGTTTGGTGACTTACATATTTGTGTGTATATATATTTATACACACACATATACAATTATTTATCTAATTATTTATTTATATAAACCGTATATTATGGCGAATAAGACGATTTTTTAACCCCTAAAAATCGCCACAAAGGTCCGGGCTGTTCTAATACACCTTGTATTGTGTTATAGTATTTGTACCTATTCATTCAGCACAGCACTAAAAAGGTTAAACATTTCAGTTGTCAAAAGACTTATAGTCAAGTTCCCATCATGTCTCCACCAATAATAAGAAAGATATATGAATCCAGTTTCAAACTTAAAGAGCGTTGAAGACGGGTGGTCTTATACGGCGATAATAGCTTAAAACATATATATTAACAGTCGTACGCCAAGTAATCGTATACGAAATATATGTAGGGAATGTATACAGCCTTCTCTCACTGTCTATCTATCTATACTTGTTTCTCTCTACCTCTCTTTTACTTTCTTAATCGCATTGTTATCCGATTTCTCTCACTTCTCGTTCTCGTCTCTGACTCTCTCTCTCTCTCTCTCTCTCTCTCTCTCTCTCTCTCTCTCTCTCTCTCTCTCTCTCTCTTTGACTTTCTCTTATTCTCTCACTAACTATCTATTTATCTGTACTTGTTTCTCTCTACCTCTTTTACTTTCTTAATCGCATTGTCATCCAGTTTCTCTCAGGTCTCGTTCTTGTCTCTGACTCTCTCTATATCTTACTCTCATTCTCTCACTCTATCTCTCTATTTGTATCTCTCTAAATAAAATAAGAAATATATGAACCATATATACGCGTTCTAAAGCCGACCTTATTGAACAAAATCTATGGGAAAAGGTTAGAGGGGGCGGCTTGCGAGCGGGACATAGGTGATTTCTGAATGTACATTGAATATATGTGTTGTTGTAGATAGATCATTGTGGTCTTTTTCTACATTCTACAAGATTCGACTGCTCTACCAGAAGCTATAAAATATTATTAAACATCAGCAGTTACCTTATTTAATAATTTTATTTATTTTTGTCATTGTTTTAATAAATTGTTTTTTTTAATTTTGTTTTCTTCAACGAATTTTAAATGTTCGCAATTTTGCCACCTTTTACCAAAGAAAAAAAAAGAACAAAACTACCGGTAACTCTTGCATAATGAAAGTACAAAGATAAGTAGTACGAAGTAAACAACAATAATGACGCTTTAGCTGTAGCTTTTAAAAAATGTGTACCATTTTGGTTTACACAGTTCTATTATTTTTTTGGTACGGCTTACGAGATGGTTACACGCTTTTAAAACTATTCTCTTCCAAAAGAAAGGGGTCAGCTTATGAACCAACGGGCTGTAGAACGATTATATTATATACTGTATGTGTATAATATTATTTATTCAATTATTTTTAATTGTTATTTTTTTGTTATTTTATTTTATTTTTTATTTTTTTGCTTGTTTCTCAGATGTTAAATGGCTTCTCTTCAAAATGAGACAAACGGTTTCCTCAATGTTGTCAAAACCTTGCTGTCCCCAAAATGCAGCAATTTGTTGTTGATTTTATTTTGCTTTTTACACATTTACTACGCGACTAATAATAAAAAGTAATAATAATAAATAGATAATTTTTTGGCGCTGTATCCCAGTAATGAACTGGGCTCACAGCGCTTCACATAAAAACTAGTAAAACAAAGGGCTTCCTTTCCATGCAGAGCTTAATCCGTATTATCTTAACTCGGATGAAATATTTCATTTTTTTTCAATTTAACCGAAAACCCGGATTTTTATAAATTATTTTTGAACCAAATACCCAGATCTTCTATTAATATATTTCCGCCATTACATGAGAAATCTTTTGTCGCATAATTGTTTTTTTTAATTTGTAACAACAAATATTAGCATTAAGAGTAATTCTCTGCTTTAAGCATTCCATGATGTATTAAGCGGGTGTTTGTGTCGTTATTATAGAATATATATATATATATTTAAATTGAAAGCTGAATCGTCTCTTTATGTTGGTTGATTTCATTAATGAAAAACATTACCTCCTTACACAGCTTTCTTTTTTCAGAAATACTTAATTGCAATAATTGATATTATATATCTCTCCTTGTCTACTTCCCTCTTAGTTCCACTATCTCTCTCCTATCATCTATCTCTCTCCTCTCATCCTCTATCTCTCTCCTCTCATCCTCTAACGCTCTCCTCTCATCAACTTTCTCTCTCCTCTCATCCACTATCTCTCTATGTAAATATACACGACTCACAAATCCCTCCCTTCCTTTAAACACACCCAACAACAAAATTCTATTTTCTGGGGATTTGTGTTTAAATTAAGACGAGGTAAACTCCTTTTCTTCAACCTTAACAAAATTCGACAACTAACCGGATTACTTTAAAATACCGAACTGAACTTCATTTACTCCCGAGTTTAAGACAGCATTTTTTTAGTGTTATTGTTGCGCTATTGATTATTACATATTGTTTCGCGTACTGGAATAAGGCGTTAAAAAAATAAACTTTAAAGCTATTTAAGGGGAGAAAAAAGGGAAAGAAAAAATAAGGAAGTGTTGGATTAAGCTTCCCTTGTATGATTGAAAAGTTTGTTGTTGTTTTTTTTCCTTCAAAGATTTCATTTAATAAATTCTAAATATTCAGTCATTGTTCTAAAGAAATGAAAATTTCATTTGTTGCTATGATGAATGTCATATGATACCAGACGTAAAAGAAGCATGATTCGTTCGCTCTCTGAAGCCAGTGTTGTTTTTAATAGAATCATGTATTGGTATATATATATATATATATATGTATGTATGTATGTATGTATATATATCCTAAATTGTACATTAATATTTCATGTAAGTTATTGGTTATTGGAACTTTGTTGGCCGTATGCGAGAAAGATGCCCTGATGTGCGTTCAGTATAGTTCATGTCGCTTCAGATGGCTTTGACTAAAAAAAAAACAATGCACGGCCCTACAAAAGATCGTGTTACCTTCTCGGATGACATACACCATCTGACATTAGCTATGCTGACGTAAAGCGGAGATCAGACCTCCGGATTAATAGCTCACAGTTTAATTGGCAATATGAGTATCCTGTATAGATTCAAATTTATTTCTTTTACTGAAGAGGGGTTTAAAATAAATTTTTAAAAAGGTCATGGTATTCGTTTCAAATTAATTTACTAGAGAACATAAAGATTTTTTTTAATTAGTCTTTTTTTTTTTTTTGGAAAATAAAAGCTATTTATTCTTAAAGGTACTAAATATTATTTAACCAAAAATAGCTTCAAGAAATAGGTAGCAGCTTAAAACATCACTTTGTTCTTTCTTGTTTAAAAGATTAATTCAAATAATAGCGATGCTAACGTTAGAGTACCAACATGTTTCTTCTTGGAGATTAAATAAGTTGACATTTGGTTCTTCCCATCTTTTTTATAGGGATTTTTTATTGATTTTAATAACTCTTATGCCATCTCTGAAAGTATCAAGCTCATCCGTCCGTGAGGTTGTTTACCTAGACATTCAGTATAATTAACTCTTCAGGTATCAGAATTCACAACTACTTTAAGAAGGCTCTAAAAAAATTTAACTTAATTTTTTTTCAATGTTTTGTTGTTTGTTTGTTTATTCTTCATGCAAGAACTCCCCCACACACCTACTTGTTTGATTGCTCTCTGGCTCTCGTGGTCATGATGTTACAGATATTGTAGCGAGTACAACAAAGAATTCGGCTACTGTCAGTGCCCACTTTTTTTAAATGGGGTGGGGGTGTTGATCGTATATCAAATTGTGTCGGATAACGTCTGGGAGATAATATTTTCTTCTGTAGATTAAAAGAGACATATCTTCAACAAAATTATTCATCATATCTTATCTATAATGTTTAGTTACGTATGGAATTTGAATATAAATTTTCTTACATTTCTGAAATTAATGTTTAAAAAACCTTGGAAAAAAAAGCTTTTTTTAAACTTAACAAAATAAAAGTGATCTTGAATCTTTTCGGATAAAAACTGCATATCAATTTTAATTGTGATTAAAAATATATAAATATGTTTTTCAAAATCATAAAAAATTATCTTTGAAAAAATAATTAAGATTTTAGCTTAAATAATGGAGTGAAGTTGCTGGATCTATACTGTATATCCGAAAACCAGAATTGCTGAATTGGAGAATAGTTTAGAGATTTGCTTGAATCATATTTAATATATAATTGAAGTATACATGAAAGTTTTTTTGTGGGTTTTTTTTTCGTTTTTGTTGTTGTTTTTGTTGTTTTTTAAATCTCATTTCTAACAACTCAATTAATTTCATTTTTTCTTCTTAGCAATCTATTCCTGAATGAAACTAATACATTTTTTAGAATTTTTTTTATCTAGCAAATTTAAAAATAATTAACTTACAGATCATTTGTACACTAATATAGTCTGCTTGAAATATGTTTGAAACATTGTGTCTTGTTTTTAAAGACACAAAATGGATCACTTTTCCTATATTTTTATGGCAATCAATTGAATTTTTAATAGTTTGCCATACATATTGTGACACTCGTACATTTAGTGCAGCAAGGTTCATCAAGAAATGTTATACAGATAATCATTATTTTGAAAATTAAATTCCTTTTAACTTTTCTTTAAAGAAGTGATTAAATTTATTCAGGTTGTAATCACATTTATTTTTTAATATTGTTCACTTTCATTTTTTTTTATTCTTCCATGTGAAAGCAAACATTTCAAACATTTTTTTAATTACACGCTTCTAAAGCATAACAAAATGGTCCTTTAAAGAAGAATATACCCTTTTCAAGTATAAAGGAAATAGGTGTTAATATAAATTTTACTACAAATCCATCTGTAATAAGAAAATGTGGTTTTGTTAATTTACGAAATAATTTTAAATTTAATTATTTTTTTTTTTAAATTAATTTCTTTGTCCCTTAAAATAAAAATACTGTTTTGCTCTTACCCGAGAACTTTTGGGTTCTCTCAGAATAAATATAACGGACATCTAATGTATAATCGATACTTATGTGAAACTCCAAATCTCAAATATGTGGACTAAACTGCAATAAACTGGTCATTACTAATTACAGACAAATAAAACTGGGCTATTCAATAACCAAGGAAGTAGAAAGGATATTGTATACATCCAATGACACCTTTTTGTGTCAATGTAGCAATAGAAATCCTCTTATTTCAATGACATTAAAGCAAAAAACTCATGGAAGAAACCCGCAAAGGGTAAGCATCTCACCAAACCACAATGCCAACCATTGACGCAAGCACTTGTCACTAAGTTACATCCCAATGTTAAGTTTTGTAAATGGAATGTAAGGGGGGGGGGGGCTAACGTATTTATAAAACAACCCGAAGTTCACTCAAGGAGTCGAAGTCGTGATAATTATATACCACAATAACACAAGGAAAACGCACACACAATGAAAAAACCTGTAAGTTTAAAGTTATTTCACATGAAAGGTCCGTTAAGCTGTTTAACATCTTTTCCATGTTTTTAGGGCAAATTTTATTGTTTCTACACAGAATTTATGGTTGCTTAGATACCGTTGAAAATTGTCTGAATGTGTGCCAATTATTTGAGTGAAATATCCAAATAGTGCTTTATTCAAACGGGAACAAAACGAATCACTGCGCCGTACGAGAAAAATGAAAAATAAAATAATTGACAGACAAGAGTGACAGATCTTTATACAAAACGAGTAATAAAAACTCGAATGAGAGTTTAACGCAATTTCAAAAAAAGAATTTCCGAATTTTTGCTGAAGGATAATCATTATAGATTACATTAAAAGTCGATTCAAACAAGTTCTGAAACTAAACACAATATGCCCTCACGCTACTTTACACCAAGAATGTGTCAGTGTAATGCGCACCACGCAAAAATCATAGCGTGAAAAACCCATTAGACATCGAACTATCATTCTAGATTACATAAAACTCATTTAAATCAATAATTTTGAAACTAAACAAAACAATTGCTATCTACAAATTGCTGCTAAAATTACGGAAGTTATAAAGAAGAGAGATTTTCCAATGGTTCCTTGACCAACATTGTTCTTAATGTTATTAGCTATCTTTAGGCCTTTCCTTCAACCCGATCGATGTTTTGGTTGGCGAGAAATCTACAAAATACTTTGTTTTAAAAATTTTGTATGTATGTGCGTGGATTTTTCAGGAAATCCAGTAAACCTTTTCGGTATTTTTTAGCCGTTGCACAACCTTGGGAACTCCTAAGCATATTTGCAAAAGACCCGAACCCGTTTTCTAGTGCGGATGGTTCAGGAGGAGTGCTTGTGCAAGCTCACATGCGTACAGACATCTAACATGTATAAACGCAATTTGCCAAACGATATTGCATTATTTTGCGTTAAAAATTTGAAAATTGTAGAATAGTACATTATACATGATGCCAAATATGGTCACCAGCTTATTTCGTGTTTCATGAAAGGTAGCGGTGTTCTATATTTATACTGTAATTTCACGGATGTCGTTTAGGTCAATGCAATACAAAAGATAACGTAGTGTAGTTTAGCACAAGGAGATTCGAAAACTTTAGAACGTGTCGACAAGATACATTCTTCAGCGAACAAAGTAACATCATTTTTTTTATTACGATCATACGGCGACTAAAATGTCACTAAGCCTAACTGAAGAGTCTACACGCAAACATATATACGTGTGTCTCTTGTTACTTAAATAACTTTTCTAAGTGCCAATGTTTGATGTGCTCAAAGGTGAATTAATGTAAGTAGTTTCAATGTGCTAATTGGAGTTTTGTACTGCAGTCCTGGCGTTTGAAAAGTCTTACCCTTCTGTTGTACCGCGCTTTATAATTTCACAGTTATTACTACTATTGATATTACTCTTATATTACTACTACTATTATCATTTGTTAATAATTTTAAATTAGGGGATTTTTTATGTAGCAAGCACTAAAAGACGGAGATTAATTGGAATTTTAATTTTTTTTTAACGAATACATGAGCAAAAAATGTTAAACATTTGAATTTAATGAAGATAGATAAGTGCTTTTAAGTTTTTTCTTTTATGTAATGTAGAAGTGGGCAAACTTTTTAGGGTGAGAGCCGCATTAGTAAGAAGTGAAGCATCAAGAGGCCACGCATAACAAAAATTTATCGTCGACTCAAATACAAATATTCACCTTTAAAAAAAAATTATTATTTTTTTTTCGATATTACCACAGGCTTCCACGGGCCGCAGGTAACCCGCGGGTCGAGGTTTTCCCATCCCCGATGTAATGCATTTTAGAGAAAGGTTTTTTTTTAGTTGTTGTTGTTGTTGTTTTTCTTCTTTTATTATTTTTTTCTTTTTTAAAGAGGGTGTGGGGGTTCTCTTAGTTATAACTTTCTACTTGCCCGCGAATCACAATATATGGAGAATATTAATATTTTTGTGGCAAAATGTAATCTCCAAAATTCCACCCTATCCTGAAATTTATATAAATTCCTTTCAACTTCCCTGCCCATCTCTCCAAATTTTTATTTTATGTAATTGTGTGGCTGTGAATTTGTAATTGTTAACTTGTTTGTTTTTTTTTTGTTTTTATTTTTAATTTATTAATTTATAACTTTTTTATAATAATTAATTGGTGAATGTTTTAAATTTCAGAGACAGAAATTATTCCAATAAACAAAATTAAGTTCAACCAAGGAGAAAACGAGCGAAACGGTCCATCCACTAAAATACAAGAGATCATATCACACAAAGGTAATTTTCAAAAAGGCAATAACGAAAGACTTGCCCCGTACTGCTGAACCCGCACACTTCCGCAACCTGAAAGATTTCACCGCCAACAAAGTCGAGGCGTTCCACCCCACGCAAGTCATCATCAGTTTCTACATATGCCAGTAACACATCACAGGTTAGTTAGTTATTGTACATAAATTTGTTTGATGGCTTATGGAATCGAATGTTGTTTACAACTCTGTTGGTATTTGCAACTTTTATTTGGTAGCAAGTGTTTCCAATGTATGTATATTTTTGATATGGCAAAACACATACAAAACATCAAATTAGGAAATAATTATCTAAAAAATTTAAGATTAAGTTTTTTTAAAGGCCTATTTAATAACTAAATATTTAAACTATCTTTAAACTGTCTAGCGGGATTTCTGTTCACAAGCACAAACAAATCATATCCAATACTCGGATGTTAATGATGATTTTCATTATTTCCCTCATATTAAATGTTTGTCACTTTACATGGGTATCATTATTTTATTTAGGTTGTCGCAAATTGCTATTAGTGTTGTTGTTGTTGTTTTTGTTTGTTTTTGGTTTTTGTGAGTTCATGATTTGCTGCAGCTTATGAAGAATGTGACATGAAGTTTGGAGTACACTAATAGATCAATGAATAACAGATAAAATCTATTTGATACCACATTGCATACAACTTTGATAAACACTATTTAAAGCTTGACAAAACCAAAAAAATGTATTTGTATTTAAGTGCTAAATATTTCCTTTTTTTAAACACATTTTTTTTTCAAATACTGACATTTTCCCTTTTGTAAGTTCAATAATAAAATATATTTTTCTGTCATTTAGATAAGACTAGCATAATACCCGCGCTTTGCAGCGGAAATTAGGATTTCAGTTCAGTGCTGAAAACTCGCGTTATACTAATTCAAGACGTATTTAGCCTTTTAACATCGCAGGAGTGTACAAACACTTCCAATAGCATTATGCTCCTTCTTAGACGGGAAGTTGGAGCTTCAATGATGAATCTGTTTCAGATAGTTTATAAAAGAAAAAAAAAGCTACATTTGGGCCCCGGCCCCCAATAAGTGGGAATTTTTTTTATAAAATTGCCAAATATCGCCGGGAGAGTGTGCTCAATAACTTCAAAAAGTTTCATGTATTACCTACACGGAAAATTGGATAATTAGTCATGTGTCGGTTTTAAATATAAAACAGTACATTTTTGCCCCCCGGCTACACGGGAAATTAGTTGTTTTTTTTAATTTAAAAAACGTTTTTGGGGCCCCGGCCTCCATGAGTGTGAATTTCAAAATTCTTTACGCCAACTGTCGTTGCGAGAGGGTATCCAACAACTTCCGAAAGTTTCATGCTCCTACCTACAGAGTAAATAGGAAAAAGTGATGATTCGGTTTTTAATATAAGAAAACTATATTTGGGCCCCCGGCCCCTCCCCCTCATAAGTGGGATTTTTAAGATTTTTTTTTATTTTTATTTATTTATTTATTTATTTGCCAATTGTCGTAGAGAGTGTGAACTCAACAAATTTCCAAACTTTTGTGCTTCTACCTACACAGGAAATAGAAGAATTAGTGATTTCCTTTTTTTTTTAAAAACGATTTTGGGGCATCGGCTCCCATGAGTGTAAATTTTAAAGTTCTTTTACGCCAATTTTCGTTGTGAGAGTGTACTTAACAACTTCCCAAAGTTTCATGCTCCTACCTACACGGGAAGCTAGAGAATTAGTGATGAGTCAGTGAATGGGTGAGGGCTTTGGCTTTTATTAGTATTGATGCGTTAATTTTTCTTCTTTAAAAAGATAAAATAATAAAACGCAAGCATCCATCGGTGACGGAGATAAGTATAGCGCCAACCGGTGCGCAACATCTATTTCTTTCAACGGCAATGCTCATCCTATATAATAAAAGACTCATTTCTGTGCGGTCATCGATAGCGATTGGTCCGTCAAACTCCTAAAGACTCCCATAGCCAATCGGAAAAATTAAATCTTTTAAAAATATTTAACAAGTTTCCGCTGACGTTCAAGGCGAGTTATTTTTTGTGTAGTTATGTTTCCCAAGACTTTAATTTGACAGGTGCACTTTCAAAAATATTTCATACTAGGTTGCGCATATTTTTGTGTACGCATATTAAATTGAGCTGTCACTGTTTTTATGGGTAGTATCTTTATTTGTTAGATAGATCTATGTTAAAAAAATAATTACAGACCTGTATCACTTACTAGTATCACATGTAAATTACTGGAACACATAATATACAGCAGAATAGTTAACCACCTTGACAAATATAATGCCCTATGCCCACACCAACATGGCTTTAGAAAGAACAGATCATGTGAAACACAATTGATAGGCCTAATAGATGATCTATCAAAAGGCTTAGATAATAATGATCAAATAGATACAATATTACTAGACTTCTCAAAAGCATTCGACAAAGTTCACCACCTTAGTTTACTCAAAAAACTTAAATACTTTGGAATCTCAGGTCCCTTACATCACTGGATCCAAGATTTCCTA
Organism: Radix auricularia; assembly: GCA_002072015.1. Lineage (NCBI taxonomy): Eukaryota > Metazoa > Mollusca > Gastropoda > Lymnaeidae > Radix > Radix auricularia. The sequence goes on along the minus strand of MUZC01001975.1, from coordinate 600,042 downwards.
TTGGGTAGGGAGCAAACTGTAATAATTAATGGTTCTAAATCTACACCAATAAAGGTTAACTCAGGAGTTCCACAAGGAACTGTCCTAGGTCCCTTACTATTTTTAATTTATATAAATGACTTACCCAACAATATATCAACAGGAACTAAAGTTAGGTTATTTGCTGATGATTGTATAATCTATAGAACAATCAAGTCAGAACAAGATAGCAAAATTTTACAAAAAGACTTAGATGAATTAATAAAATGGGAAACTAACTGGAGTATGTCCTTCCACCCAGAAAAATGTCAACTGCTAAGAGTAACAAAGAAAAAGAAACAAATAAATTCAAAATATTTCATTCATGGAAAAGAACTAACCCAAACTAAAGATGCGAAATACTTAGGAGTCATAATAAATGAGAAACTATCTTGGAATCCCCATGTCAATGAAGTTATTAAAAAATCAAACAAAACCTTAGGCTTTATAAAAAGAAACTTTTACAAATGTAACAAAGATATAAAACTAAAATGCTACCTAATCCTGGTGAGACCTATACTAGAATATGCATCTTCTGTATGGGACCCATCCACCAAAGAAAATATTGATAAGTTAGAACAAATCCAAAAAAGAGCTGCCAGATTCATTACTGGAGAATATTCAAAACTGACAAGAGTAACACCGTTAGTTAAATCATTAAACCTTGAAACACTAGAGGATAGAAGAACCAAGAGTAAATTAGTAATTATACATAAGGCAATTAATTCTAATTTAGAAATACAACACAAAGATAACCTAATACAACCCTCAAATAGGCATAAAGTTAAAAACACCTTCCTTATTCCATATGCAAGAACAAACACATACAAGTTTTCTTTCTTTCCGTCCGGTATTCGGGCGTGGAATGGGTTGCCTGAAGAAACCAGGAAAGCCTCCACTTTATCATCTTTTAAAACTCTAGTAAGAATACAGGACTAAACACAAACCATAGAAATACGTAGGACGCAATAATCTTCTGTACAGAAGGAGCGTCTGTAACGTATAAGATAAGATAAGATAAAATGTTTAATTACAATTCTCACAAGATGCAAGGGATTTTTTTTAAATGTGTGAATGAATTTGTAAATTTTGGTAAATTCTGTTGTGACACTTATTTCGTCATTAATTAAAAAGTCGAATTGTTATTCTGTAGTGTGTGAAATTAAACAAGGAAAGCGATGGCCCAAATCAAATATTTTTAATAGCCTATAGAGATTATAATAATTATAAGCACATATATATCTAGATTTTTTACGCTATCCGGAATCAGAAAATTCTTATCGCAGATCCAAATAGTATCAGGATATCAGTTTAGTAAGGATTTTTTGAAAAAATCAAATTAAATTAATATAAATAAAATTATAAACAAATACATAAAAAGTAAAAAATAAAAAAATAAAAATTAAAAAATAAAAACAATAAAACAATAACCAGAAATGAGCGGTACGCGATGTGATTTAAAGTCAAAAACGTTTTTTTAAGGGCTATTTATTATAATTGTAATGAATAGTATTTTTGACGTGATGCATATTTATAACCTTCGCGACAGCTGTTGGTGGGAGGTATAACATACCACCGAGACGACGCCGGAGCCTCCTTTGACGGGCTTTGTTGCTCGTCTTTTGATAAGAAACTGTTTCCAAAAGCAGTTTATTACAAGGAAGTCACACTAAATAAATCATAGCATCTTTGAGTACATACAAACATAACATGTGTTGATCTTTAATACATACACCAATGAACCCATAAAACGTTTATGCTGAATGTTTTTTTATTGTTTGCATAAAGAATTTATTGTTGCTTAGAGACAGCTGAGAATATGTGCCTTTATTGTTAACATTAACATGGCGTGCATAGAAATTTAAACGGTGTTTGGTCTCCGATAAAGAAGACAAAAAAATGAATGGCCATTAAAACAAGAAGGAAGAGACCTCCTTCCTGGCTATTGTATGAAAACCAAAACGTCCAACAAAGTTTGAAGATGAAATCAATACGACGTTAAACAGGGTCAGTACGACAATTCTCTACTCTGTTCCAAGAGGTCACCTTTAGCAGAGGTCGAAAAGTTGAATTAATTTTTTTTTTTTTTTCACGGCCCGAATTTTCTTCATTTGATTCTATAAGAATTTAGCACTTTTGAATGTATCATTATAAATGAATGAAATGTTTTAAGTCGCAAGTTTCAAAGACACAATAGCACAATTGAAATCACATGGGAATGTTGTTTTTGGACGAGGAATCTTTGTGTGCTCAATAATCTCCCCCCTCACCCACCCCTACCCCCATCAAAACCTCTTTCATTTAAAAAGCCTGGCTAATAGAAGCAGACAATTTTGTTTTCTATTTATTTCATTTTATTTTATTTTTTTTAGATCATGCCTCTTGTTAACCGACATGAGCCCCGACAGCTAAAAAAGTTTTCAACAAATTGGATAAATAAAACACACAATTTCCTCGAATCGCTTCGCTTTCTTTACAACGCGACGCTGCTAATGGCTCTTTGCGGTTAAATGGCGCTTATGGGACTGAGGATTAGAAGGTTGGGTGTTTGTGGAAGATTTATAGCGTGGAATGAAGAGGAAATATTAGTGTGGGGAAGATTTTTACATTATAGCCTAGGAAGTGATAGAACTTAGTTTACGAATATGTGAGGAATTTCGTTTAGTTATTGTTTAAAAAAATAATAATTGAGGGGTGAGGGGGCATAAGGTGGATTAAAAAGAACAAACCGAAAATTTGTGGTGGGAAACACTTTTTGGTACTTAACTAAAGAATCTATGCGGTTGTGGTCCCTTCTGGGATGTGGGCAGGCTGAACGTAAGAGGCAATACGTTTGGGTTTAATAATAGGATATCGTGAGGCTGAACTCGAGAACTAGTGAGATAGAGATCTCTTTTGGGGATATGGTGAAACTGAACTCAAGAACTAGTGAGATAGAGATCTCTTTTTGGGATAAGGTGAAACTGAACTCAAGAACTAGTGAGATAGATATCTCTTTTGGGGATATGGTGAAACTGAACTGAAGAACTAGTGAGATAGGGATCTCTTTTTTGGGATATGGTGAAACTGAACTCAAGAACTAGTGAGATAGAGATCTCTTTTTGGGATATGGTGAAACTGAACTCAAGAACTAGTGAGATAGAGATCTCTTTTGGGGATATGGTGAAACTGAACTCAAGAACTAGTGAGATAGAGATCTCTTTTGGGGATATGGTGAAACTGAACTGAAGAACTAATGAGATAGGGATCTCTTTTTTGGGATATGGTGAAACTGAACTCAAGAACTAGTGAGATAGAGATCTCTTTTTGGGATATGGTGAAACTGAACTCAAGAACTAGTGAGATAGAGATCTCTTTTTGGGATAAGGCGAAACTGAACTCAATAACTAGTGAGATAGAGATCTCTTTTTGGGATATGGTGAAACTGAACTCAAGAACTAGTGAGATAGAGATCTCTTTTTAAGATATGGTGAAACTGAACACAAGAGCTTGTGGGATAGGGATCTATTTTGGGATATGGTGAAGCTGAAATCAAGAAAAGACGAGATAGCGGATAGGATGCATGCTCCGAATTTGTGTAATTACACTTATAAATACGTTGTGTTGTAAACAACTCTCATACTTAAAAGATACTTTTCAAAAGCTATTTTTTTAGAGTTTTCTTGGTTTGGATTTTTGTTTTGTATTGATGTTACTTTCGTTAGACAATGACATGTCTAGACCAGGCAAGTGTATTTTGCGGAAACCGAATTGCAGCTCTATTTAAAGAATATTTATCATTTGATGCATTCAATTGTGAGTTGAACTGCTTCCTTTAAAAAAAATTTAAATACCGTATATACTCGTTCTAAAGCCCACCTTTTTTGGACAAAATCAAGGGGGAAAAGATGGGGGGTTGGCTCATGAGCGGGTCTTGGGTAATTTCTGCATGTGATTTGTAAATCGGTGTTGTTATTGTAGTTCATTAAGGTCCATTTCTAATTTCTACAAAATGCGACTGCTCTTCCAGAAATTACAATATAATACTTATCATCTGCACTTACCTTATTTAATCATTTTATTTATTTTTTGTTACAGTATTAATAAATTGCTTTACTAATTATGTTTTATTATGTTTTCAACAACGAATTTTAATGTACGCGCTTTCGCGACTGTTTACCCAAAAATTATTATTTTTATATACCGGTAACTCATGCCTAACAAAGAGCACAAAGACAAAAGATAGGTAATACAAAGTAAACAATCATAATGACCGATTTAGCTTGTAGTATTAAAAAAAAAGTATGTACCATTTAGTTTAATCTACCCTATTATTTTTTTTTGGGGGGGTGGCTTGCGAGCGGGGTACACACTTTTAATACTGTTCTCTTCCGAATGGGTGGATGGGGGCTTATGCACGAACGAGAACTGAAGGTAAATAAATTATTTGATTTCTTTACATTTTTAACAAGTTTTTTAAAAAGATTTTTGCAGAAAGAGTTTTCATATGAGAGAAAAGAACGAATGAATTTGTATGTATTGTTTTTAATTTATATTATAAATTATATTCATATATTATAACTGTTTCAATAAATTATAATTATTTTTTTTTAATTGAAAATATCTCGGGTCTGTAACACAAACGAAATGGTTTTAAATTTTTTAAAACAGTACTTATGAGTGAGAAACCATGTCCAAGTACTTTCAGTTGTTGAATTTTTTTTTCTCAATTTAGATTGACATTTGTTTGGATCATGTACATATTTTTATTTTTAATTAAACGTGGTTCAGGGTTGGTGAATATTTAAAAGTTCCTTTAAAAAAGAAAAAAAGAATTTTTTTTTTTTTTAAAATTCTACTGTAGTATCTCAAGATAAAAAGTTATAATAGTGTTGTCCCAGAGGAAACACAATATACGAGTAACGAAAGTGGAGTAAAAAAAAAAACGTGAGTAATGTTTGAGTGTATCAAGTGACGCCTAAGGATTCTGGTATCGTTGACATTTCAAGTCTCAGAACGCCTCTAGGGGATTGTTTTTTATTACCGGTATAATCACCTAAACGTTACTTACTTTAATGATCAGTGGCGTATTGATGGGTGTAGTGTGGACGGATAAATGACAAATCTCTGTGAGAAAGATACCACTACCGCCACGGCCCCAGGCCTCTTCTGTTTTAATGTAAACTCTTTTAAACGTCGCTTGCCGAAAAAACATGTTTCTCCACGAGATCGTTTCTGTGAACCATTCAATATCCGGGTCAGTCCTTATATGGCGATGTGAGGCAGGTGATGCCAAGGGGGCATAGAATTGATGCTGTTACTTCGTATGTATTCTGATATGGGACACTTTGTCATGTTTACGAGTTAGCAATACATTTTAGACAGTTAATGATGAAAATATATGCTATGTGAATGGACCAGCGTGGGAAAATGCGACACTGAGTTTGTGGTAACTTGCCTAATCGACCCTCGTGTTTTAGTAACGCTAATTGAATTACGTTAAATAACTGCTCTCATCTAGTGTGTTAGAGATATCTAAGATTTAGTAAATATTCTTTTTTTTTTCAATCGTATGAGCTAACAAATTGTAAAGGGTCAAGGGACAGTTCAAGTTTCATTTTTCATCAAATGCAGCGTGCGATACACGACAGCGTAGTTCCTTGTCATTGAGGACATTGTTTATCAATCAAATTCCTTCTTTATTTTTTCGATTCCTAATTGCTATCTGCTCAATAAATCTAATCGACACGGTTCTTATATTCTGGTAATAAAAAAAACAGCTGCTCTCTGAATTTCTTCATTTTCAGCGCGTAAATCTTTTTGGTGTCTGAATTTCTTTTTAACCTGAAGGGTGAGTCATACAAAGGAAAAAGTCGTAAAAAAAAATTATTTCTCTAAAAAAATACAACTTAATAGGAAATCATATCTTTTCAAAAGTTCTATTTAAATGATGCTTACGATCGCTAATCGCTAATGAATATACTGTACAGATTTTTTAGTTGTCCCCCACCCCCGCCTTTTTTTACACACACAAACAAAACAATTCGAAGAAATTTAAGAACAAATTTAATCTTTAAAAATGAAGAATCTGTTCTATTTATATTTCAAATAATTTTATTCTTTTTAAAATTAATATATTATTCCAAGACATAAAATAATTTTTAAATCTAGAAAACATATCTAGGTTCATCAAAACTTGTTTATCCATATAGGACTATTTAAGGGAGATATTTTACACTTGTCTTGAAATTACAAACTGGCAACCTATTAAATAAAACGAGTAGTGTCACTTCGTTGATAGCCCGGGTCATAATGTCAGGCTAGAACAGTGGTTCTTAACCTTTTGAAGTCGGGGAGCACTTTTGATCATAACAAAATTTGGAGAGCACCAAAATCAATAAGAAAAATAAATACACATACGTACGACTTTTATTGAAAATAAAACATTATAACATAAGAGTTTAAAATTATAACATGACAAACAATTTTTTTATTAAAAATAAATTTAATAAGTAAAAAAATAACATGGAGCAAAATTTAATTCAGAAAAATAAAAAGATTTAATGTGAAACCTGAGCTTTATATTTTGAGTTTCATAATTTCGCGGAGCACTTGCAACTACCTCGTGGAGCACCAGTGCTCCGCGGAGCACCGGTTGTTGTCTTATAGCCGTGGAATCCAATTTCCCTTAGGCCACCACAAAACAAAGGATTAGACTGCTGATTAAAAGCGAAGATGCTAAATGTAAAGTGCAATTTAATTCCTAAACGATCATGCAATTGCTGGTACATTTTCGAAGGCGATCTCTTAAACAACCTCTCCATTAGCTTACACACCGGAAAAGGCGATAAGGTGACCAGGAGCTAACAATGTGTACAAGTCAGATTGTAAACGTTCACGTACCTCCCTGGACCCCCAGATTCCCAAATGAGCCCAAGTCTTTCCTCCTTCCACCCTCCCTCACAGAGTTTAGTTTTCCAAGCAGCTTTCAAACCGGCTGACCCTCCGAGAAATCCCGACGAGTATTTATCAAAACCAGAAAATCCTCGAAATGTTGCCTTATCGCCTGTTCAAATAATACACGACGAAGATTTTTGTTTTGTTTGATTTTTTTTTATCTTTGGACCCCATGACCCCAACTAATACGTATTGAACACGAAACTCTAGGGGGGGGGGATAGCCATCAAGATAGAAGATTTGGGTTTCAGCGGAATGGATGGGGTGGGGGTGGTGGAAGGAATAGAAAGGAAGAAGAGAGGGATTTTATTCCGTAGCTTTTTATGATGAGCTGACTGCGTAGTTAAGTGATCGGGTATTCCCATAGCGCAAGCGTCTTTTGCTTGATCGCGGCGGTAGTCAAACTCAGAGTCAGAAGGCGATGGCACCCAATGTGGCTTAACCAGGTCAAATTCTCATTGAAATATTAACTGAAACACCCATGCCCCTACCCTGCAACCCCCCCCCCCACACACACACACACACTCGACGTTGGTGGTGTAACTTGCCGGAGCGCCATCAAATTCACAAATTCACAATGGTTTTTGCCGAGAAAATTTTGAGCATAATTATCGCGGGTGAGTAGGGGGGAGGGAGTGTTTCTCGAAAGGTGGTTAACCCTTTTATCAAGCCCTGCCCTATCTCCGTGTCTCCCATCCGTTTCCTGGTTTATCAAGCACTCCGCGCATGTCAACTTCCGGGACAGGAAGTCGGCGGTCAGCCATTTAAGTTCTGTCACGACTTCCTTTGTTCGGTATCAATACCGCTTGACTTTTCACGGCCACTCGCGGAGACGTTCAGAGATGTGTATACACCGCGTCTTTGTCTCGGACCGTCTGGCGTCATGAATCTCCCAGTACTTTGTCGTGTCACCTTCAGTGCAATCAACGACAAAACTGCGGTTCGAGATTATTGTTCTGAGCACATATAAATCTGATATCCTAATTAATTGTTGTTAGTTTTTTTTAAGTATAATATAGCCCGAAATATCATGTAAGGTAATTGCATCTAAATCCAGCAGAAACTATGGTGTCGGCCATTCTTTAAAAAAAACTCATACTAAAATTACTTGCTATAAAATGCAATAATAAGAGTAAGTTTTGATAGTTCAAATTACTGCTAATCCACCACACAAAGATATGCTAACGCACACTTTTATCATAGCCATGAAATATGTTAATAATTTAATTTTTCACCACTGACGTTTTCATTCAAAAAATAATAAAAACCCGTAAAACAATTTCGAATACTACGAGTCAAACATACTCAATAATCATGTCGGTTTTAATTTTAAAATTTAAATTGAAATGTTATTTTACTTTTATTTTGACGGGTTCAATTATAACCAAAAACAATTTAAACTGTTTCCTTTTGGTTATTTATCAGTAAATACTTCGAGTTCCCATTTCCCTCTATCTGCATCAGTCTCTTTTAATGTACAAAAAATTATTTTTGTACATTTTTCTAAGCATAAGTTTGTTTCCAAATTGCCTAAGTTTATGATATTGTAGACCGCTAACACATTTCTCTTGATATCTAAACATCCAATAATAACAAACCTTCGTACATGAACATTTGTTTTAGCTCCTATATATTTCTCTTAGCCTAGTCTATATTCACAATTAAATTGGGAATCGCAAAGAGAAGCGGCCCTGCAGAGCATCAACAATTAACAATATCTGTTTGAAACTACACCTCATTATATGTTCAAACCGAATATAGCATAAAGTTATTTATTTCAATTTGCTTTTTCAATCATGAACTACACTATCAAATCCTCAACAACTAAAACGTGATCCGCTAGTATTGTTTCCCATGTTTTCGTCATCTGTTGCACGTACGCTGATTTTTTTTTTTTTTAAGTTTTTCAAATTTTAAGCAATTTGTATAAAGGAGTAAGTGAAGCATAAATAAACATTCCAAACTTAAAGAATCGTGTCAGCTAAAAGTTAGATAGAATCATATTTAAATATTTAGGAAATCAAAATAAATGATAAAATGTGTTTGGCTTCAAGTAGTTAGTGTTGCAGCTAGAGCTATCTGGAGAATAAAAATAGGAAATAAAAAGGAAATTTCAACGCATTTAACTTATCTTATCTGATACAGACGCTCCTTCTATACAGAAGATTATTGCTTCCTACGTTTATCTGTGGTTTGTGTATAATCCTGCTTTCTTATCAGAGTTTTAAATGATGATAAAGTGTTGGCTATCCTGGTTTCCTCAGGCAACCCATTCCACGCCCGAACTCCGGATCGGAAAAAAGAAAACTTGTATGTGTTTGTTCTTGCATACGGAATAAGAAAGGTGTTTAATCCTTATGTCTATCTGACTGAGGGTTATATTAAGTTTTCTCTGTGTTGTATTTCTAAATTAGAATTAATTGCTTTATGTATTATTACTGATTTACTCTTGGTTCTTCTTTCCTTTAGTGTTTCAAGGTTTAATTATTATACCAATTTTTCTGAAACTTTATCCCCGATGAAGAGTTTAGCACGATTTTTTAAAAGATTGAAAAACTCAATGTCATTATCAACTTTATTATAAGAATATCTGGTCATAGCGTCCGAAATATCATAAATTATATAAAATCGCACAACAGATATTTGAAATTTTATTACTTTTGTAAGGACTTGTAAATAAATGCATATTGGTAGACTAGAACTGACCATCATTATTTCGAATTGTGCATTGCAATGAATATTTAGCTATTCGCATTGTCGTATAAGTGTAATATGTTTAATATATTATTTTTTTCAAAATATGTGTTGATTGCTTAAACAAACAAAAATTCCAAAATCTGTGCCTTAAGATTAAAAACCAGTAAACTGTACCACGACACTAAAGACAATAAACTGGACCCTGACACTGAGACAATTAAACTGTACCATGACATCGTGATTATGAAACTAATCTATCACATCCCATTTAAAATTAAACTGACAAATGACACTGAGAGGTCAAATAACTGACTCATGTCACTAAGGTCAATACTGACCAATGACACTGACAGGTCAGATAACTGACTCATGTCAATAAGGTCAATAAACTGACCAAAGGCACTGAGGCCAATACCCTGACTCTTTGCACTGAGACAAATTTATCTGAACAATGGAAGTTGAGGTCAATAAACTGACCCATGACACTAAGGTCAATCAATTGACCTATGACAGTAAGGTCAATAAACGGACCATTGACAGTAAGGTCATTAACCTGACCCATGACAGTAAGGCCAATAAACTGGCCCATGACACTAAGGCCAATAAACTGACCCATGACACTAAGGTTAATAAACTGACCCATGACACGAAGGCCAATAAACTGACCCATGACACTAAGGTCAATAAACTGACCAAAGGCACTGAGGCCAAAGCTCTGACCCTGTACTGAGACAAAATTTATCTGACCACTGGCATTGAGATCAACAAACTGAACCATGTCACTGATTTAAATAACCATCACGCAAAGACCATATCTGTTCATTGGCCCTGGACCTGTTCAGCGGAAGTTTAAGGCACGTCACGTGTTTTGGCACACAAAGGTCCGAAACAAATTTAGACCATTAAGAAGCTGATTTTTCCCCCCGGCGGCTCTCTTCTGCTCCGTGTTTCAACTGAATGATGGTGGAGAAGCTAAAAGACACGTTGATGTTGTTTGTCTCCTTTTTCTATCTCGGAGACGAGTCGGAGACTATGAAGTTTTTTAGTGGTTTTTTTAACGCTTTATTACATTCAAATTAGCGATTTTCGCTCTTTCACTGCGCAGTTATCCTTTAATTTGTTTACTTTTCTTTGATGTTTTGTCTTTGTCCTTGCATTTTCAATTAAAGTGTTTTTTTTTAAATACCAAAGGCGCTCTTAAACAAATGAGACCACAAATTTATAAAAAGACCACATGAATATTTTATATGTTACATCGCTTTGTTTACTAAATTTTGAACTGTTCATAAATCACTTTCTACCCAAGTCCCCATTCCAACACAGCACGCAGAGGTGCAATTTCATAAAGCAATAAACTCTGCTAAGCGGATCGATAAAATACTCCCACAATGTTGCGGCACTTTTGTTAATCTAGTCTTGCTCTATGTCACAATTTATTGAAATCCCATGTTAGATTATATATGTAAAATATCAGTTTCAAACATAACATCTTAAAATATGTAAGCGCAATCCGAGAAATTTTGAGAAAACTTTTTGTTCGAACACAATATAACGTTGCTTAATATTTTCTCATAACAAACACCACTTACTTTTAAAAACAAAACTAAGGATTTTTGTTAACCGACAGTAAGACACTGATTAATTATTCATGGAATTTCATGGACCAAAAAATGGAAAGGGGAAAGTTAAGAAAATAATGTTTAGACTATATTCTAACCAGGGGATAACGACATGGTAGAGACCTTTGAGGTCAACGTCAGCAATCTCTGACCACGGGTCGTCTGCCATAATCTCGAACCAAACATCTCTAACTGATGTCACGTATTCAGGGCCACGCAAGCAGGATATGCTGTCTAAAATGACACTGGGGTCGAGGATTATATGACCGGACCCCTGGGAATGTCACCAAGTCTTGTGCGAGTCTGTCCGGTCGCAATTCCGCTGGGCAGTGGATGAACAGGGGGACGGGTAGTGTTTATGAGGTAAGGTGAGATCGCTTATTGAAACACGAAGCCAAAGAGATAAAAACTTTAAAATGTCGTGATGATTTGCTAAAGTTAAAACAAGAGGCTTTCAATCAGACGTGGATAGGGACGCTTAGCTACTGGCTCACTGCATACAACATAGCAGAGCGGGGCTCCCTTTAATGAAAGCTAAAAACTTAGACATCACATTGATGTTCGAAGAATCGAAGTCAGAGAGATAAAACCCCACAATATTAATCGTTTTTAAGTAGGGCGGTGGAGATTAACGATTCATTAATCGATTAATCGTTAAAAATGTTTAATAGGTTAATATTAATTTGGTGAATTAAAATTCTAATAAAATTAAAGAAAATATATCAATTTTTCCAATTTGTTAATAATTTATAATTTTTGTTAATTACATGCTTTTCCAGCTTATAATTGCTTTTTATTTAGACCTGCATGCGTAAACTATTTTGAAGTTTTTTTCTACCATCATAACTAGCTACTGGAAACGATGTCTCAAAACTATAAATTGATCAAAGTGATGGCGTAAGGAATTATTTTTTAAAATTAATTTTTATATGCTCCGACCCTTCTCCGGCGGAGAGGGGCATATGCACTCAGTTGTGACACTATCGAATGTTGTTCCGGATCAAATGCATCGTGGGTAAATCACAACATTTCCATATATAGGGTTCTTCATTTCTAAAACCGGAAAACGTCATAGCTCATTTCGTAATGTTCATTTTTTAGATTACATTTTAGCGAAGCAAAGTTTTGAGGCATAAATACAATCAAATCAATATGTTCTCAAAATTGTTAGCTTAGTAAAATTACGAAAAAAAAAATTATTTTGCAAGTCCACAAGCTGTCTTAAATTAACGAAGAATTAAAAATTAGTTGATAAGATCAACCATTCTCAATATTCCTACATTCCGGTATTAACTCGTATGTTTTATTATTTTTTTATGAATTTGTCCTTACAAAAGATAAATTTAGATATAATATTTCTATAAATAGATTTCCGCCATATTATGAAAATCCCTATAAAAAGACTTACATTTTTCCTGATGACATTCTAGTCTAGATTCTAGAAACTATTTACATCAAGTTGCATCTCTGCGCTAGAGTTGCATTAAAATCTTATAATAGCTTCTTGAACGCAATAGAAACATATTTACTTAGGAGTCTTTCCCGGATAGTGAATTTTTATATACTCTCCATTATTGACCTGCAGCTTTTATCATTACAAAATATGCGTCTTTTTTAGTTGTTGTTTTTTTTTTTTTTTAAATTTTCTTTGTCATATTGGAATTCTGTTTCATGTTTAGCAGTTCTAAATGAAGCACCGCACCGAGCTATAAAATGTGTCGTTTTCCTCGAATGTATCGGGTGGAGGGGAGGGGGTTATTCCATGACACTCTACCCCCAGGAACAAAACAAAACGTCTATTCATAATCAGCAGCCCACTCAGCTTCCCATAGAAATATTATTAGCAGGAAGTGACCTCATGACCTGTGATCAGTAACATGTGAATGGAGACCAGACACAGTCAAGTTATGCATTCGCGTGGAGGCCTAATTGCATTATGCCAACTAATTGTTCTTTCTGGAGGGTAAAACGGGGAGAACAAAAATGAATTATTTATATTTTGTTTGAATTATGATACGAGCACTATTTTGAATGGACCAGTTCGTATGTTTTTTAATGTAAATAACGCAACGGGTATGTTAGTGACATATGATTAGTAACTAAGCCGCATCCCAAGTTACAGTTTTTCTACTGAAATAAACTATAATTGCTGTATTATAGATCGATGCTAAGCACACACAAAATGGAACAGTTAATGATGCTTAAGGTACTTTTTCATACGTCATATTCTGAAGAGCCAAATGTGATGCTTTCTGAGTCTGGTATAAGATGTTTTTGTTCTTTTTTTTAGATATATAAATTACTTTCTGGAGTAGGTAACCAGAGTCTGAATACTTGAAAGCACTATTATAGAATACACCAGATATGTAGAATTATCTAAGTTGAGACCTCTTGTGTAGGGAATTTTGAATCCAATCTATTCAATGCTAAAATTGAACAAAAAGTGGTGATAATGAGAGATAACGTAAGGTGTTGTCATTTTTCACGGTCTACCTTGGTTACATTTGATGAGAGATGTACTATTTTGTTTTTTCAAAACTTACCTGTAGCGTTAAACAGGAATTATTTACTTTAAAAAGTTTGGCATAAACTGATCATGTCCTACAGAAATGTTTTGAACTTCACACTTTTACTAATGTCCTATCTTATCTTATTACATTAATATGCTTTTCATCTTGTAGGAAATATATGACAATGACACAATCAGATTTCTCCTGTAGAAAATAAAAAAATTAATAGCGACATTGAAAATGATAGACCTTAGAATGATCCTTTAATTACTGCAACAATATCTAAAGTAATATTAACATATTTTACCTTTGTAAAATAAGAAATGTGATAGAAAGGCATTATTTGAAATGATCATACCAAAATCAAAAACCTTAAATGACTGTGAAATAATATATGGGGTTGTTTAAAAAAATAGAAACTTCGAGAGATGTAAATATCAATTTTAAAAAACAAGAATCGTTATATAATATACACAAGATATAACTTTATCAAATAGCCATTATTCCAATTAGGAATCTTATACTTCCACTAAAAAAATTCTCTTTTCAAAAAAAATCTGTGTTCTGTACAGCAAAATTCAAATAAATTATTTTTCTTTTTTTTCGGTTTTGTTGCAGACGTCAAAGTTTTATCTTCTTTCCTTCCTACACGATCGTTCACCAGCCCAAGGGCCACTTTAAACAAAATGTAGCAATCAATTTTTGTTTCCTTAAGATGTCATCATGCACCGTTAACTGACCCAAAAACAATTTTTTTATAACGTGTATATGTTTTTCGTTGTTGTTTTTTTTTCTTTTCATCTTAAATTTCATTTTGCTTAAAATAAGTGTACGCTTTACTCGCAGATCAGCGCTTCTGAAATTTATTCTTTTCGTTTTCTATTAGGTTTTTCGGTTTTTCTTCTGTCAATATAGAAAGCTTTGAGGCATAATTGGATGCTTATATACAACTACTCCTAGTCCGAGTTTAATTTAGACCAACCTAAACATCAAGACCAAATGCAGGTCTTCAGCTCAGATAATCACCCCACCCACTTACTTCCCTCAGTCATTATTCCCTTTTAATCCGAACATTTTGACCACCTAGCAATTCCCTCACCTAATATCCCATTCAGAGCTACTCCACAAAGACGACATTCAGTCTCCTCGCAATATCCCACTCGGTGGCGGCAAACCGCTAGGTGCTGTAAGTGGCGACGCAGGACTTGTTTGCCAACAGCTTGAGCTTGTAAAACTTGGGTGACAAATGGGAGCGAGGCTGCTCCCCCTGGTATTTAAGTAGCTGTTGAATGAGTTATCTTCCCCTTGTATCTAAACCGCTTCTGGTCGCGCTGATGGTCGAGTTCAAACCACACAGTGCACTAACCAGGCCCGAGACGGGAAAGGGGGGAGAAAAGTCGTTTTATTGACTGCAGTTAATGTTTAATAAGTGATTACCACGGGGAGGGAGGGGGAAGGGGGTAGCTGAGTAAAACCTAAAGCTACAAACTACTCCAAAGTCGCATGGTGACATTTTGTTTCGTTTCACCGCATGCAACCTAATGTTAATACTTTTAAAGCCAGAGAATTGCACACTAAAAACTGTTTTAAATTTATCGCTGACTTATTTATTTCACTTTAACGATCGATTCAACCTAGAGCTTCGTGATCAAACGAGCAAAAGATAAGGGGCCTAAAATCCCCAAATTCGCCATTATTTATTAATCAAACATTCAGTGGCCCATAGATTGACCCTTATCTCCTGATTTACCCGGATTTGGACGCATTTCAAACCAAGTAATATGTCTTCTTGTCAGAAGTTGGCTTTTACTTTTCCTATGGGCACATTTTTGTTTTAACAAGGGGACGGGGTATGGGCTGCAGTAGTGTTAGGATGTTTCAGAACCCCCTTGTGCGGTATATATATATATATATATANCACACACACAAAGTGCACTCAATTATTCAACAGCCCATGTTTAAAGATTGCTTAAACAGCACTGAAAGGCTTTTTTTAAACTATTTCAAAACAACTTTTTATTAACTGGGTGCTGGGTAAGTCGGTGCTGTTCGATTAAATGGATGCCACTAAAATTAACATTTGAGTTTATCTTATGAAGCCCTGTCACCGGGTTAAATCAGCATGAATAAGGATGTGAACCGGTTCCACGACACAAATATATGTAAAACGATTGAGAGATGTCCGTAGGTATGTTGTTAAATTTGATATCATTTTCCATATAAACAATGAACATGAGTAAAAGGGGGATAGATTTTAAGACAATGCATTAATGAGGGGCAGGACTCAAAGATTATCTATTAACGCATAAGTCATTTTTGTTGTAAGGCGCCATAAAGACTTTCCCTAAATTGTAGCATGCACTTGGGAACAGATCAGCTTCTTATGTCGACAAAACATTCAACAATTGTGTAATCCTACAACTTCTTTTGACGACCTTATGACATGTGAGCGTGCCAAAAATCTTAGATAAGGCGCATGGATGTGATTCCGTCTGTTAGGAAGACGGTACCTCGTGGAACAAGCTTAACTTAAGAATTGGTTACTCATATTTCAACAAGCTAGACCAAAACAGGAACTTGAACTCCCGTCATTGCAGCCTAGCTTCTGAAACAGCACTTCACCTGTTAACTTTGTGTACGGCGCTAGACATAGCCGGGGATATTAGTGGGGGGGGGGGGTTGCCAAAAGAATCCCGCGTGAAGACAATGCTATATCTGGGCCATCTTAACGCATAGGCCCGTTGGGAATTTGCCTGGGGGCCAACGAGCATAAGGGACCCATGGGAATATGTTTATTTACATATATATATAATGTATATATTTATCCTGCGGGAGGGGTTGCGCACTCTTTCTTAGTCCAGGGGCCCAACACGATTTCTTTGCCCAGGGGCCCAAAATAGCGTAAAGACGGCTCTGTGCTATATGGCACTGCTCACGGGGGCCGCGGTGGTCGAGTGGCAGCACGCTCGACTGGCGTTCCGATGGTCACGGGTTCGAATCCATGGGAGGCCAAGGCCCATGGAAGCAAATCCAGAAAATACAGCAGGCTGAAGTCGGAGACCACGGGCCAATTGGCGCAAAACTCGTGGCACGCAAAACTCAATAATCAATATTGAAAACGAAGAAGAAGAAGAAGCACTGCTCAGAAGATGAAGCAGGTTGCCAGGGTATCAGCCAAGGCCTAAAGAGACTAAGTCTCAGGCCAAAAGAATATGCAGAAGAAGAACCTACGTGATTAGATGGACAATCTAAAACTGTTAGACGCCAAACATCGAAATTTGACCTTAAAAACACTGCTGGCGGTTCTCTGCATCTCAGGACCTTGGTGATTTCCAATCGACAGGACTAAGTCGTCAAAATGATCAAGGACAAGAGGGTGAAGCTGATAAAATGCGCAACTCACTTTCAGAGGTAATTAAAATAAAGCACGTCGTGGCCATTAGTTCTGATCGTCAACATGTATGAACTATTAGCTACTAGCTACTTAATTTTTTTAAAATTCGTTTGAAGAGTGGAAGAATTAATAAATGTTGCTATAAAAACTTGAGAAATCTTGAGATTCCTATCAACAACAAAAAAGGGAAGCAAATTGTAATCACTGTACATCCCGATGGATTAAGTATTTCCAGAGAGTGGAAAGAATTTGTGTATTGGAGATTGGGAAAGGAGTACAACAAAAAACCAACTACGCTGTAATGCCAGTTGTCTTCTAGAACCGCCATTTAGTGAAATGAGCTCTCTACAATTATTAGAGTACCCCATTGCAGTAATTTGCAGTATGTAAACAGAACCAAACACAAAGTGAGTGCGTTTTGCGTGAAGCAAGTCATGTTACCTAGAAAAATAATCTGTAAGTCACTTCATCTCTTCTCACTTTTTAGTAATCATTTTAAAGGACACCAAACTAAAATAAAATTGATGGGACCAAAATTTAGTACAATAGAGGTAACCTTTAAATGCACAGCACTTGAGTTAACCTATAAATGCAGTGCTCTTATATCGGGTCATTATTTGTGCTAAGTTTCATTGTCCTTAGCCCTCGAAACGCAATGAAATTTTTTCTTGCCTTTATCTCCTGCAGCGTCCTGCTTTTTTTTTCCTTCTTTCTGTGAGAGTTTAAGCTGGTATGCCACGCAATAAAGATTAAATTAGTCTAACACGCTATCTTAGGCGTGAAATAGCTGGCGTTTTAGCAATTCTAAGGATCAATTCAATTTTAAACAAAGCAAACACGCCCACCTCCGCCCCCCAAAAAAGGTTTTTGTGCCGAGTAATTTTCTCTTGTACAGCCATAGAGCTCTAACGTTCTCTTTTATTTATTTCAAACTAAGCTAAATTTTACATAATTGTATGAATATTTGGCAAAAAATGTACAGTTTTGTCTTAATTTTTTAAATTTTTTTAAAGATACAGAATTGTACAACATGTACATGTTAACAATTTTAACAAAGTTAGTTTCGCTAGAAAAACTTTCAACGTGGTGTGGGGTATATAACAAAGAGTCAAACGTTTGGATACGTTCTAGCGCATAATCGGAAGTAGGTCTATGCTATTATGATGCAGCATCGTCTCTCGAGACGGAAGGATGCCGAAGGAATGCGAGTGGAATTTTTGTGTATGCGTTAGTGTTATTTAATCATGTGTGTGTTTACGCTGCTTAATTTCTCTTTTTCATTGTATGGTTGATTCTCGTGTTAAAAAAATATCTAACAAGACTAAATTGATTAAAAACAGAACAAAATATTAATATTTTATATGACATTTTAACAGCATGTGGAAATTGAAAGTAATCATTAGTCTTGGTTGTCAACATAATAGACATAATACAACATCCCTTGTACCTGTTACCGTTCCCAGGACCAAGCAACGCACCGCCTGCAGGCAAAATAGCACCTATCAAAGCAGCGACCGTCATAATAGCGACTTTAAAATAGCGACTGTATCAAAACAGCGACTGTCAAATCAGCGACCGACAATATAGCGACTGCATCATAATAGCGACTGCATTAAAATTGCAACTATGTTCTTTTGCTAAAAAAATGTTTGAAAAACTTACTGTGTCTTGCCTACAATGGAGTTTATAAAATCTAGAAAAGGATGACATGATAAGCCAGGTAGGTTTTTTGTAGAGAAGGGACAATATAAAATTAAATTCAGTCAATTCTAGGTGTGTATACATAAATTTTGGTGTATACACATTTTCGGGACGCATTTAAAAAATTATTTAAACAATTAAAATTATAACTGCTATTACTTCAGTCCAATATGTTTAGCAGAAAACCCGATAGAGATTAGCAAACATAGATTCAGTCGATTAATTGATAGTGGTTGTGGTGGTAGGGGCAGAGGTGCCATGTGGCTGCTTTTTTAAGCTAGAGACAGTTCGACTACAGGACTCTTTGATCCCCGGATGGTCCTACCCTCGTTTTTACCCTCGTAATTATTTTTTCTTCTAATTTTTAAAAATAACATATTTTAATGTTAGATCCTTTCAAACCTATCCAACTCCACCACCACTCCAATCAGAAAAATTCGAACAATAAGAAGGTAATGTGTTCAGATAGTTCTTTATAAAGGTGGCTACATTCTTTCAGTTGATACCATTTTATTTCACTGAGCAGCTGTTTGTATATGAATGAGTAAGTGTGTTTGTAGCATAAGTCAATCCACGTCATTAATTGCTTAAATTATTTTTTTTTATCAAAATGTATAATTTCAATAAATACTTCTTAAAAATGCTGCTTTTTTTAAAGTTTTTATTTCTTTGCTATTATTTTTTTTTCACTTGTGTACGTTTAGAAAATGAAAAGAGGTCTATGTATCAGAAAAGTTTAGAACCACTGAGTTAAGTGAATGGTTGGACAAGAATGGCTATGAGGTGAAGTCGCTATTATGACCGTCGCTGTTTTGAGAGTCGCTATTTTGAACCCGTGCCGCAACGCACGACTACGGCCTTCGGGCCAGACCTGAATCATCAGCCCCCCCTTCCTCCGGTGGTAATTTTTTTTAACATATATGACACGAGACATTGCTAAACAATTTGTATATACGGTAATAAAAAAAAAAGTGTGTCAAAATAAAAGAGTGGACCAAGTGTGGGAGGATCACGTGACTGATGTGTACCTTTAATTTTTGTTTTCAATATAAAATTATTGTATTATTGAGATGTGTATGTCGATTGTAACATTTGCTTATTTCGAGCTTTAAATGTTTTTATTGGCTTACGATGGCTCGGTCTGTATTCATACGTTATCATGGCTTTCTTAGCAGAACACACAAAAAACGTATATTTCCTGTCTCCACATGCGTCCAGAAGTCGGAACAGCTCGGGCGCTCGAGAAATACCGGTGTTTACCTTTTTTAAGTAATACATTTTATTAGAATTATTTTATAATAAGGTTTGCTTAGTTTTACTTTAATATTTAATTCATCTGGAAAATTCTGAAACGAAATAGATCTTTTGTTGAACAAGACAGAGCTGTCCTGATTTTACCTGACGGGCAAAGTTGTACTTTATTTGCGGGGTGGGTTGGGGGTGTCGGAAACACATCCCACGTGAATGAACTGAACTTGGAACGTAAGAAAAAAAAACATCAACTCGTTTTTCTTTCTTCTACTGCATGATTAGAGGGATTCGGAGCATATTGTCATTGTTGGAAGCCCGAATGGAAAGAGACATTTCTTTTCCTCATCTTCTCCACTGTTTCAGACTTTTGTGCTACAACTGCCAAAGATGTCAACCTAGATTATCAGATGGAAAACATGACTTGCGGAAGCATTTTAAAAATACTGTTCAATTCTTGGCTGAATTGAGAGTGACATTGGCCTGCTCCGGAATCTGTTTGATTATAACCTCGATGACGTGCGACTCCCAACTACATGTGAAGCTCACTCCTTTACAAGGCAATTAGAACTTGTATAATGAGGAGCATGAAGACGTGAACTTGAGTTGTGGCTTTGGGTTTCCGTAGCTAAAAAAAAAAAACATTTGTCGCGTGTACAGCGTACGGCCCTAATGTATGTGGGGACATTATTTTCAAACTCAATGTATGTGAAAAGAACACAACGAAAGTGGTGAATGACGTAGCAAACGTTATATTAAACGTTTATGACATCCGGAAAGGAAGACGTCATATTTACAAATACGGCTAAAATTTTGCTGGGATTATTTTTCTAAGATGCAGATATGTGCATATTATATCAAATGTAACTGTCATTGACTAATGTCAACTTCTCGATGATTTCATCACTTGTTTTGTTTGTTTGTTCGTTTTTTGTTTGTTTGTTTGTTTGTTGTTGTTTGTTTTGTTTTGTTTTTTGTTTTTTTTTTTTCTTGTTGATTTTTTTTTTGCACAACATTCATCCAAAAGTAACACAAAATGTATAACTTTGTTTGTAGTCTTGTTGTTTTTTGTTTTTTTTCCAAAGCTTTCGTTCTTGCTTGCAGGAGCTGAAACACAATTTCTATACCCTAAACGCTGGTCAAGTTATCTGTTAACCATCCCGTTGCGACAAAAGTATAGTAGCCCCTGCCCCGTGCGATTTTAGACTGTGACATAAGATGATAAAGCCGTGCGTATTGTGTGTCTACAACGAAGGCAAGGCTAAGTGACAAGTTACTGAGATGGCCGTGTCGTGTTTGTCACAAGCCATTGTGCTCGCTGCAGCCGGAAGATCAGAGAAATACTGGCCGCAATTACACGCATCGGATGACTCTGATAGCTGAAATACTATTCTCAAGCAAAAAGTTTGTTTCAATTCTCGCTCCATATCTCTCTTTCTTTCTCTTTCTCAATCTCTCTCATCTCTCTCTCCCTCTCTCTCTCTCTCTCTCTCTCTCCCTCTCTCTCTCTCCCTCTCTCTCTCTCTCTCGCTTGCTCGCTCTTCATCGTTCTCCCTTCCTTAGTTTCTTTCAGCTTCTTACCCATCTTCAGATATCTTTGAAACTGTCGTGTTTGCTTGTCACAGGGATCCCCCAAGGAGGATGGGGGAGGATCTCCTTCCACCCCCACCCCCACATCCCACTCCCCAACAAAGTGTTTCCTAACGTCAACAGATATAGCCGAGATTACAACGCCACTCATCCGCTCTGCTCGTCTCGGGTTTTATCCGATTGCGTGTAGATTAACTATTTCATAAACCTCTCCGTTTGTATGAATATTGACTTCTGCGCCTCGCCCCATTAGCAGCTTTCGGTTTCAATCCATCAAGAAACAAGAGACGTCGCCTCGCCGTATGACACCGTATATGGCGGTAAGCGGAAACCGCGCATAGAGAGGTCGACTAAACGTTGCATTCAGGTCGGACAGTGTGTGGGGGTGAAGGGGGGCGTAGAAGCTGTTGAGATGAGGCGGTGATATCCAGCAAGTCGTCGGACGTCATGCTGAGAGGAGCAGGGGATGAGAATGCCGACCGGGTGGGTGTTGAAATGTAAAATAATTACACTGTCAGGTTCAAATGTTTAAGAATTGAAATAGATTTGCGTTACATGATATGCGCTGGCTCAGATACAGATTGAGCCGAAAGGTTGCCGTGTCGATGGATCCGTTAAAGTACTTCAGGGTGTGACGTCATAAGGTGCTTCAAAATAAGGAATAATTATTCCATCTGTTTAGTTTATAACATGTCTGCCTTTTTTTTTTTTAATGAAAACTGAAAAACTGTTGCAATTTCGAATACAGATTTTAGATTTTAGCCATCGACGATCCTCTACATGAATCGTTTCCCTGTCAGTTCCTTTTCCGGTCCGAACACCCAGCTCAAAAGACGCAATTGGTTGAGGTTAAAGCTGGGTCGCTTGATTGGATAACGACTTGAACAATAATCTGCCGTCTGTTTGAGGAACTCTTAGATGGTGGTTAACGGCATGTTTCCACACCTTTTGTTGCTTTTCTTCGGTGCTCAGCTAATGTAAACAGAAATATTTCGTTACCGATCAGGTACAGACTTGTTCGATTCCCAGGTAAGGAGTTGTTTTGCTTCTGTCTAACAAGAACCAGCACCAGGAACCTGCGTTGTGTTTACGAAATTGGTGGCGAAATTTGGAGAGAAAAAAAACACGCCATGCCATTGTAGAGAGAGAACCTTTTTATTTTTAGTTAGTGAGAATAACTGTAACTTCTGTATTTATTTTATGTTAGTGTCAAACCTCTCTCTCATTCTGATACTCATACTTGCAGAATCAAATGACAACATGTCATTCTGCAAGGATATCTCTTAATGTCATTAGAAAACCTTCCTCGTGTTTTTTTTTCTAAAAGCCTCGATCAATTCCCGTTTCAAACCGCATATGTTTCCAAAACTCCATCCCCTTTGTTGTAATGAATTTCGTCTCAATTTCACACCTGACCTTAAATTTTTTTCAGCGCCGTAAATATGTGAATTGCTTCAGTATTGTATTCCATTGATAAACTGAATCTATTATCTCATTAAACATGGGGGCCGTCCTTAAGGTACGTCACACTATTTTTTACCATTTTTGAATCCTCTTCCCCCATCACAAACTGTCACAAATCTCGAA
>MUZC01001975.1:527347-573290 GCA_002072015.1 Radix auricularia | reverse complement strand
TTATATTGAGGTATATGTTGGGTATTTGTGTAACTTATCAGTTGACATGAGTTTGATCATACGGTTCAAACTTTTATTGCTGACATAAGAAACATGAAATAAAGGTCTTTGGCTTTATGGCTGTTTAGACGATAAAAAACCCGTTAAACCCTATTTAACTTTGATCGCAGGAGATTAAATGAACGATAATGTTAACATCGCAATCGTACACCTCTCTAAGGCAACAGTTCAAGTGTTTTCATTTAGAATATTTTAGAATGTAACATCGGAGACGCAATGGGTAGGATATCAGTGAGGTCTCCTCGGACCCAGCAAATAATATTGCCATCTCTCTCACTAAGATAAAATCTGTAGTAACTGTGCTTTGTCAAACAAACACATGCACACACACACACACACACACACACACACACACACACACACACACACACACACACACACACACACACATGTACTCTCCTTTCTACGCCAATTCCAAGACGGAAATCAATGTACATTATTTGCTCTGTAGGCCACGCCCCTTTGTAACGCTACTAATTTTAATAATTTTAATAAGCAGCGCACCGCTTTAAAAAAAAATTAGCCTTGAAAAAAAATTGCTGCATCAAAAATAACTTTTCGAACGTCCGCATAAAAGTATTCAATATGGAAATGAGATTTAATTTTCTCTCTGTGTCTAAATTTTATGATTATTAAATTATTTAATTAATTGACTTCAGCTAAAATGTATTTATTTTGAAAACTTCCGTCATTTTTGACGGGTAATTCGCTAGTAAGTTTATAAATTTCACGAGAAATTATTGTTTTTTCGAAGTCCAAAAGCTGACTTCAGCGTGATAAAAATACTGAATGACAAACAAACGATTATGAGCAAATGAAGTTGCAGAAAATATTAATTTTTTCTGTTAATTTTAATACTTTAAAATGTCTACGCTTTGCCTAACAAGTTACCTAACATCAACAGGTTAGTGTTTATACGACAAGTGAGCTACAGGGCTCTCCAAAGATTTATTCACCTTGGAAGAAGTGATGGCTTTGTTTTTGAAAGTTCCACCAAAAGAATCATGTGATAAACTATCACATACGAAATATAAATGAGAGCCTTAGATTTTGAAAATGTAGTTTCTTTGGACCCAGTTTGCATGAACTTATTCAGTCAAAAATCGTTTCTCAAACAGGAAAATGCATGTAACGGGTCTAAGAAAGATCCTGTATTGCTGAAGAACAGCTCTTCCCTCGTACAGACTCGTTGAATGTTATGGCAACATTCGCTATAATTTGCAAGCCAAACATTTTCAAATGTCCCATCCCAATGCCTGCTTTCCATCTGTTTTCTCTAGGATTTTCCTTTAAAGAGCTGGACTATCTCTTTTGCTCTTACACCTTCCCCGCCCACTCTGACAAAAGATCACCACAGCCTTCTCTTTCACACACCCTCTGTCCCCACACACATTCCCGTCCCCGGACACCCTCTGTCCCCGTACACCCCCTCAGACCATACACACACAACCCCAATCCCCCCCCCACACACACTATCATCATAAACCCCAACAGCACAAAGACTGTTTTCAATAGTTTTCTTCGTCACCCAACCACCCGCACCCCCCCCCATTTATTNTATTATGCCCCCCTTTCTCTCCCACCCGCACACTCGAAGCCACTCACCCACCAATAAAACCTTACTCGAACCCACTCACAGCCGGCGGCCCCACACCCCACCCCACCACGCCCCGACCAGCCCCTTTACGCCCAGAGTCCCAACAAGCGTCTTCCATCACGGGTGACACTGATCAAGTCCTGCTAGCGGCCGCGCCTGTATTTTTTCTCTCCGTCTAATGGCGGCCTGTCCCTTGGTAAGGGAGACAAGCGCTAGTTGATGACCCAAGCATTCCGCAGAAGATAACCCACGTTTGCCAGCAGAGTCAATATTTTTTTTAATGCAGCCCAAATGGACAAGAGGTGAAAAAAAAAAGCCTGACGTTGACATAACAGACGCACGCGGTTTTGTACAAAGACTAGAAGCATTTAAAATATATATTGAACTATAATACCGCCCTGTTGTTTACCTCAACGCTGAATAAAAGGGATGGCAGATTATCACGTCAGACGTATCATTAATCGATAGATCGATAGCCGTAATACACAGACTTTGTGTATTCATCCTTCAGATGCCAAATAGCCTCAATATTTTTACTGTCACACATACCGCTTTGGGATATGACAACTTGGTGGGGGGGGGGGAATTAAAATGCTAATGGAACATCAATATGTTTTATCCAATCAGATTCTTTTGCAAGTTTTTACTTCTGAAGACTTCTTTTTAAAATTCCTTAATGATGAGGCGAGCTTAAATTTAATGGATACGAGATGGGGGCTGTTATCAGAATTAAACATCAAACATTGTCACACGGGCAAAAATAAGAGAAGGGCTATCATTGGACGAAATTCCTCATCACACAGCACGCTATCACAGAAGGCCCAAATTTAAATGACTTGAATCCAATGTCAACAAACTACATCATTAATAATTAGAGTTTTCAACATCCCCCCCGTCCCCTAAGAAAATGGCACCAGCATATAAAGGTGATTTGTTTAAAGCCCATTCTAATGCTCATCATTGAAATAATGGCATGTCGTTATAAAAGTGACCTAGGGTCATTATTGAATTAATCGCATGTCATTACTGCCGTCCAATAAGAGGATATTGAATTTATGCCATGTTATTGCAACCGGATCAACCATCATCCTTTCATTGTTGTTATGTTTTCAATAAATGCTTGTTACCTGTTAGTGTCGTTACTGTCGTAACTGTTTTTCCTGTTGTAACGGAAAGGCGCTCCACCCTGTCAATCTTGCTTAAGATTGTTTAATAATTTCCCGATGCAGTTTTTATTTTAAAGAGCCCTACGAGTTTCGAGGCTGCTAAGCCAATTCTGTGTTTTTATTATACATTATTTTAGACGCCCTCGTTAGCTTCGTTGGATTCTAAACACGCAAAACACGGTTATCGCTAGGATTTGAAATTGCTTTAAACTGTAAGCCAATATTCCCTTGACATAAATAACAAGAATCCACACGTGTCGTTAAAAAATTTCGTTAACTAACAACATTACGTGTGGCCTTTCGCCAATCGTCTTTGTTTGCGTGTGTGAAAAACTAATACGATTTACAGACAAGCTTGTTATTTTATTTACACACTTATAAATATATTTGAGAATCTGAAATTCCCTAGAACTAAATTCTTATCTTCTTATGGAGGTAACTATGTGCGGATACGTGTCAGCAAGGTATGTCGCCCACAGTCTTTCGTAACGTGTAAGGCTACTTTAGAGCATTGACATTTCTGGGAATTTTTTTTTAAATACTTAATTCTTCTTGTGAATCCATATCCTGGCCAATGCCATTAAATTTATGTGCTCTCTTCGGAATAATAGAGCCAAAACGGCACCGTTTCAGAAAAAAATAGGCTCCTTAGTTCATCTACATTTTTATTTTTATTTTATTTTTTTTTTGTCATCGACGTTGTCAATACAAAAGCATACTCCACAGGGGCAACAAAAAATGATTACGTCAGGCGGATATGTTTCTTTTGTGAAGTCTTTCACAGAGATTTGCCTGCCGCTGTCACGGGCATTCTGGCTCAGGACAAGTTAATTGTGAAACTTTGACATCCTGATTATGCTAACTCCACCCCCATCCCCCACCCGCAAACCCCTAACAAAAATCATCCGTAAAAAGGGTATGTTGGGTTGGGGCGGGAGACAAATGGACCGGACAATATTTAGGTGGGAAGATTGCATGGAGGCGATGCACGGCTCTGTTCGGCAATGTATCTCCATGATGGGTTAAGGGGGCGGGGGGGTGGTTGGTATCAAAGTTTGCTACCAGCTGAAGTGTCAAGGAGGTTTGAAATGGTGGCTGGTTGTTTGAGCTGTTAAAGACTGGTCCATCTCTGTGAGGGAAAGTTTCCGCCAGTCCCTCAACCACTCCTCCGGGGAGCGGCTTTGACTCTTCTCTCCCTTCACTCACGGGTTAACAAAGAACTCCTTCACCCTCCTTCACCCAGCCCCCCCCCCCCCCCACTGTCGTTATCAAGTATGTCGCGTAAGAATTCGTCTGTTTTCTAACTCCCTTGCTCATTCCAAAACAATTCTTCTTGGGTAATTTATTTAACTTTAAACGACTTTAAATTTAAAGCTTCTCGTCCAATTTTCTTTTTTTTATTATTGTAAATCTTCGGCCCCTTACAAACTTAGCCATGGGCATACCATCATTTTTTTCTGGCATTCGTCAAAACATTCTTCGGTCAATCTTCAAATTTTCCACAAACATTCATTCCTCATTCCCTCTTCAAGGGAAATAATTGGCGTGCCTATATTTGATGTCTTACACATTCCTGGCTCTCTCATATGCCGTCGAGTTTATTACCTGTAAATTTGTGAGTTACAAGTAACGGCGTGATCATATCAGCACGTGTACTTTTAAATGACTCCTTTTGGTACTGTAATGTCTTGCACTCTATCGGCAGATTAAATCTTTTGTCGATGTTTTTATCACCAAGCCACTGAGTCAGTCAAACATTATGCATACAAATGGCCTTTTCAGTACTTTTTTTTAAAAATTCGCTCTCGATTCGTTGTTTTAAAAAACGTAACTCTAAATATTTCTTTGTAATGATGTTGGAAAATAAAAATGCGTGCAACGTTAATCTTAGCGTAGTTCTAAATTGTATAAAATAATCGGAAGCTTTTTTTTTTTTAGGGTTAGGCTTTCAGCTGGATGAATGAACTGCCTGTCAGTTTCTGAGAACGTCATAATGATATGCTCCCAAGACCAACGACCGTGGACGAAGAAATGAACTTTGCGTGGGGAGATAACTAAGACCACATAAGTGTTGCCCTTCAGTCTACTATCATCCATAATCACACAGTTACCATTTCATAACGAAAATAAACCCGAATCCTGGGCAGTCGCGCGCGAGTGTTTAAGGACGGGGGGTGGGGGGAATATAGTCGGGGGTGGGTAAATGAGAGTGGTTTTCTTGACATCAAGAGATTACAGGTCAGATCTTTAGGCCTTTATCGTTGGTGTGTGTGTTTCGGAAAGGATTATAATTATTGTAGTCAAACCTTCTGATAACGTTGCTTGTGTGAATCTAGGACCTATGGTTCTCTCCTGATATATCTCATGTCCACATTACCCCAACCACACACTTACATTTATAGCTATTACTCGGTGTGTTGTCGCTATTGTTGGCGAATTTAGGCAATCATTCATAAAATTCAGTTTTTGTATTTTTCAACAACAGAAATGGCTCTATAAAATGCGACATGGCTTGGTTTTAAAAATATAAACTAGGGCTGCATTACATGCTTTTCTAAGACTCTTGCATTTAGCAATATTTAACCACCTACCATACTTGAAACAAAGGGCAACTAAATATGCACATTTTAACACACACACATATCACAAGCCCTCGGACTTTTTAATGTAGCCTATCTTCCACATATTTTTTAGCTAAAATATTTCTTTTTTAATGATTGAATAATATTGAACGTTAAAAAAGTAAGCCGAATTACACTTAAATTTTGGACGCGTCAAACCTTAGACAAAATTAACAAAATTTAATAAAATGATCTCAAAGCATGACAGACAACACTTTAAATAAATGTCTTTCGGTACCATCCATAAAGTAGTTTACGCTCCAGAAAGTGTGACAGTGGGAGGGGTCCAGCCATGTATGACGTCATTGTGTTTTCTATTAAATTTTAATAATTTTGGTTTTAACATATTTTTTTTCGAAAAAGTGACGTACTTTAGGAGGGAGGGGGTCCGAGATTTGTGACGTTTTGTGACAGGGGGGGTGGGAGTTTAAAATGGTCAAAAATAGCGTGACGTACTTTATGGAAGACCCCTTTAATTAATTAATAAACTTCATTTTTTAGTTCAAGGCTTGTTTGGAAATGTTGGGACCATTTTCAGTCTTTCAATTGTTGCCACATGTCATTAAAGAGCACACGATGAAAGAGCAACGACAAATAGGTGCAAGCATAAGACTGCTATAGCTATACATCGTAGGTAGTTCCATCTTGAAACATTAGCATCTATTAGAACTACCGCCTCCAATCTTCACCTGCGCTCTTTTGTTGTGTGCCATTTTTGGGTCACCATCACGAAATTAATTAGTAATTTACACTAAGCAGTGGCGTCACTCGAGGGATTTGAGGGATGCGTACCGCTCCGGGTGACACCATCACAAGGGGTGACAGAAAAATTTAAAATTATGTACGTTCCCGTTATTTAACACTGACAGACTCGGAGGAGTTCTATGGTTAAGTATGGCATCTGTCTGTCTACGAAAGACGATAGATTTATCTTTATTATTTGCAGCTCTTGGTGGGGCTGATGAGACCAATCCTTGAGTGGCAGTTTCTTCTGCATTTTACACACACGAATGTAGTTGGGCACTGTTGCCTGGCCTTTCTCCTCGCTCTTTTTTCAACTGCCTCTTCCCTAGATTGCTCCTCTGCTCTTAGTGACCCTTCTTTCACTATAGCCCGCCATGTGGTCCTATCCTCAGCCAGGTTTTCCCAGTTGTGTACATCAATATGGTTAAGTAGTGAGTGGGTAACACCATGAGCTACCGCCCCGGGTGACACCAACCCTAGTGACGCCTCTGAAGGGAATATTTCATGACAGTTAAACATAGTTTACTTGTAATAACATGACCATATAAAAATAAATCACTCTCACTACATTTGTCTACTTCTTTTTATAAGACAATTCAATAAAGATAGTTTTTTCATACAGTGTTATTTTCAAACGTCTAGACAGTACTTACCCAAAATTATAAAGTTTTAGTACAGTGACTTTCAAAGAATCCAATTAAAATGTACCTCCCACCCCAAACACACCAACATCATCAACTTACCCTCATGTGGTAATCACTGGTAATGTGAAGCTTACAACAACATCTGACACAATTTTGTTATGTCAGTGGGTGGTACATACGTAAGAAATAAGCCTTTGCACCTGCATCTACTTGCTGGGGCACTGCGCAGTATCAGTTACGAGATTATATTCTTTTTTATATATAATTAACATAAACGACCATGTGCAAATGAGCATGACGAATTACCCCCGCTGGGGTCGAAAGATCACAGTGGACAAGCGGAGTGAGATGAAAAGAAAAAAAAGGAAGGTTGTTGTGGCAACAATGCTTCTTGCGTTTAATTGAGTTGTTCCTTCATAAAATAACATATGATTCGTAGTGTATTCGTTATCACGTTAGCCTTGCATGCGGAAGGTCCTGTGATCAATTCCCACATGGAACAATTTTCAAAACAAGATTATTGTTTTCTCTCGCTTTTCGCTTTTTCATTAATTCGATCTGCTGTTTGTGTCCGTTCTCTCCCCCACCTTTCTTTGCACTATCTATGATGAGCAAGTCTGCGGCGTATGCTACGCCGCCGGTCATCTTGTTATCATTATTTCATAACATGATCGACGTGGGTGTATATAGGCGGCCGTGAAAACTTGGCGGAAGTGCGGCCATTATTGGTCAAGGGCATAACATCTGGAAGACATTAATCTGTAAACAAAAGGAACTGAACGATAGGAATATATCTCTAACAGGAAAAACAAACGCGGCACGCAAAATAGACAACATAATTATCTCAAAACGTTACTTTTATATCAGATCTGGTTACATAACCGGATTCATAAAAACTGATATCGGGAGTTTTAAATTTGTCTGAGTGTCTGTTGTTTCGTATAAAGTTTTTTGTAGTTGTTTTTTTTTTTTTAAAGTAATTTTAATTATCCATTTTTAAATACATCAGCCTTTAATCATTTCTACATCAAGACATTTTAGTTTATTTTGAGACTCATTATTTTGATTTATTGTTCTGCATGGACATGGGTGTAACTTGATAAATATTTTATCAAACGAGCATAGAACTAAAATGGTTGATATCCGATGGATTCGCATTATGTTATCAATATTTTAATGAAGCGTTAGATGTGAATACCTTCCTAATTTATTCTGATTCTGTGAACGCTTTTTTTATTCACCCGAATTCATTAAAACAAAAGAAGTGTTTGAGAAGAAAATTTTTATCTGGACCCCGACCCGACGTCGTAATGCCCAGACCGCCATTTTTTTCTTATACTATTGCTAAGTAAAAAAAAAAAAAAATAATAAATAAATAAAATTTTTAAAAAATCGACCACATGTTACACACAAAAAAACATAAATATTTTTATATTCCTTATCAAAATTTGCTGCACGG
The DNA here is from genome assembly GCA_002072015.1 of Radix auricularia. NCBI lineage: Eukaryota > Metazoa > Mollusca > Gastropoda > Lymnaeidae > Radix > Radix auricularia. The sequence goes on along the minus strand of MUZC01001975.1, from coordinate 564,999 downwards.
AAATTATAAACTACTGCGCGGCGTCGGTCGGGTGACTCCGCAACCGCACAGCTTAAAGTGGACATTGAAGACTAGGATTGAATATCTGCATGCAGCTCTGATATGGTAAAATTACGCTGTAGTATTTTGGTTTGGAAAATCCTTCATCGTGTGCCGCCAGTTAACGTCGTGATGTTTCAAAAAGTGGAGGCTTAATTGCTGTATAGCTCACCGTTTAAGTAGTGAACAGTTGCCACCCTTCCTTTCAAGTTTCCGGTAGTTTATTTTAACGAGCTGACACTTAAAGTCCCCCCGGAGACATACCCGTTATACAAGTTTCTCCTCCAGTTATTAATCTTAAAGCACGTACCGTAAGAGAGAAACTAGTCCACGCTGGCAGGTAGTCAAAACAGTGACCAATTAAAAATACTCATTAAGGCGTTCAAGCTCACCCAGACATTGGAATAGATTTTATCGGGATTTTCATCATGGGTACGGTAGTAATACACATAAGATTTACTGAATCGTTGATTTGGAGGGGAGGCATGGGGGGGGGGGGGGGGGGGGGGGGAATTGATGAAAATCATCATCACGAATAAAACTAGAACAACACATCTATCGATTAAGGCTAAACTATTAACTTCTATTCGCCGAAAACTTTGTCGAATGGTGTGCAGTTTGCCAGTTCCTCTCTGTGTGAAGAACTGGTAGCGAAGGTTAAGAGTTTATTAAAAACATGGATCAGATAAACAAATTACCATTATTAAATAATTTCCGTGTTACATATAGTTGAGATAACAAATGATTTGATCTCATAACTTGGATGTTAAGGTAAAACACCAAGTAATAAGAGCTGAAAACATATTTCTATTTACAAAAATGTAAGACTAGACTCAAATCATGAATAAGCGTAGGACTCAGTTATAATAAGTAAAGAAAGGAGCGCCTGTAAAATATAAGATAAGATTAGATAAGATAAGCTACATCTAGATGTTAGCTAGCAAATGTGTCTAATATCTAATAATATCGAATTAAATTGTTAACTTGAAAATGAAATAGTTATGTGGATTAATGTTCTTCATGTGTAAGCTAAAAAATTTAATGAGCTATTAAATTTATATTTCTAAGTTAGATGAAGGTACACTGTCGTGTGGCTCTCGTTACAGTGAGAGAATAAAGTAGCGTGTTATGGTTGGTGCCGATTTTTACAAAGTAAAGTTCATTATGTAACGCAGTTTTAGCGCAAGCTTGTCGACCAATGCCATAAAAAAGATTCAACAAAATCCTACCCATCGTCAACCAAGCTTTGACCCGGATGTCACAGAGATGGTGTTTTGCTTGTTTATCGTAGAACACTGCGCAAAACAAAAACAAAAAACTAATCAATATTTTTTCACTTTGATTTTCCTCACACCCGACGCGACAAGACGACGATATTTCGTTATGTCCACCCGAGTGGACACTGTTATTTCTTCTCTACGCCGAGAGGTCAAAGACATCTGGGCAAAGCGATTAGAGGCATTAATTTACCGGCCCTGATGATAATGGGACGCAATTTCTCAGTCCAGTGATCACGTTTGCAGAACCTTGATTGTTGGAGCTTCATCAAGCAGCAGTCAACAAGTCTCAAGCAACTTCTGCCTTGAGGAAAGGTACATAGAGGAGGTGCGTCACTAGGCAACACTGTTGATTTGGGTGGGGGGTGTCTTTTGTTTCTTTATTTGTTTTTAATGGATTGAGAGGGAACAAAGAATGAAGTACAGCGTTATGTGAAATGCAGTGAACTAAGGAATAAACATCCCGTTTTTTATTTAAATTTCAATGACGAAATAGCGATCCGTTCGTTTACCTGTGAAATTTTAGTTGAGTAATTTGTTTCTTGTTGCTTGAGAATATGTGTAGCCACATTCGCGATAGCGATAAAGTGGTTCGGTTATCTGTTTAGCCGGGTGGTAAGTCAACTTATCCGTTAGTCATGAAACGTCAAAAAATAAAAATTATTTTAATGTATTTTTTTTTAATGTTGAATTTGATATAAATTTATTGATTTTAAAAAATGATAAGACGGTTTCACTGGCCGGGCCTAATGCCGTTGCAGGCCACATTTTGCCAGCGGGATACAGTTTTCGCACCTCTGGTTTGGCCAGATTCACGATTCACGATAAAAATAAACTTTTGAAATACGTCTTCTTAAGCAGAGGTTTTTATGGGGCTTCAGACCAGCGGTGAGATTGTCACAAGTTGTTGTTTTTTATGTAGAGCGTCATTTGATGCTTGCAGTACAGGTATGAAGTCACAGATCGTCTGCCGGATTTATTTGAGACACAGGCACCTGAGATTTTGCTTTGCCCGCGTCCACAATCATATAACATTATAAAAAAAGTGTCCCATGGTAGGTTTGAGCTAAAAGGCTTCACCCCGGATCAGAAAATCAAAATTTTCATTCAAACGCCAAGTATCGGATGCCCAAAGCCCTGTCACCCATCCCCCTTTCCAAAACGTCCAGCAACGCCAACCACTGAGATCCTTCGACTGTTTTTACGAGAGCCGACGTTGTTGAACCAAATAAATTGCATATTATGAGAAAGCCTTACAAGCCCGTCAACATTTCAGAGTGTAAAATATAACGAATATTTTGAGACAACTATTTGACTTTTAAATGTATTTCATTGAGAAATGTATTGGTAACAGGTAATGAGATAGGGAAACCAACTGAGATGTCAATTTTTACATTTTAAATATTTTCGAGAAAAAAGTGATACTGGGCTTGGACCATGAATTTTACTGTGATTTTTGTTCTTTTGACTCATATAAAACGCTTACAAAATACACAAGGGACTAGGGATACGTTTCTATTGAGTTGAGGAATTAAGAAGATTAGATATGAGTTTTGTTTATAACGACGTAAAATACTGGCTTGATGTCTTATCAATCTTTCCCTTGCTGTAAACATATTTTTATGTAAGGAGTTACTCATGATATAGACCAGTAGCCATAAAAAAAAGTCTAAACTTTTACTTGTCTCCGCCTCAACTAAATTTCTTATTTTCAGCTCCAAGGGCAAAAACATGTAAACAAAAGTTGTTGATTCACACACTACGGATCATACCACAAAGAAAGAAGCATTAAAATTGTGTAGTATACTAGCATTTATATTTGTAGTATGGAGAAAATCTTTCTTCTTTTTTTTTTCTTTTAACATACATAAGATTCTAAGATAGTTCTTTGAATCCGAAGTATGTTGGTCCTACCACAAGTCATATTAATGTCATTTCGCCTCGAGTAAACCGTAATCAAATATCTTGGGTCAGGAGACCTGTGACAAAAAATGATCCCTAATTTTCCAGTTATCTCTAATCAGAAATCTGCCCATATATGGCTGTAGTGCCCCGAGCTAATCAGTTCTAGAAATTACATTTCCCTTTCGGCAAATTTGGTGTCATTCCGCGAAGCCATCGCCGCGTCTCGTCCTAAACTTAGAAGGTTTCTGAGATTCATTCTAATTTCCCGGATCCTCCATTTAAACTTTTATGTTTTATGCGCAGGAGTAAAAACGAATCGAGTTCATTTTAACCCCCAAGAAATGATCTATGAAACAGCCGTAATTCGGATTTTCGCACAGTAGACAATGGCTTTTTTTTTTTTAAACTACTGTCTTGACTGTTGATTTTTCATTTTTTTCTATATTGTAAATGTTTTAAACAAGATCTCCTCTGTATATTAAAATACCATTGCCATTACTAAGCAAATTCATGTTTGAATCGACAAACAAAACTAGTTACTGTTTAATTCTCAATCACAAAGGTGTCTAATGGAAACTGAGATTTGGAAGTCGCTGGTCCAGTCAACTGTCTTTGATCGTGGCTCATCGTTTAAACAGATTTTTTTCCTCCTGTTTTCAAAACGTTCCCCAGGGTCCGAAGCATACGCTGAACTTTTCATTGCCGGGTGATTTGAAGTTTTCCATTTTAAAAAAATAACTCAGTTTCTCAAACAAAATTCGCGAAGCGATACCATGGTTAGGCGTCGTATATATAGCCAACAATCTGTTAAGTCCGAAACAAGTGGTTTTTTTTTTTCCTTCAAATTTTGTATTCATTTTATTATGTATTTATTTATTTATATATTTATTTTTATCTGTTTGGTGGGAGGGATTGGTTCAGCAATGATACCCATTTGGATTTTAGGTAGTGATCCAAATAGCATGGATTTCACACGAACTTTGAATGCAAGTCAATGTCATAAGAATGCGTCAGACAGATGAAATTTGCTGCAATGCGAAATTTTTCCTGTCTCTTGTTGAGCTCTCGTATGCAAATGTCTTTAGATTCACTATGGCTTAAATGTGGGTTTGGGTCAGTAAATTTGCGAGTCACTCTTTTATTTATGCTGGAAAAAAGGTTATGTTATTTTTTATATTGGATAACTTCATAGGACAAGGGTTTATTTTACTTTGTATTGGATAAGTTCATGTGACATGGGTTTATTTTACATTGTATTGGATAAGTTCATGTGACATGGGTTTATTTTACGCTGTTTTAGATAACTTCATGTGACATGGGTTTATTTTACGTTGTTTTGGATAAGTTCATGTGACATTGGCATTTGCTAGTGGCATTAGTTTTCAAAGTAAGAGTCTTTTATGTTATAAAGGGTAGTTGATGAAAAAAAGAAAGAAATGTGACATTCAGTGTGGTATACGCAAATAAATCGGTGGAGAATATACATTTCATCGTAGATGAGACATGTAATTTTTGTTTTAGGAAATCCCAGTCTTTTTTCTAGGCCTTACAAAATGATCAAATACGCCATCTCTAAAACGTCTCTTGCCAGATGTTTTAGAGCTTACCCACACATCTGTCAATAGGGCTTATGTTTTCTCCCACCTGTGACAGTGGAAATATAAATTGGAGGTCAACTTCAAACATAAACAGAAATGCATTGCTGCAAGGATGTTTTTGAATAGTTCACCAGACGAAAGTGTGGGATGCCTGAACATTCATTAAATCCCAACGAAACAAATGAAACTTACATACTTTTTAAATATTTTTTATTTATTTTTTGTCATCCTTTTTTTAAACTTTCAACAGCTATGTGAATTATTGTTGTTGATAATGTTTTGTTTATATATGCGTGTGTGTTTTTGTTTGTTGGTTCTATTCGTCGTTGTCACCAAGCCATGCACGTATACTGTAAGCCTTTCAATCAGTTCATCCTTCTATTCCAGGTGAAGTCCCATCCCACAAGGCTTGACGTATACAATCATGTTGCCGTGCTATCAACTCTCCCCGATTCTGGTGCTGGTGACCATCTCCTTCCATTCCTTCAGCCTAGCAGGTAACGACTTGGAGGGGTTCACCCCTTGGTCTTTTTAACCACGGCCTTACTGTATCGTGGGGGAAATACATACATAGTAATGTATTGCTATAAAACCATAGTTGTTTGGTGTTTGGGCTATGAAATGTTGCGTTTTTCCCTTGCTGTGGAAAATAAAAATCTCCTTCCACTCCTTCAGCCTAGCAGGTACGACTTGGAGAGGTTCACCCTTGCTCTTTTTTACCACGCCTTACTGTATCGAGGGGAAATACATAGTAATATTTTGAAATACAAGCATAGCTGTTAGGTGATGGGGCTATAAAATGTTGGGTTTTTCCCTTGCTGTGGAAAATAAAATCTATGAAAAACAATATTTAAAGAAACTATGTATGAGAACAGTATAAAAGTAGATCTACAATGCCAGACCATCCTTATTAGTTCATTAGACTACAAGGTTTTCCAAGTCAATATTGACTTATTGGCTTATTGACTTCCCTTTTCTGTAGCCAGGGAGAAGAATATTGGCATATTTCCTAGTCAATATTTAACGATTTTTTTCCTCTCTTTGAGACAATGTTTAAAAATTCAATTTAAATAAGAAATTCGATATGCAGGGTTAGAACAATTATAGTCCATAGAAGTTTAAAGAAATGCTATCTTCACACATGCCTAGTTTTTATAAAAGATTAAATGATTATAATGGAGCTCATTTTTATTATATTAAAAAGAAGAAAATAAAGCTTTTAAGTTATTTTAAAATATTCTACGGAGTAAAACTATTGAAGATTTCAGATCAACTGTTTATTTGTTAGATATTAATTGAAACAAAATGATTCAAAGAAATTATAATCTTTTCCCCAAATAAATTTTGTTTTCATTTATATACCAGTTCTATAATAGGTGCGTCATATATTAATTCCCTTTTCGTATTTCTCCGTGTTTGCTTAGGAAAACGTGCTTGACATTCAATATTAGTTCATGGTGATATTTGCATACCAAAACGGTTTAGCTATCTTCCATTTTTCCCATTGACACATTATACGGGCTTCTGTTTGTATTTTTTAAATTTAGACTTGAGACAAAGGCGCTAATCCCTTGGATGTGTTATGATGAGACGTAGACATTAGACGCCTGTTTGAAGTTTTGTTTTCAGAGCTTAAGACGCCTCATTCACCAATTACCGCATTAGAAGGATAAACATTTAAAGAGCTGATCATTGCTCTGTAAAGCAAGGTTATAATGGCTGGGCAGCGCTAATACAAGCGGGAAATCGGACCAAATTTTTAAATACATATCAATTTTTAAGAAGCATTCGCCAGAGTTTTAACTTTTTATTTTTTTTTAAAGTTCTCTCTTTTACTTACTTATTATTGTCAAAATATTGACGAATCGTGTTTACCCTGGATTAAGATTTCTGGAAGGAATTACAATTTAGCAAAGTACACTTGCATGATTTTTTTCAAAACACTTAGATCTATAGGCGAGAGCTTTTGGAGAAATATTTGAACATCAAATTTGTTAAGTTTTTGGGGTTTTTTTAATGAATGGCGGACGTTTTCTAACGATATAAAGTAAATAGTGAGGACACTGTGTTGGATTCTGAACTTAAAAGATATGACGGTTAAAATAATTGATTACGACTTGACTAAATGCATTCATCATTAAAAATGGGGTGGGGAGATAAGAAAGGATTAAAGAAATTATTATTTTCATTTTCACTTAAGATGGAATTTAGCCGACATGTTCTCTTGAAACATTCCTTTTCAAAACCAACTTAAAAATGTTCACTATTTATATTTATACTTATTATATTATTGGTATCATTTAATTTTGATCGCCCACAAGCCGTCTATGTTTACAATAATATACGGGTAGGACTGGGCTCAGCGTGAAGAAATAAGAACACCTGACAAAGGACCATACAGAAGGTTCGAATATTTGACCAAGAAGTATTTATTGGTAAAACTAAGGAGACAGAGAAAAAAATTGCCAAGATATCCGTTGGACGGGAAACGGCAGACATTCAATTACGGACGTGTTTCATTAAACAGGGAATTTTCTTATGATATTAAATGACAAATTTAAAGACCATCAATACAATAATAAATAAAAATAGAAAATTTTAAGCCAGATCGGTATGGCGGTTTACTAATAAAAGGCGAGGGCTGCAATGGTGTGGTTATGAAAATTGATAATCATTACGGATATTTAGAGAATACACATTATGCGTTTTGGCTATTGCAGGTACAGATAGATATTTGAAATTATTGGCCAGTATAAAGAGAAAATTTTGGGAATGTTACTTTTTTTTAAAATATAGAAGGCGTTTAGCACAAAACATATTTTTAAAAAATGCAATAATTGTTGATTACAGATGCGGTCCATAAAATTGCAAAGACAGCAAATGTATAGGTCATAGACCAGAAATACTTTAATTTTATAATCATATTGTAGACAGAGGCTTTTTAAGCTTAAAACAAAGGGGCATATATTCATACCCTGTGTTGATAGGTCCCATGAGAGTGTTTCAGTTTATTACCTCACCCTTGCTAGTGTGTTGGCAGATGAAACGGAAGTCGTAACAAAAACATTCGCTGCGCAGTATGGATCATTTCTGCTTCAGTGAGAGGACACAGGGTATTTCTTATTTCTTGCCTGAAGCCATTTTAATTGATTAAACGTTTTCTAAACCCACCACTTGAACTTTCCACATATCAACATAGACATAGTATATAATAAAATCTTGTGTTGAAACTTTGAACAGCACTACGGCTGAGGAAAGAAAAATGACGATTCTACATGGAAAAACAAATAAGTGTTTTCGAATATCGTGATGGTAAAATCTATATAATTAAAGCTATTCAAAAAGTTTTCCAAAAATACTAAAAACCAGTAATTAGAAAATAAATAATCCAAAATATATAAATCTGTTTGTAGTACTCTACAGCACCTCTAGCGAAAATCAAAGTTTGTAGAATTGTTTGGCACATCCTCTATGAGTTGGATATTTCAAACAGCATATGGTTAGTGGGGTTTTTTTTAACAACTGTATCGCTTTACCTATATTCCCATTATTGCAAGACATTGAAACTAAAACTTACTGTCCCTTCAAAAATACCATAATCAGTTACTATGTCTCATGAGTTGATTGCTACTTCAGCTGTACATTTTTATTCCTTTTAATACTGTATGCCAATTAATATAATTCTCGGACACCGTCTTTCGGCTTCCATTCAAGGTTGCGGGGGATTGAAATGAAAAATGGACGATGGCATTTCTGATCATTAAAGACGCCTTAATACTATTTTCTGGTTTCCATTAAACAAAAAATAATTTTTTTTAAGAATCTGATTTGGGGAAAGGGGAGGTATGAGAGTGTCAGAATGTAGTGGGAGAGACAAATAGCTCGTTTCTTTTTTTTTTTTTTTTTCCAAGTTTAAAAAAAAAATAATACTTAACAAGCTATGGACTTTCTGATGGCCGATGTATGGCTATGAGGCTAGCGTGTCAAGGCAGATAGTCAATAAAGTGTAGTGCTTTAATTCTAGCCTGGTCTAGACCTAAATCAACATGAGCGCCCATCCCCTCCCCACAGAGACAGACTGCCGTACAAATACTAGGTGTTCAAACATTTCTTTTTTTTTTCAAGTTAGTCAAACAAAGACCGGTTCCTGATTCTTAAGACAAGATACAAGTTTCTTAGCCCACCATTGCTAGAAAAATAATATATATATTTTTTCCCCTGCTACAACAAGCAAGCATTGATGAATTTAAAAACAAACCGATAGACACTTATGGCATAAGATTCACTAGTCACTTTTTTAAAATAGCAAAAGCGTTATGGAAATGTGGCAAAGTTACTAAAAATCTCTTCTGGTTTAAGAGATAAGCATCATGATCATTCTGCTTCCTTTTTTATTTTCTTTCTAAAGCTCTGTTCTTTTTCCAGATACGCAAAGCGCTGGTAGTATAGGCACACACATAGATGGCACTCTAAACTCACAGCAGTCGCCGCAGCAGCAGCAGCAGCCGCGCCAGCAGCATGCAAGTGTTCCAAGCTCAATGTTCGCGCCAATAGCGTCTTCCTATCCTCGTAGTTTCTTTCAGTCTGACGAAGGCAGCGCTCTGCCTTTTCCCTACGATGTTACCAGAGATTATCAGGAAGAGACCTCGGGAAAAGCCAAGAGTGGCCTGTCCCTTGAACCGAGGGGATCACCGAGGTTTGTAGGTAAAAAGGACGCCTCCGAGTTTGAGGATTCTGATGAACACGCGAGGCCGTCTAGGGCCCGCTCTCCCAAATTTGTTGGGAAGAAGAGGGTGAACGAAGAGGTCAATAGCGGTATACTGAGCGATGATCACCGTGTTGAAAAAAGGTCTGCTCCAAGGTTCGTAGGGAAAAGAGCGTCTCGTTACGCTGTACGCGGGGCTCCATTCTTTATCGGAAAACGCTACATTCAAAACAGAGCGGCGAACGGCGCTTCAAATACTCCTTACTTGTCGGCCCAGGAATTCAAAAAAACCTTCAGGCGCACGGACCCGTTGTTCATGGGAAAGAGGACCCTGGACTTCGATGAGGATGATTATGAGGACAAGCGGGGGGCACCTCGATTTGTTGGCAAGCGTGGGGCGCCCAGATTTGTTGGGAAGAGGGGAGCTCCAAGATTCGTGGGTAAACGGGGTGCTCCAAGGTTTGTAGGTAAACGGGGCGCCCCGAGATTTGTCGGTAAAAGAGACATGTACGAACTAGATGGGCTATTTGACCCCAGAGCATTTTCGGACGACGCTGGGGATGACGAGGCCTTATCGGGGCAATATGACGACGCCAATGAGTTTTTGAGGTCACTCCTTCAAAATGACCAAAATCTTTTGGCGTCGGAATTCTTGGCTTCAGAAATGTTGAACGCTGAAAGGCAAGGCCTGAGGGGATTGGAGGACGAGACAACGGAGGAAGGCGATGACCGCAGGTAGCCATGATTTACAGCAGTAATCAGTGAGATTTGCTTTTATTTTCTATTTCTTTTTTTTTTTTAAATCCTTTATCGAGAGTACAGTAAATTATTTATTTTTATTGTAAGTTTTTATCACCATACTAGAAATTTCAATAAATGGAAAAAATAAACATATAAAACTTATGAACTTCGTGTTTCAAATTGAGAACTTGCAAAACGAAATGATTCAATAGGAATAGGTTGATTTTTCAATAAATACAATCGGCTCAGTTAATCTACTTAATTACTTTAATTTATTTAAATGTCAGAATATTTTTAAAATTGGGCCTGTCAGTTGAATAAAACATTTCTCAGCAGCCTGAATTCCGTTGTCATAATAAAATGCCAAGTCTTGAGGCGCAACGTGTAAAACGTGTAACGTTGGGCTTCGGTTGAGTGTTGAATGCTTTTGTAAGTCAGTGACAAAATAAACGTATAAAAAGTATCTCCTTGTTCGTTCGTAACGTGCTTGTAACAACGCCATCCATCTGTTTCGGGTGAACTTACGGTAATGTTCGTGCAAGGGGCTGTGTTGGTTTCAATATTTTGGTTTTACATTTAATACTTTATTTATGAAATTATAGACACGAATTGAGCTTACGGGGGTGGTCCATAGATGACGTCACACGACTTTGACCGATTTTAACCCCCTCCCCCCTCGTCACACTTCGTCACAAAAAACTTAGACCTCCCCCCTTTTTTTCCCACATGACGTCACAAAGCTTGAATTCAACCCAACACACACACACTAAAAGCCGTCTTTTCTAATTGATAATCAGCATGTTTCAAATCAAATTGTTGTCATTTAAGTCTGAATTTAGTGTAAGGCTGCACTCTAATATCGTAATACGTGTGAAGCCATTTAAAACGTCATGAAATAAATTGTAAGCAATCGAATATTCAAAAAGGAAACATTTATTCATAGTAAAGCGTTTTTTGATGTCACGTCAAATTTCCTGAACACTTTCCTTCCCCTCGTCACACATCGTCACAAATGCGTGCCCCCCTCCTTTTCCCTCCTATGCGCGTGACGTCATTTATGGACGACCCCTTATGGCAACGACTGAGCCTCGGCATGAACTGAATGTCGTAAACTAACCTCACAACATGAAATAATCTTATGACATGACAAGTCATACTGTTGTCATGTGCCACATTTACAGAAGATAATATTTAAAATAAACCCTTAGCGTCTCAGGGTATCAGAATACATCATTTATTATTGGGATATCGTTTTGCACACTTTATTTTAATTTTTTGTTTGTTTCTATTTTAAACCGATTTCAAAATCTGTTAAATGTAAACATCGATTCTCTTTTTTTTTCCATTTCATTGCAATCAACACACAACTAGAAAACGCAACGTAGCTTATATTTAAAATGGATTGTTATTTAAATGGTGGCCATGTCCTCCCACTCCTTCCTCGGCAGGAAATGACGTTATTTCTAAATATATTTCTAAATCATCGAAGAATGGAGTTATATCGGTTATATTTTAAGAATTGGGTAAATATCTTCGTTATAATTGCGCCTTATGATTTCCTTAATAACATTTGGTCTAAATTTGTGTATACTTATTGTTTTAAAAGCTTAGTCATTACAGGGACAATAATACTTAGATCTCAAGCAATTTGTTATAGTTCAAAAAAAGGGGGAGGGGGGTATCTCCATCTCTTCCAAACATTGGGGTTTTAAATCAGTTATGCGCCAAATGTAGAAATTTTAATTTATAAACAAGTTAGAAATCATTATTCTGTATCACAATAAAAGAAAATCTCACAATAAACATAGTAGGTATGTTGCCATAATTTTTAAATATAGTCTGATTTCAATAAAAGATGCATCCTATAGAAAGGCTAGCTATACAAAATCATCAATTTGAACTGTTTATTTATTATACCTTTGTTTCACCCCCAACCCAGACCCAATGAACTGTTTCGAACTTAACAGCAAAACTTTTACAACTTTAGAATTTTAATATTTTCGCTCAAAAAGTTTTTATTTTAAGCTTTAAAAAATATTTTTAAAAGTATATATTGAAATAAATCATCCTGTCGCAACCATGCCAACCACAGCATTTTCATCAATTTAGAAAAAAAGATTTATATGAAAAGCGTAAAAAGAAGCACACAAAATTTTCATGAGGTTTGGGACGCCTGTTGTCAACCTTAAATTTGATACAGATAAATATCGAAAACTGTAAGCATTCAGAGTGTGCACAGAAAACCAAACGAAATTTGAAAATATATGGAGAATTTTAAAAATTCCTCACTAAAATAAGAGCTAGTACCGTCTAGTAGGGTAAACACTTTCTTTCCTGCGGTCAAGAACACCAATTTTCACTTTAATCTGTGCGGCTGCGCAGCTATCTGCCGGATACCACACAACTAGCAGTTTTGAGTTACAGCAAATTTGAAAAGGATATTTTATGAATGTTTGTGGTATGTAAAGTTTAGCACGCAAAAAATGGATAATTTGGAAACGAGTTTATTTATTTTTTGTACAAGAACCAAAGACACATTGAGGGGAGATTTCTTTGTAACCGCTTATAAATTACATGAAACTTTTGAAATTGGAAAGCATTCATCTTTCAATTTATTTTATATCATTCCTTTTTTTTAAAGAATTTTTTTTTATTTTGGTGATTTTTTTCAACAATTTTCCATAAACCCTACCTTTTTAACAAAAACTTAAAGAAAAATATTAAATATTCTTTATTAAAGAAATACCATAATAGCCGTTATCCTGGTGGTACTTTAAATATCGAAATAAAAACTTGAATTATAATTTTAAAACTGCCTATATATGTGCTAAATGAGATTATTAAATATACCAAAAGTGCGTTATATTTTTTAATGGAAATTTAAAACTGATTAAATAAGTTTTCTCTGAAAAGTGGGATGTTAAAATATTAATATAGTTCACGAGCGTGATAGAATATATGGCCCTGTACCAGTGAGGTTGCACTTGATATCCTTCGAGAATTACACGGTACGTGCAATACCTCTATATTTTGTCAGCTTTCCTATGTTGTTGTTTGGGGGTTATTTAAGCAGATTTTTTTTTCAAATATTTTTTTTCAAAACATTTTATTATCTTCATAAACTCTGTTTCTTTATTTTATTTTTTTAAATCGTGTTTTACTAACTTTTTTACGACTTCAGCTCTTTTTATTTTTCCTCACGATTCCACTATTTGCCAAAACGAATTAGATCATTTAGTGACTATACAAACATTACAATCCCACGTTTATTTATGGAAAAGGCTATTGACCTGTTAAGTCTAGTGACCTATTAAGGCTAGTGACCTATAAAGGCTATTGACCTAAGAACCAGATACAAAGTACGACTCAACTCCAGTGTCCCCTTTCGAACTATTATATTTTTCCTCTCCCTAATTAATTTTACGACCAGGAGAAAATCAAAACCCTGTCAGTGAGAACGGAGACTTCTTATTCCTGCTGCCTCCACTTCCAGACCATATTGTAAGCAGCAGCTTCTTACAACCCTCATCCTTTAGCTGGTCAGAGGACCACGACTGGATACATAGAATAACTTCAGCCATCTTCAGAATTCGCGAAAATCATGGCTCGTTATCTTTAGCATCCTGAATGGCCTGTTCCTGTTTGTAGAGAAATAATCTAGCTTTTCGATGGAGGTCCCTTCCGTTTGATGGGGCTCCCTCCCGTTTGACGGGGCTCCCTCCCATTTGACGGAGCTCCTTCCCGTTTGACGGGGCTCCCTCCCGTTTGACGGGGCTCCCTTCCATTTGACGGGGCTCCTTCCCGTTTGACGGGGCTCCCTCCCGTTTGACAGGGCTCCCTCCCATTTGCACTCGTTTAATTTAGATCTGACCTACGATCATAACGAGTTGACTCTTTGGGTTACTCTTATAATAATTTAAGCGCCAAAATTTATTTTTTAAATGTCAAGGGCCAGTGCTACAAATGTTGAAAAACCAGTATAGAAAGATGAACTTGTAAGTATTTATGACATGCTCACTAATAAGGCCTGACAGCAGCAGCAAAGACTAAGCAGACGCAGCGACTGTTGCAGTTGAAACCTATAGCGAGCGAATGCAGACATGGGAAAATCCCACCATCGCACACGCGGCAGCTGGTATAGGCAAACCAACCAGCGCACAAGCGGCGGCATGTAGACCAGTTCTCAGGCGGCAGCAAATTTGTATGAGGTAACGTGTGGCGTTGGTCGTTCTCTTTTGTTACCAAGTTTTTCAGTTCTTTCATTGTTGTTTAGCTATAAAACTGTGTTTTTCTAAACCAATAATATCATCGTGACACAAGGTTTTTCTATAGTTCAAAAAAAGATTTGTTTTGTAATGTTTCTCTCACAACTTGCTATATACCATTGGCAGTACCACTGCTATCACTGCCTTACATTTTAATCAAAACTGCTTTTAATATATTACTCCTTACAACCTGTCACAATAGGAAACAATTTCGTAACCCTTCTTAAGATTTTTTAGTCCCCTCTATTTTAAACCTTTGTATAGTATACTCTATATGTTGTAGTTTTCCTCTCTAGAAAAAAATTATCCTCTATGGTAAATCACTGTACGGTATCAATCTCTCATGTATTCAACTCTATGGTAGTCCTCTTTACCATAACGCTTTCTATTTGCGCCTCAATTTACTTTTTGTTTTTCAGAGGCAAATATCAAAGGGCAGAGGACAGAGAGATCACCGGGTCTCGTTTTCGACGACGCCCTAAACACGGCGGACTCGTCTCCAGAGGATGTGCGCTTCGCCCTTTCGCTGACCGCCAAAAACCAATACGCCGGGCAAGGTGGGCCTGATGACAAGCAAGACTCGGGGGAAATTTTTGAAAAAAAGCCTTCAGTGGACGACGATAACTCTCAGTATCAGACTCACGGGAAACCCTTCATATTGCCGTACGATCCGTCTATCCTGATCTCCAAGAAATTTAACGAGTTCGTTGGGAAAAGAAGCTCGTGGCACCCAGATTTAGGTTCAGACGATGGCTCCATTGGAGTAGACGCCGATAATCCAGCTGCATTTGATCTGATGAGACGTCTACTCAGTATAGAAGAGCAAGGGAAACGCCAGTACGAATTTGTCGGGAAAAGACCATACGACTTTCTTGGGAAAAGGTACGACTTCCTCGGAAAACGCCAACCCTACGATTTTATTGGTAAACGGTACGACTTTCTGGGTAAACGGTACGATTTTCTCGGAAAACGCGCCCCGTATGACTTTCTGGGGAAAAGGCCGTTTGGACAAGGAGAACAGAGCGGCGCCTACTTGCTTTCCTCGCCCGAACTTATCCAACCCGGGTGGGAGCTATCCGAGCAGTCACACATTCCCTCCAATGACCACACTAACAAGCGATACTCAGAGTTTTTAGGAAAACGAAAGAGAACCGTGGAGCAAGGTCAGGCCGCCATGACGGACCGAGAAAGACTGGCCGCCATCTTGCAGGACAGTGGCTTACGAAAGAGATTATCCATGATGCTTTTGAACAGGCGAATCTCTCAATCGCAGATCATCCCGGAGTTTGTCGGCAAATGAGCCTCTCTTTCGGTATTTAGGAGAGTTAACTTTATAAAGCATAAAGTTTGGTAATAAAAGAAATGATAATGAATGTATGCCTTGAATCTGTTGACTTTTAATTACCTCGGTTTTTCCTTTCCAGAATTTTATTTTAATGAGTGAACATCAGATGGTGAGAGTAAAAAATAAACGTATATTACTAACTTAACTGGGTGATTTTTGGTTTGGTTTTGCCTTCAACTTTGAATAGTCTCAATATACTATATTATTTAATGATGAGTGACAAATTCAGCAACTTTATTAAAATCACACAAAAAACAGCGTAATCACTAAAAATCCAATTACAAGGATTCTCAAGGAATCCAGTGAACTCTTTCTCTGAGATCATTTGATACTGATCACGGTTGGATCAAAGTGCAATGTATAAAATAAGTTATAACTATTGAATTTCTCTATAAACAATGTAACAGCATAGGCTAAGTAAAATCTTTCGAGACTGCTTAATCTGAAAGAATAATTTATGACGCAAGTATACAAACTTCTTCAGATTGTTCATCCTCAAAGTACGTTCTATTTCAGAAGTAAGAACTATTAATAGTAGTTTAATTTTTTTAATGGGCCAAGCGAATTCGATTTCTAAGTCACATTCACATCAGAGGACGAAAGAAAATTAATAAATGCTTTTATCTTTACACAAATTGTATCTTCAATCACAATTTCACACACACACACATTTCCCGAAGTTTTAAACCAAAATTACTTGATGTTAATGTAACTGACACGTTACCTCCTTACCTCCGTATAAAACACGAGTTTGGTTAATATTTCTCAAATTCCGAGCAACCTCTTCATTCCCATTCACGTCGCCTGTGTAACCACACCCTTCACAAAACCATTTAATACAAAGTGGACATTATTGCATGACCAAAGCAAGGTTAATACCAAGCAGCTCAAAGGGGCTCTTAAAGTCAGCTATATTTTGGTGACAGCTTTAGCCCCGCGAATGCGCCGTCCTGGGCAACTAATACCAGGTTTAGTTGGTTATTGAGCGGGAGAGAAATCTGGGAGCATAATCTTGACGGTATGGAATATTTGTACACACTGTACATCAGGCAAAGGGTCACTGGCAGAAGAATGGCTAAATTTACTTCCTGAAAAATGAAGTTGGGGGTGGGGTATTTCTTAACAGATTCCCATTGGTTAGGTGCAGCACTGAGCAATGGCACTGATTTCCGTGTCACGAGTGGTGCTACAATTATGGTGTCAACCCCCACTCGAAATTTTTTCAGACTTCCTCATGGACCTTTTTCTGGTCTGAAATTTTCTGGTGTGAGCCTGATTTTGTGACACTCTGCCTCAGTGGCAAACTACTCTGGTGAAACTTGCGGTGGTAACACCCCGCTCTTGTGGCCCGAAGCTCTGATTCCATACTATTTGTTGAAAAGTGGGGAGGGGGGGCCATGCCGAAGTCTAGCTAGGGTTGGGGTTCAATGTTTATCTTTTCAATTGATTTCTTTTTCTTAACAATAGTTTGTATTAATAAAATAAGACTTGATTTTGTTCAAGGAAGGGGACGACAAAGCGGATGTGGTCAGAAACATCAAAGGAACCAACTATATTATAGATTCATTAAGAAATAACCCACGACTACTTAGCCAACCTCCATCCGGGTGTGCAAATGGTGACTATTTGAAGGGTTTTTAATTTGTTTAATTCAATGCATAATAAATTTCCTCCACATCAAAACAGTGAGATGAGTACGATACAATAGATGAGTAACGTAATTAAGTTAAACTTTAAAAATTATATTACATGTCTACATTGTTGAACTAATTTTCTGGAGCCAGAGAAAAAAAAAAGGTTTTAGTATATTATCACTTAAACGTAAACAAAATCACCATATCTCATATAGTTCTCTGGTCCCAAATCTATATATTTAAACATAAATAAAAGTATGTCTGTGTGTGTGTGTGTTCATGTCCTTTATAGCTGACTGAACCATTCATCATGAAACTTTTTGAGACTGTTGAGCACACTGCCGTGATTGTACTGGCAACTTGATGAAAATGAAAATAAGTTGATTTTCCGAGTTTTATCTACCCAACGCACCTCCGATTAAGAGCCCCTGAGTATTTTGACTTGTATTGGAATACATGTTTTCGAGGAAAAGTTTTAATAAAAGTCTTCTTTTTTTTTCATTCCCACTATAAACCCCCATATCATGTTATTTGGTTAGCAGAATTTTTTTTCGCAGTTAAAAGATAATATTCAAGATAAAAAGAAGCTTAACACATCATAGATCAAATAGCACATAATCCTTCTTCCTATTCCTATGTACTATTACTTTGTTTCAATAGCAATGAGATAATCTCTCTTGCCACAATAACTTCAAAGACATTCAACACTAAGATTTCTAATGAAAAAATAAATTTCAATCTAACTTAATTATTGACTTACTATCAAAATCAGTCAGATACTATAACTTGCTACTGCCATAATACCATTCAGAATATCTTCCTTTCTACCATGCACAGATTATTTTTTAAAAATAAAAGGTTATTCTAATCAGAACAAGGAATAAAATATTACTAGTCATCTAAGCTGTGTTTTATTTATTACATCATGAGAATTCATTTATTGGAATTATAAGGCTAATAATATGACCAATATTTAGAAAGATTATTCCTTGTAACATACAAGGAGATATAACAGACCCAGCTTGTTATAGACCAGCTTCACTAACTAGCATTACTTGTAAAACATTAGAGCTCATAATATATAGTAGAAGAGATAAACATATTTTTCAACACAGCTTCAGAAGGAAAAAAAAACAGACATGTTAAACCCAATCAATGGATCAAATAGAGAACTTGTCCAAAGGATTAGTTAATAACAATCAAATTGATACAAATATTACTAGACTTCTCAAAAGAAATTGATCAAGTGCATCAGTCTAGTTTACTAAAAATACTTAATTTATTTAAAATCTCTGGTCCCTGGCATAAGTGGATTCAAGATTTCTTAATAATCTGGAAAAAATAATGAATGTAATTCTAAATCAATACCAATTAAAAAGTAAACTGAGGAGTTCCACAAGAAACTGTGCTTGGTCTCTTACTCTTCTTAATTTATATTATATAAATGATTTACCCAACTGCCTCTCCTCAGGAACAAGAGTTATGTTATTTGTTGATGATTGTATAATACATAGAACAGTTAAGTCAGAAAAAGATAGCAAAAGTTTACTAAAAAGTGAAGATGAATAACAAATATTTGAAAATAATTGGTGTCTGTAATTTCACATAGAAAAGTGTATACTGTTGAGTAGCAAAGAAAAAAAAAAAAAAAAGCAAACTATTTCATTCATGAAAAACAGCTTATCCAAACTAGATAGATGCAAAGGAATTAAGAGTAATAATAAATGATAAATTATCAAACAATCCTCATGTCATTGAAATAAGTAATGAATTTTAAGAATCCAACAAAACGTTAGTCTTTATTAAAAGAAACTTTCACAAATGTAATAGAGCACAAAACTAAAATGCTACTTTACTCTGGTCAGACCTATTCTACAATATGTATTCATTGCATGGTACCAATCCACCAAAGTAAAAATATAGAAATTCAAAAAAGAGCTTCAAGATTCTTTAGTGGTGAATATTCACAACTGACAAGAGCAACACCATGAGCTAATAATCTACTAAAACACTTAGATGAGTATAGGGATAAAAACAGTTTGCTTGTTCCACATGCAAGAACAAACACATACATTTCATTCTTCTTCCTGTCTAACATTCATATTTGGAATGGGTTTGCAGGCACAAACCAGGAAAACCAACATACTATCAAGATTTAAAACTCCAATAAAAATGCACAACTAGAAATATATCACAGTTAGGACACAATAATCTTCTGTCTACAAAGAGCATCTATAACATTTAAGATAATAGTAATAGTTAACATAAATATTTTTGGTTGAATCACACAATTTGGAACAAATTAAATTTATTTGTTAGGGTATTTTTAATTTCATATTTTTAAATAAATTTGGTTAATGTCTAAAACTAAATATATTAAATTGTAAATGTCATACAAACAGGGTAGCCAAATTTTCAGTGCATAGAGAGTGATAAAGGGTTCACAACATAAAACACCTTAAAAATTGAATAATTCCCAGGATTTCAAAAGACTTCAGGGTACATATGAAAGAGAGTGAATATACAATGAACTTACATTATTTGCTGACAGATCATGAGTGTAATCATATATCAATGTGTCATGGCTTAAATAATATGGGATGCCAGCTCTATGTTTAACCAACTCACATAAATCTGACATTTATTTTCATATGTAGACTTTAATGCCACATAGAATTCTGATGCAAAAATAGTGGTCAACCTTGAATTATTAATTGATATATCATGAAGGGTGAATATTATTAAAAGCATAAGAGGGTGACAAGCAGAATAAAATCCATATTAGTGTTGTCAGACAACTTGGAATGTAAGTGTAGAAAAAAGTATAAAAAGGGTTATGTAATCCTAAAAGTAAATAATACTCATGCTGCAAAGTAATGATTTTAAAAATTCACAAGTCTTCAATGAAATATTTCATTTATAATTTTACCTTAAACTGAAGGCAAAAATTATATTAAAATAATTCACTCCTGATAGTAAAACTTTATCTTGTGTCAATCAAGATTCTTAAACTTTCATCATTAATTAGTAAATGAATTAAAAGAGCATTTAATAAAGTTGCAAAATATTTGAACAAAATTAAAATTCAAAATATTTCTTTTACAACAAAAATGAAAGCTAAAGAAAAACAACTCATTTAAACTCCGAAAGCAAAAAGTCACTGAAAGTCTTCAAACATTCAATTGTGTACAAGAAAATTAATTGGCCACTGCTGTTATTTTAAATGTCCAGAGCCAGGTGTTTGGCATTTTGCTAATGGGGATGTCAGGGATGATGATATCAATGCCAGATGGTTGCCTTGTATTGAAGCTTAAATAACCAGGGTAGCCAAGCAGAGATATAGTGGTAGCTACAGTAGTCTGTGGGCTGCCGAGAGTTAAGGTCTTGCTGCTGGGCCAGTTAAACACAAAGGCATAAATTTCTCTTGTGGTTGTTGCTTTTTTTAATGTGTACCTGATTAGATAAGATGAAAAAATTAGTGATAAGATAGAAAATAATTATAACTTACTTTTTAAAAATTTCGAGCAAGGCCTTGCTTTTCAATTTCAGATATAATCAATCAATATAATTTTAAGTATGAAGTCAGCAGTTAGTGTGCATGCAAACCATAGTATGTCAATGAATTTGTCAGTCATTCAGTGATAAGGGTTATTTCATATTATGAAGTATATGCAGCTTAAAAGCGTTATATGGACATTGAGAACATTAAAATAATTTTTAGGGCGGGAAAATTGCACAGTGGTGCAACCTGGAGTGCTCAAGCCCGAATTCAGATTACTAAAAAAATTGTTACTAGCAGCTTTATGAGGTGCCTTAACTTCAACAAATGGAAAGTTTTTCAAACATTGCTATTAACTTTGATTGGCTGGGTAAAACCATAGTGTCACAAAGCCAAGGCCAGGATGCCTGGCTTATGAAACACATTCAACTATTACCTGTTAGGTGTTCTTCTAATGAGGAACATTTTCAGTGACTTGACTGCACAACACACATTAAAGATGAAACTGATTAAATTTTCCACATTTTCTTTCAGTTGACTTTGATTAACTATAAAGCTTACTCAACAAATTTTTTTGCCTTGATTATTCATTTATAGCATGAAGGACACTTAAGTGCAAGCTATACACATAGCAAAGCTACACAACATTTTTTTTTAAATAATTTTTTACATACATGTATTTTTGGAAACCAATCATGTACATTGACAAAATTGATTGTATTGATTTAAGGGCTTAAGCTTTGTCTCGTACTTTTGTTATAACATATAACTGATTATTTCCTGGTTCACAATAAAGTAGATCAATGCCTTAAACCACTACTTACTTTCACAGAATAAAGATGGTTAGTGATAATATCTAAGCATATCTCCTTTACTTTGCTAAGCTTTAATAAACACTATATTTAACTTTTTTCTTTAAACATAAGAAAATGTTTATAGCAGAAAAGAAAGAGAGACGAGTTCTGTATTTTGTTGAAAACAACACAAGTAAACTCAGGAATAAAATTGATTTCAACTCAGAAGGGTTACAAGACAAACAGGAAGTAACTTTAAATGTATTGATTGGTTCTACATTTACTATTAATAAATCTTGACTAACTCTTAAAGAATATGCCACCTTTTGCTCAAAGAAATCTTTTCTTATATGTTAAAGATGCTCCTTCTATACAGAAGATTATTGCGTCCTACTCTTATCCAATCTACCAACATTTCCAAACAACTTTTCAAAGAGTTTTTTATTTTTACACACCCCATTTGGAAGATGGTAAAGATCACAAGTTATCGTAGATGACAGCGTCCATTTTGCTAGGAATATTGAGTTTGACAAAATGACAAAATTCTTTATATTGTTTTTAAAAATTATTTTGCCCAATGTGAGTGAGAATTAATAAGAATATTTTTAAGCATCCAATATTGAAAATATGAATAATCTCCTTGTAAATAATGCAACTTTTTTTTTCTAATTATTATAGTTTTTAATATCTTTTTGAAAAAAGGTTTACTATGAAAAGAAGCAAACAAAATTTTTTAAAATAATCCCTACAAATTAAGTCTATGCAGAAAATATTTTCAAACATTTGACAAGTTAAAAACATCTAATTTTCATCTTTATTCAATTTAAATAATTCTCCCATACATAAGGGGCTCACATAAGCTTATTCAAAGAATTTTTTATTTTGCATAATGTGTTTTAAGTAATTTTAACATCTTGCCAATGTTTTACCGATTCTTTAAAATCTTTATGTTTCAGATTTGTTTTAACTTTATAAGAATAATTGTTTTAAGACCATTCAGGTAATTCAAATTATATATATCAGAATATCTTACCACACATTAGGTGTCAGAGTATCATTTTGATAGGTCCATGGCTGTGTGCTGTATATACCATCACCATTCTGTTGGAGCCAACTGCCCAGCTGCCGAAGCCTTTCTTCATAGATGGGGTCTATGTGACCATGCTTTGGAGGCCCCACATTCATCAACATGTTTCCTCCACAGCTATATGAAATAAACATTTTTTTAAACATTCTCAAAGCACAGAAAGTTACTAAGAATTTCATTACAGGCTAGTTTTACCCTGGATTTCGTTCTCAATTTTTTCATATAATTTTATTTTCTAATTATAAAAAACCCTTTAAATCCTTTATAAACCAGACATAACTAAAACAATGTTCATTATAATATGCATCACACAACAATTCAAAAATTCCAAATTATGTCTTTTATATTTATATAAGGATTTATAGTTAAAAACTACTACAGCCTGCCTGCTAAATTTCAGTTCTATTAGATCACTGGAAAAGGGTTATAAAAACATGTTTAATATAATGGGCATCGCCTGACAGATTAGCAATAATATTTACTGATCTGGAATATTTTTTTAAAAAGTATCATCAATATAATATGCACCGCACTGCGCAACAGGAAAATATTAAAAAGGTTGTTCAATATAATATGCACCATAACCAGGGGCGGATTAAGACTGCACGGGGCCCCGGGCTGCAATCAAACGGGGGTCCTATCCAGCCAGCGTCCCTTAAAATGATAGTTAACAGCTAATATAAGACTGTAACTAAATATTAATAATGTAAAAAAAACGAACACGAAGAAGTAACTGTTTGAAGTGTTCGCCGCTATGTTACAATTGAGTGTGAAAACAAAAACTTTTAATTCCACTGCTGGGAATCGAACCCGGTACCGCTTGCCTCACAAGCCATTACTCTCTCCACATGGCCAGCGGAGCTCGTCATAGGGGAGAAATTTTAAAAATATAAACAATAATTTAAACTATGTTCTCTAAGGGAGGCAACTAAATCCAGTTGTAGAGAAAATATTTATTAATTTATTTTATTTATATTTCCAAGGGTTCGTGCAAACATTTGTACACTTTTATTATAAAATATAAAAAGTTTGGGGGCCCCCAAACCTCGGGGGCCCCTAGCTTTAGCCCGTTCAGCCCCCCCCCCCTTAATCCGCCATAGACCATAACACTCTAGCACAAAAATTAACATGGTAAATAGAGATACATAGAGCTAATCTTAAAGTCCATTCAAAATTTAAATTCGCTAGCATATGGTCAAGTGGGTCAAAAATTGATCAAGCAAGCTAACAATCAGATGCTACGAGTTAATATAAAGGATGTTAAAAAATGGCCCAGGACTTTACTCCAGAAGATAAGACCAAACACAGTGAAAAATCAAGTTAACTCACCTAACAGTAATAATAAAAGTCTGCAGAAGTTCCTCTATGGTCAGGTAATCAGCTAATCTAGCATTCCTTCGGAAGCCCCAGGAGTACTTATCAATGGTCATTGCATTCTCCCACTTGTGTTTCTGCAAAACTCCTGGAACATGATACTTTTTGTTTTATGTACTTTAATTAATGTGGTTGTTATGGTATGAATGCTAATTTATTATTTATACGAATGTTACTACCTTCATGTAAAGCGCTGTGAGCTCAGTTCCTTACTGGGAAAGAGCGCTACACAAATTACCTATTTATTATTTATTATAATTATTATTATTACTAAAAAGTATTAACATAAAATTTATCCCATCCCAAGTGTAATGCTTTTTAAATATATATATATATATATATATATATATACATATATACACACAAATATATACATATACACACATTTATAATGTCATGAATCGCTACTTTTATAATGTCATGAATCGCTACTTTATGATTTATTTTTTACAGATTCACTACTTTGCTGGTTTTTAAATATCTCAGTAGTATTAGAAGAGATGCCCCAGGAAATGGCACCGCTGTCTAAAGAGACTTAACATACAGGAATTGTCTACACATTAAAAGTCATAATCTCCTTTAATGTCATCATTTTTACTTTCCAGTATATTAACCATCATCCTCCCATCTTATATTGCTACATGTGCTTTGCTATACAGTAACTGTAAACGTATCTATCAATTTTGTATTACATGTGGAAGAAAGTCAGCCGTCCCGAGCCTGCACTCTTCATGGGGCTTCCCGGAAACCCCCTCAGCTCTCAGGCCCCCTAAGGGACGTAAAAGCTGAGAAGCCCCCCCTTCCCCCCCCCCCCCCCGGAGTGGTCGCTTCTAGAACCGGCCACCTGGGCGTCCAGGACACTAGGTCAAAAACCCTCCGACTAAGTTGACCTCCCAAGGGAGGGGTGGAATTTTCCCTACTTTGACTCGCTATCACTTCGGTGCCACCCCGCAAAGCTTACGAATCTCAATGGTTTGGACCACCGCAGTGCTTGTGTTTGTATTACTAAACTATTAAATTTAAATTAATCGATAACAGCCCAAACATTCATATTCAATTTAATGCTTTAATTTTTTTAAATTACTCTTAAAAGCCACCTTTTCAGTTCATAAGATTTGTTAAAGATTTAAGATATTTTAATATAAACTGTTCTTATATATAAGCACAAAAAGGGGAGGGGGGGTTAAAGAAAATAATACAAAATCGACCTTCAAGCGAGTCAAAACTCAGCTAATTGCCATCTCAAAATAAACCAGATATTTAAAATAAGACTAGGCCAACTACCAAATATACAAATCAGATTAAGTTTAAATAGTTTAACTCATGTTATTTCCTTTCTTATTAAAGATAAATTAGAATAGAATAATCAAATACCAAAGCTGTGGAGAAAATTCTTTGATTCCAAAGCTTATAGCTATTTATTCAATTAATTTCAAATAGGTAAAAAAAAAACATGTAATTCAAAACTTTGATGGTTAATTCACTGATAAAATCAATAAATATGCAGAAAATTTTAATTTTCTTAAGCACGTGGTTGACTTTTGGTTTCCTAACGTGACTTTGTTGTGAGATTTACCCAGGCCAAGTCACTCATCTGGTTATTTAAGCTGATTAATTGTCCTGTAAAGTATATCTAAAGCAATATTACCTGGATTGTACCTGTCGCCACAGGTGTAGAAACCCCCATGATGGCAAGAAATATTGTGTCCCCATCTGTCATTTACAACAACACTGTCTTTGACAGGGCTGTGAATTAAGACACAAAAAGAACTTTTAAAAAAAATGTAAATAGAAGAGCTATGTGTTGTAGGTAGATGACCATAAATCAGCATAATAAAAAAAAAAATTTAAATAACTGTTTTTAAACTTTAAAAATATTTATTTAGTATACAGTGATTTTGCATTTTCATGCAAAATAAAACTGTATTGTTATAATTTTTTAAACTAACTTTTACTATTTGCAGTCGGTCTTTCAAATCATAAGTAAACCCAAAATATCAGCCTACACAAGAGTGCTCATGAACCCATCTGGTGGAAATTTATAGAACACAGATTTGGTTTATGACCACGCAAAAAATTAAATTAAAAAAAAAAATTGTAACTTGACTAGCTTTTCTTTTAGTAGTGCTTGCCAGTAAGAAGTCTTGGATTTTTAAAAAAATAGTAATGATGAGTATCTACTTAAAGTGCTGTTTATTTTAGAATTTTACATTACTTGAGACTAATAAATATTGATTAAAATCTTGAGCTGGTACATTAAATAAAATTAAATTCTAACCTATCTGTGCAGAGCCAAGCCAGAAAAACTTGAGCTGATAAATAAAATTAGATTCTAACCTATCTGTATAGAGCCAAGCCAGGAACTCTTTTGAATTCCAGTAACTATCAGGTGCATCCCAATCTCCATCTGACCACACAACATCTGGCTTGTATGTGTTGACAATCTCATACAACTCTGGTAAAGTTTTTTGCTGAAAATTTTTTAATGCAATTAACACAAGTAAAGTAAGAACATTCAGCCTTCTCCTGTATCGATGCATACAAGGAGGCACCACATTTTTAAGTTAACTTTTTTTTTTTATAATAATAAATAAATAGATAATTTATATAGTCCTGTATCCCAGTAAGGAACTGGGCTCACAGCACTTTACATGAAGATAGTAACATACATATAAATAATAAATTTGCATTCATACCATAACAACCACATTAATTATAGTGCACAAAACAAAAAGCTACTGCTATGTTAATCAGTAAAAGAAATGGTGTTTCATTAATTTTGAAAATAAATTTTCAAAAGATGTGTCTTAAGAGCAGTCTTGGAGGACTTGGTTGTCTGAATGCTACGGATTTGTAATGGTAGAGAATTCCATTGTTTAGCTGCAAAAAATGACCTTTCGCCAAATGTTTTAAGGAACAGACAGAATGGGTGTGTCTGCAGAAGAGCATAACTGACGAGTGGGTAAGTAAACCAACAAAAGTTCAGTAAGATAAGAAGGGCATGAGTCGGAAAAGAAGTTGTGACAGAGAACGGCCAGTTTGTAATCAATTCGGGCTTGAAGTTTAAAAGGATAACCATTGTCTGTAGGCTTAATCATTTAATACAGAGAAATAAATATTTATCTTGAATTTTGAACAGAAAAGAAATTTATAAAGTATTACTAAAATAGACGTGTTTAACTTTTCTAGATCAAATTCATAAATGAAATCAGTTTAATAATGGGCAAATAAATATTGAGGACATTCCAATGATTTCTTTGTGTGTTTGTGTTGATTTTTGGGGTTGGGTTTTTGTTTTTTTTTTGTCTTTATTTCCAATAAGGGAAAAAATAATGGACGAAATACACTGTGCACTACTTGCACTGAACATGATTCTTAAATTAGCCTGAATTTTTAATTTATTATGTTTATCACTACATTATTTACAGAACAGTTTTCATTGACTCTTGAAAACTGGATTATATTTATTGAGTGTTGGTATCGTAGGGTTCTCACAAACAAATCTGTGTAAACATTATTGTAACAGGAAAATGTTCTGCCTCCCTGGCTTGATTTGCATTTTTATGTCCTTTAAATTATCCCTCAAATGAAAAAAAAAATTAACAACAAAACCAAATAAATAACATTATTTCAAACAATAACCACATTAATAAAATCTGTTCATGAATTCAGATGTAAGAAATTAATATAATGATTGGGCTGTACCAACCAAAACATAATAATGAAGATTATCATTTCTTTTACCAATAAGCTTATAAAGTGCATGGAAGGCCAACGCCTGCCACTCGAGTACACAAGCCCCGTAGAGGTTAAATTCATGCAAGAAATTTTAAATTATATCAAGGATACACTATAAAAATAAACTTACAGTTACAAAATCTTGAGTCTTGTATCCAGCATTTTTGTCAGCTATGTACAGCGGGTGAAACCATTCAAACATAGAATGGTACAGGCCAAATCTTAAATTACTCTTTTGTAGGGTGGCGTTCATCAGTTCACCTAAACAACATGCAATAGATTATTATTACATATCAACACATGGAAAGAAGTTGTAAAAGAATTAATACATTTGCAATAACATGTCATGATTAAATATATCTTGCAAATAATAATCATTCAGATCCAGGGGACATTTTGACTTGAGTCCTTTTGCCTTGTTAAAGAATTTGCACTTTCCCAGCAGTTCTTTGGTGTTTATATCATCTATTATTTTTTGGTAGCTAGATATAAACATAGGTCTTGAAGAAATGAACACAAGAAGAGATGAGGTTCTTCTGTACATGATAAATGTTTTTAGATGGGTACATTTAGTGTTTCATTTTATTCTGGTTGAGGCAGAGCCATCTTTACGCCATTTTGGGCCCCAGGGTAAAGAAATAGTTTTGGGCTCCTGGGCAAAGAACGAGTGCACCCCCCCCTCAGGAATAAAAAATAAACATACATAATATATATAAATAAACATATTCCCAATGGGGCCTCTATGCTTGTGGCCCCTTGGGTAAATTCCCTACAGGCCTATGCGTTAAGACGGCCCTGAGTTGAAGTGGAAATTGAGTTTTACGTGTCATGTGCAAAGGTGCAAGATTATTTTCATGTCTTTGGAGGGTGATTATTGGATCTTTAGGATCTGGGCATTGTGAGTCTCAACTAATCTTTGAAGACTGACCATAATGTTTTGTGCTGATGTCCATTTTCTCAGTAGGTGCTAATATTAATCATGTCTTCATTTTGACACCTTACACTTATACGTGTGTCAACAGGTATTCCCCACTACACGATCATGGGCATGAAGCGCTTTCTCCACATTTAGCTTATCTAGTAGGCCAGTAGTCTACAAACTTATAAGTCAAAAGAACCAAACATCAGTAGCAGGACAAGAACTCAATTTCTTATCAAGAACCTTTAAAGAGCCATGTTTAACTAGCTAATAAACATTAAATTCAACAAACATATTAATAATAATCTTATTGTCAAAAATAATACAAAATTATACTCATTTCATATGAACTATGACCGTGCTAGTCTAACTGGCCAAGCCGCATTCATAACGCTTAATGGCAGCATTTGGCTCACTTGTCCCAATTAGCATACTATAGCTGTAAACTATTGTTTAATATTTGTGTTTAAGAAAAGTTTAGATTTCTACTGCAACTTCTTAGGAAACACAAGGAACAAGATTCTTATTAGTTATTAAATCACAGACCTCGTCTGTAGCTTTGTTTAAGTATGTCACTTAGTATTTATCACTTCTTACTTTGAATTATATACAAGTTTGATTTTTTTTTTTTAAATAAATCCAGGATGTTTAGATTTGAAACTCTTTTGGTTTGGAAATATTATTGTCATCATGACAGAACTGTGATTGCTATCTATAATAATGCTTCACAGTATGTATCTGTACCAAATCTAAAGAAGTGATGGTTAATTAATTCAGATCTGTTGTGTTTTAAGCTTTGTGAAGAAAAGTGGCTGTCACGTGTTTTGTATAGTTACTGATTTCTTCCATTACCTTTCCAGTCTAGAAAAATAATTTAATAAATACCAATAGTGACAATTTTCAGTTAATGTTACAACTAAATGTTTGTAACAAAATAAAATCATGTTAAATTTATTACTAATTTTGTATCAGATTGTATTGGGGTTAGCAGAAAGCAACTTCAAAACCTTGACTTTATAAAGTATAATCTTTAGGTAAATGTGTGTTGGGTTTTCTATAATACAATTATATAATGAATATCCAGACACACAACACTTTACCCAACCCGCTAAAAGGCTCCATTCCTTTTTTTCTTTTAAAATAGCTGTATCAAAAGTAATCTAAATTTTGATGTCGTTAATTGATAACAAGTCAAACATTTTTTACGCAACAAGCCTTGTACAGGACCAGAATTTGATGTTACTTCTCACCAACAATATCTCTGTTGGGTCCCACTGCTGCAGAGTTCCAATTAAAAGAATACTTTGATGGCCAGTTTGTGAACCCTTCATGGTGTTTGCTGACAAACACAATGTATCTGAATAAAGCAGAAAGAAAAAGATCACATTGAGTTTTCTAAAAATGCATCTCGATATCTAGACTAAAATGCTAATATAAATAAAAACACTACACAATTTATTAATAATAATATTATTATAATTGTATGTCATGAGTACAGTTAAGTACTCAAAACCTCTTGTGTTATTAAACCAGTAAATCACTTTTTTTTTTTTTAAAAAAAGGTCTATGTCTATATAAAACTCAAATCTATTCAAGCTATTACTATTTAAAAATTTTAACACTTTAACTTTAGGCACTAAACTTGAACTCAATTATTAATTAGGTTAACTTAATTAAGGCATTTGGTATCTATATTTTTCAATTATTTATATTTTACATTTACATATCCTTCCCACTGCTCATGATAGACATAAAGTCTTTATCATAAAGATGCAAAGTAGACAGAACATTTTGGTCCATAAATGGTATATTTAGGAACCAGTCAAAAAAAGAAAACATTTTGATTTGGCTTTGGCTTGCTTAACGACTTAGGGGCCGTCCATAAAGAAAGTATGCTACACTCAAAAGAGGGGAAGGGGTGTAAGAGAGTGTGACGGGGGAGAGGGGTGTCTGGCTATGTGTGACGTCACTGTGTTTTATGTCTATGGTAAATTTTAATTATTTTGTAAATAAAAAAATTATTATTGTGCAAAAGTGGGAAGTACTTTAGGGGGACGGGGGGGTATCCGAGATTTTTGACCGGGGGGGGGGGGTGTAAAATATTGTCTAAAATAGCATGACGTACTTTCAGTGGCGTAGCTAGGGGGACCGTGATGGCGGTCCGCCCCGGGCGACACACATTTAAGGGCGGCATTTGTGGGTAATTGAAAAGTACAGCCATTTCCGACAACAGCCCTTTTTGTTTTGAAAGAGAAAACCAAGGTGAAACAAAATTATTCGTTATTTCGAGTCTTGATGAACGCTTGCACAACATTTGTTTTATTACATATGGTTGTTATGATTAGCATAAATCCGTTAAAAGATTTAAAATTGCTCAAAAAGTTATCAATTTTTTTGGAAAAATAAGTGGTATATGTCAAGATAAGGTGCTTTTATATGAAAACTACTCACAAAAACACAACACCGCTGGGCCTAATAATATGTGCTATTAATATCGCCACAACTGTTTTTGGTATAATTTTAAAATGTGCAGAATGATGCGCGGACAAGTGCCTTTAGAGCATGGTGGTTCAAATATTCTTTTTAAAGTGTAAGTAGTAATTTATATTATTGTTTCAGTGTACAGAAAATTATGTAAGGAAATAATTAAAAATTAAATTTATTTTGTTTTTATTGCATTTAAGTTGCACAAAAAGCTTTTAAAAATTAAATATGGTTATTAATTAAAAATATTAGGCCTATCCAATTATAGTAATCTGTAAATACTTTTTGCCATGACAAGAATAATGACAATTTTCAAATTTCTCCACTAATAAACACCACTATAGGCATAAATGACTAAAATTGACATCTAAAAAAGTAACTAGTAAAATGAGATGAGATCCTGGAATTTTACTTGATTCAATGCAATCTTTTTCTTTCTATGTTATCTCATTTTATGGGAATCCGTCATATTTTTTTTAAAGATAATGCAAACCCATTTCATGGCACAAAGATACGTGTTAATACAAAACGTTGTTTTATCAGCAAAAGCAATTTGTGAAGAGTTGGAGATATCAAATGAACGACAGGCTAGAAGGAGAAAAAATATGAGTGGGGAAAACTCAGAAGACGTGGTTCTGTATTTAGAACAAATAGTGCAACCAGAACTGTTTTTATCAATGGCTAGAATTATATAAGAAAATAAAAGAACGCTTTGATCAGGTGCATATCCTTGCAAGAAAATAATCGTGTATAATACCATATAATATCATGTAAATAACTAAATGAAAAATTTGAACATCAAATAAATTACTGTTTTGACAGTG
Source organism: Radix auricularia (assembly GCA_002072015.1). Taxonomy (NCBI): domain Eukaryota; kingdom Metazoa; phylum Mollusca; class Gastropoda; family Lymnaeidae; genus Radix; species Radix auricularia. Next base: position 532,771 of record MUZC01001975.1, on the reverse strand, counting down.
ATAAAGAAAATTTCAATATTGAAAGAAAAAGGATCCAGGTTTTTAATGCTGTACATAGCCTACACTACAAGAAGAGGCATTACATTAGAAAATCAGGGGTAAAGACCCCTTGTTCTATAATAATGTATTCAACAGTATAGACTGGAAAATTCTGTACCCAAAACTGTAATTTTGCTAAGAATTTTTCAAGAATTGCTATCAGTATCGCTAGTTGTGAAAGCAGCTTCTCCAAACTGAAATGATGAAAACAAAAAACTATCTTCGTTCCACAAATGAGGGATTTAAGACTTCAAAATCTTGTCCATAGAACAAGATATTACAATTATTTGAACTTTTGATAGCATTAAACACGATTTTTCTACTATTGTTTGTGTGTCTATAACCTCGTGGTTGTAGGGGGTTCTAATGTTTCCATTATAACTTTTTCTGGGCTTGGTAGATCTTGGCGGCGCCCATCTCCTCTTCAGGTCAGCGGGGGAATTTTAGCGATAGTCATTCATCATTTTTAATGTGGCTTTGTGTGGGCTCGATCCCACGCCCCTCAGCTTGTGAGGCCAGCGCACTGTTGACTTCCTTATTAAATTTATAAATCTGTTTTACACACTAATGAATATTATTTCTTTGTTAATAAAAAAAATCATATATTTATAAATAAATAATAAAAGGATATTAATTGGTAATGTTTTTGGGTATAAATTTGGTATATGTTTTGTGTCATTTAGGGGTGGGGAACCTGTGTCCTAAGTAACGTTCTTGTCACCTTTAAAAAAAGGATTTTGTATTTTTATTTGTGTAATCATAGGTATATCATTTTATTCTGTCTATTTTATTACTGCTTACATAAATATGGCATGGAATGTTAGTTTCATTCGAAAACAAATGCCTCCGAAAAATTTTAAATATAAAATGGAGTGATCTCAAATCAAATGAAACAATAAGAAAAGAAACCAACCAAGAATATGTGTCAAATTTTATAAGGAGAAGACGATGGAATTACATCGGCCATGTTCTTCGAATGGATAAGAGAAGACTCCCAAGTCAGGCCCTCATGTGGACACCAACAGGCAAAAGAAAACAAGGAAGACCAAAAGAAACCCTGCGTAGAACAATCATAAGAGAAAGCTCAACCATGGGTCTAAGAAATAACCAGGACTTGATACAATTAGCAACGGATCGTCAAAAATGGAAATCCATGACCTCTGCCCTATGTGCCGTCTTCGGCCCGAGAGGAAATAACTAACTAATGTTAATAATGTTTCCTACCTTTACTTTCTTTCAGTTATAAGTATTTATTCATGTTTATTAATTTATAAAATCAATCATATGATTGACTTAAGGGGCCAGCAATAAATTACGTTAACGCTATTTTTGCTGATTTTTCACCCCTCCCCCTTTAGTCATACGTCATTATAAAACTTATATCCATTTTTAAATATGATGTCATAAAGCTTTGCCCCCCCTCCCCCATAAAAACCGTATTTTCTATTTAAAAATGTGCATTTTTCAAATCAATTTTTTTCATTTAAGTAAGTTCTTATTTTATGGCTGCACTATAATATCTTAACAAGCAAAAGGCCATGTAAAACGTCATTACATAAAGTGTCAGTAATCAAGTATGTAAGTGAAACTTTTATTTAAAGTTGCGCGTTATGATGTTACGTCACATTTATTAAACACATACCGACATACCTCTCGTGACACATTGTTACAAATGTGAGGACCCCCTGCCCCAATACGAGACGTCATTTATGGACGGCCCGAAAAATTGTGGTAAATTGGAGACCGCCCCGGGCGGCAAAAGTTCTAGCTACGCCACTGCATACTTTATTAATCGTTATGGACAGCCCCCTTAATTATTAATACTTAAACTTAATCTTAAGACTTAAGACTTGGATGTGGCTAGCGCTACGACAATTTTGTCGTAGCGGCAGACGACCCGGTCGGATGTTGCTAGCGTTACGACATGTCGTAGCGCTAGTCAGGAAACTAGTGCTACGACATACGCAACTTCTGCTACGACTAGTTTTAGTCACTCTTTGCAGTNCGATTATAAGTATATCAGCCGATTTTGCTATACTATAGTATACTTGTGTAAGTGATGCCGATACATTAAAATTTAGAGTATACCGTAAAGCCTAAAGCCGTAAATGAAAATCCGCAAGCAACTGATTCGCGCACAATCGCAAGAATGTAGGCCTAAAATAATTCGTTTCGTGTGGAATAATAAAATGTGCCGTGTGCAGACTTTTCACAGGAAACCATTCCATTCATCCTTCTACATCATTTTCACTCTATTACTAATACTATTACTATTGAGGGGGGGGCAGGTAATAACAACCGCACAGGCCTCCACGTTTACTCGCCTTTTTTCCCCATTACTTCGTGCTGCTGTTTGTGTCCGTTTTCTCAGCGCCCCCCTCCCGCCTCTCTTTGGACTATTTATGACGAGCAAGTCTGCGGGGCATGATACGCTATGCCTCCTTCGTCTGACAATGGCTTCAAATCCCGCATCCCCCGCTTGTGTTCAGCACTTTTTCGCGATGCCTTCAATTTAGAGAATTGTTCAAAAATATCTTTCAAACACATTTAGTAACAGTAACAGTGATGGTTTATAGTCATTTTTTAAACTATTGCCTCACCTTTTTTGTTGGTGATGCCGACTGAGTGTCAACTCGCGAATCAAAAAGAAAAAAATAATATTAGCATAATTAAATACAGTTTTAGTCGTAACTGTAAGTAAGCACATAACACATTTTTACGACTGTCGTAGCAGCAGACGACCTGACCGGATGTCGTAACGCTAGCCAAGCATATGTGGATTGGCTAGTGTTACGACTAGTCTAAAATCTAAATATTTTTTATTTTAACAGATTTAGTCAACGTATCTGCTTTTCAGAATAATAACAAAAATTATTAGCATACTCATTATGATGTTTTTAAAAAAATAATAATAAATGAAATTTTTAAAATAAAAAAAAACATGACGGCGGCGGGATTCGATCCCGCTATCACTCGTGACATATCATTGCAGAGCAAACGGACTATCACTTGATCTAGCGAAGCTGATGACAAAGAGGAATTTTTTTAAATTATAACTGGTTTTTCATTTCATGGCTCAATCTAGATTTTCTTTTAAACCTTTAAAATTCATTAATAAGCTTATCTAGTGATCATGATATTTCATTATGAGAACTATAGTTCAGTATTTAAGTATTAGTAATAGCATAATTGAAAATACAGAAAATTGTTTACGACATGTCGTAACGGCAGACAACCCGGTCGGATGTTGCTGGCGTTACGACATGTCGTAGCACCAGCCACATCCGCGCGGGTTGTCTGCCGTTACTTTGTCGTAGCAGTAGACACTCCGTTAAGACTTAAGATGGCTTTTGCCTTTGCTCTTCTCATTTTAAATTGTTATTTCTATACTTACTTTGCTCCAGAACTTTTAAATATATCTATCCATTCTGATGCATCAAAAAATTCTGCTGTAAAATCCTCAGCAAAATCTGCATATGTGAAATCAGGTTTGTAATTAGTGGCCATAAAGTCTAGAATAGCAGGGGTAGGTTCTCCTTTCCAATTCCACCAAAACCATTCTGAAGAATAGCTGGGAACCGAAAAAACTCCCCAATGAATGAATATTCCTAACTTAGAGTCATCATACCAAGAAGGAATAGGTCTTGAATCGAGGGACTCCCATGTCGGGTCATAGGAGAAAGCGGTGTGCAACAACAATGTAAGAATAAAGCCGAAAACTAATGCATAGCACTTCGCCATTTTCGTTCAATAACTTCAATAACATTAGTCATGTGATTTTAGTAACGTGACCATTTTAATTAGTTTTAATTATTCTGAAACGAAAAGGAATTTATTATGTTCAAAGGTTGTCACATTAATTTAACTAAATTTTTTTTAATATGAAAATTTATGTTAAATAAATGTGTAATAAATATTTTATATCAATTTTTAAAAAAACACCTGTAAAGAGTACACATTAAAAGTTCTTGTTTTTGTTTGTACTTCATCTCACTTAAACTTCCGGCAACAAAATGGCTCAAGTTGAGTTTGCACCATTGCGTACCATGGGAGATTTTCTTTTTGAAACTGCCCGATTTCAGATACCTCAAATTAATGACCCAGAAAAATGGTCTAACAGAGTTTTAAATAATCTGCTTTACTATCAGACAAATTACTTTCTTACAGCCTTGCTAATTTTTTTAGTAATTGGGTAAGTTTAAAAATAGAATGTGGCTAGCGCTACGACAATTCGGACAAATTTGTCGTAGCAGCAGACGACCCGGTCGGATGTTGCTAGCGTTATGACATGTCGTAGCGCTAGTCAGGAAACTAGTGCTACGACATGTCGTAACAGCAGACGATCCGGCGGGATGTTGCTAGCGTTACGACAAGATTGTCGTAACACTTGTGACTTGTCGAAACAGCAGACGACCCGGTCGGATGTTGCTAGTGTTACGACATGTCGTAGCACTAGTCAGGAAACTAGTGCTACGACATACGCAACTTCTGCTACGACTAGTTTTAGTCACTCTTTGCAGTAGACACCTGGACCTGGAAAGAATTAAATCTTAACAAACTCTTCTCTATTCTCTATATTATATTGTATACGAATATATATTATAATACGACATTATTTGTGTGTGTATTAATTCTAAATTTATTTAAATAAATTATTTAAATAGATTTAATATTGGTCTACCAATTATAAATATATCAGCCGATTTTGCTATACTATAGTATTGTATACTTGTGTAAGTGATGCCGCTGCATTAAAATTTAGTATACCGTAAAGCCTAAAGCGTAAATGAAAATCCTCAAGCAACGATTCGCGCACAATCGCAAGAATGCAAAATAATTCGTTTCGTGTGGAATAATAAAATGTGCCGTGTGCAGACTTGTCACAGGAAACCATTCCATTCATCCTTCTACCTCATTTTCACTCTATTACTATTACTATTGAGGGGGGCAGGTAATGACAACCGCACAGGACTCCTCGTTTACTCGCCTTTCTTTCCCATTACACTATTACTTCGTGCTGCTGTTTGTGTCCGTTTTCTCAGCCCCCCCTTTCCCCCCGCCTCTCTTTGCACTATTTATGACGAGCAAGTCTGACTATGGCTTCCAATCCCGCTTCCCCCGCTTGCGTTCAGCACTTTTTCGCGATGCCTTCAATTCAGAGAATTTTTCAAAAATATCTTCCAAACAATTAAGTAACAGTGATGGTTTATAGTCATTTTTTAAACTCACGCCTCACCTTTTTCGTTGGTGATGCCGACTGAGTGTTAGTAGTATTAGCATAATTAAATACAGCTTTAGTCGTAACTGTAAGTAAGCACATATCACATTTTTACGACTGTCGTAGCAGCAGACGACCCGACCGGATGTTGCTAGCGTTACGACATG